>OY757010.1:91595779-91968279 GCA_963580285.1 Lucinisca nassula | reverse complement strand
TAGATAGATAGATAGATAGAAGTTCTGTCCGTATGTGATAGCTATACTTGGATAGCGAATAACGAAAAGTTACGTAAAAAACTATTTTGTAAGTAAGCTTTCATAAGCCATTGACATGGGTCTTTCACGAAGAGATTTTCGTCAATAACAAACGGATCCAGGATAAATGAATTTCAGTAATGAAAGCAAAATATCATACTTTCCGTCTCGAGGCATTATTTCAATGTAAACGGGTATATTTTCTCTCAAAATGTCTGAATATTGTTAGCATTTTGAGTTCCGCTAATACATTTGAATAGCGATGGCCGTTTCAATTGACGGCCAGTGCTTTGCGCATGCGCAAGAATGACGTCATAAATGGAATCCCTAAAACCTCCTATATCTTTCTTGAATTCTTAAAGTGTCAACCATAGCTCGACAAACAACATTTTTCGAAATTGTGTTAAAATTGTTTAGGACAAACATTACAGCCAATTCAAATATGAGTGAAATGTCCTTTATAATAAATAAATAAATACATAAATAAATAAATAAATAGGCTAATCTGTGTTTACACATTATGTAACTTTTATGGCGTCCTTTCAAGTATTCAGGGAATATCTTATACAATATACTGTATATCGGTGTAGTGTTAACTCTTAAGGTGTCAATCATGACTTGGGAAGACAACATTTTTCAAAATGTGTTTACCTATAAGTTACTTTTTATGGCGTCCTTTTAATTATTCAGGAAATATCTTATACAATATACTGTATATCGGTGTAAGATATTAACTCTTAAGGTGTCAATTATGACTGCGGCAGACCATCACGAAAATTTGACCCCTATAACCCCTCTTTCATATGGTAAAACTTGGGTTTGCAGGGGTATACATTATTTTTCTTATTTCTTCTTAAAAACCTAGATTGTGGGTACTCGTTAGAACCGCCTCGCCGTAGCGGTTCTAACGGAGTATCCACAATCTATGTCGTGAGCAGAAATAAGAAAAATATCTTCTTTTTTTCATCTGAAAATTTTCATTTTTTTGGTGGTAAAATTTACAAAGTAAATGTATAGGCGTGTTTTCGTCATGGAACAAAATTGGGTTTAATGTAAGAACTTTCTCATCTGAGTTCATCTCGGCTCCCGCCCATAGGGAGAAATATATGTGCTGCATGATGCATCCACGCAGAGCTGAATCCGGCCCGCACAATAGTACTGGTAAACCGCTTAGAGGATCTAAGCCTCATGTCAAGGAACCGCGGTGCGAGGCGGATGCTAATAAACTCTTTTGGTTTCATTTGGCGACAGGGCTTGAGATGTCAGTTCATCTCAATGTCGGTAAAAGTCCCAAAAAATTGTAAGCAACGTCTCCAAAATGACCTTTACCATGTTGACGGGGACGTTAAACCTCAAATCAAACAAACAAACAAAATCTGAGTTCATCATGATCGAGTCTTATAGGCGTGTGTTCGTGATTGCATGGCTAACAATATTTTTCATGGCGTTATTTATTTAAATAAATAGATAAAATAAATGCATAAAAAGATCGGAGTCAAGAGATTTCACTTATCATATTTGACCTTAATCCTTATTTAAAATCACTGGACAAGAGACTGACAAGAGATATAGACCCAATATCCTACATGTCAAAAAAATAAAAATAAATAATAATAATAAAAAAAAAACAAAAAAAAAACACTACTACTACTACTACTAATATTGATAATTATAATAATAATGATAATTATTATTATTATTATTATTATTAAGCAATTCTACATAATGTAGCTCTTCAATATGTTAAATATGTTCGTTCATACTAGATGGCTCGAAATGAAAAGGCATGGTTGTTACTTCAAGAAGTTCTTTAGATAGCCTTAATTTGAGCACTACTTAAGCGCTCCTTTGAATACCTACAGGTAGATCAAAGTGTCATATCTGCAGATATATGATTAATGATTGCCTGAGGTCAGCGACTGGAGAAAAAATATTGGCTATTCTTTACCTTGATCCCAGTGGTGTACAGGGAGATAACTCAAATATCTCGCCCAGATGGGTTTTAACGGAAATTCACGACTTATTCCGATCGCCGCCTATGAAGGAAAAAGTTCGGTATGATCCTACACTACAACCTCTACCTTTCCAAAACAAGATCTACACTGTTTGTATTGAATCAATACATTATGGTAAGTAATTTGATTGGTGGATAGTCAGAAATGGGTGTGGTTAAATTAATGTATTCAGCAGGATAAGGGTTGAGAGATTTAGAAAAAGCAACTCTTTTAAGGATATAAAATTATCCCTCTTATCAAAAAAGGTCTGCTTTTATAAAAAAAGAATTTGCAGACATCAAAAGGGGTCTACTCTTAAACAAAAGAATTTGCAGATATCAAAAGGGGTCTACTCTTAAACAAAAGCATTTGCAGATATCAAAAGGGGTATTATCTTAAAAAAGAAAAAAAATGCAGATATCAAAAGTGGTCTACTCTTAAAGGAAAGAAAATGCAGATATCCAAAGGAGTCTACTCTTAAAGGAAAGAATTAACTGATATTCAAAGGGTGTACTCTTAAAGGAAAGAATTTGCTGATATCAAAAGGGGTCTACTCCTAAAGGAAGAATTTGCAGATATCAATAGGAGTCTACTCTTAAAGAGTAGAATTTGAAGATATCAAAATGGGTCTACTCTTAAAGGAAAGAATTTGCAGATATCAAAAGGGGTCTACTCTTAAAGGAAAGAATTTACTGATATCCAAAGGGTGTACTCTTAAAGGAAAGAATTTGCTGATATCAAAAGAGGTCTACTCCTAAAGGAAACAGTTTGCAGATATCAATAGGAGTCTACTGTTAAAGGGAAGAATTTGCAGATATCAATAGGAGTCTACTCTTAAAGAGTACAATTTGAAGATATCAAAAGGGGTCTACTATTAAAGGGAAGAATTTGAAGATACCAAAAGGGGTCTACTCTTAAAGGAAAAATTTGCAGATATCAAAAGGGGTCTACTCTTATAGGAAAGAATTTGCTGATATCAAAAGGAGTGTTCTCTTAAATGAAAGGCTTTGCAGATATCAAAAGGGAATTTGCAGATATCAAAAGGGGTCTACTCTTAAAGGAAAGAACTTGCAGATATCAAAAGGCATCTACTCTTAAAGGAAAGAATTTGCAAACATCAAAAGGGGTGTACTCTTAGAGGAAAGAAGTTGCAGATATCAAAAGGGGTCTAGTCTGCTTTTAATGGAAAGAATTTGCTCTAATTAAAAGGGGTCTACTCTTAAAGGAAAGAATTTGCTCTGATTAAAAGAGGTCTACTCTTAAAGGAAAGAATTTGCTCTGATCAAAAGGGGTCTACTCTTAAAGGAAAGAATTTGCTCTGATCAAAAGGGGTCTACTCTTGAAGGAAAGAATTTGCTCTGGAGCAAATTCTTTCCTTTAAGAGTAGATCCCTTTTCTTTGAGGAGTTGATTTGCCACAAACAGGAAGAAACAAAAGTTGTCTCCCTTGTATAATGGTGGACAAAATGTCAGGTGTATCAATTATGACTGATGTCTTTTACTTTCAGATTCTAGCCCACTTTTTTACAAACTTAATGAATACCATATTCTACCTAATTACTGCACATACCCATTTAACGCCCACAGTCAAACATGACCAGTCAAGGCAATTCAAATGAGTGTCAGCAAACATATGCTTTATTATGGCATATGTTGTGGATACTCATGTGAATTGCTTTGACCAGTACGTCAAGGCAATTCAAATGAGTATCAGTAACATAAGGTTTTTACATGCGCTTTTGAAAAAAGGTCGTATTATGTTATACCTGTCCATCCACCCATCTCTAACTGGTCTTACTTTTTAAATCCAGTCAAGCTGAAACTTAATGTATTGTTAGACTATGCTGTGGAGCAGCCCATATTGTTTTGAGGTTATGGTCTGCCAAATATGAGCAGAGTTATGCCCCTTTGAAAATTTCTGTAAACAGTTCATTTCCAGCTAACTCCTACAATTAACATTACATCAAGTTGAAACTTCATATATTGTTAGACCATGATGTGGAGCAGTACATATTGTTTCAAGAAATAGATGGGCTGCATGATGCTTCCACGCAGAGCTGACCCCGACCACACACGAGTACTGGTAAACCGCTTAGAGGATCAAAGCCTGCCCAGGCAAAGCGGTGCTAATCGGACCGCCCATGCTTATAAACCCTATTGGTTTCATTGGACGACAGGGCTTGAGATGTCATTTCATCTCATTGTCGGGTAAAAGTCCCACAAAATTGGAAGCAACGTCTCCAGAATGACCTTTACAGTGTTGACGGGGACGTTAAACCTCAAATCAAACAAACAAACAAACATATTGTTTCAAGGTTACGGTCCATCAAATATTATTAGAGTTATGCCCCTTTGAAAATTTCTATAAACATTTCGTTTCCGGATAACTCCTACATTTTACATCTGGTCAAGCTGAAACTTGATATATAGTAAGATCATGATTCAGACCAGCGCATATTGTTTCCAGGTTACAGTCACCAAGTATTCATAGAGTTCTGTTATTCTCCCTTACCTTTGATTTAAATATTCATAGAGTTATGCCTCTTTGAAAATTTCTGCAAATATTTTATTTCTGGCTAACTCCTCCTGCAATTAACATTCGATCAAGCTGAAACTTCAAATATAGTTGGACCTGGATGTGGAGCAGTGCATATTGTTTCAATGATATTGTACTGTAAATACTAATAGAGTAATGCCCCTTTGAAATTTTCTGGTTTTGTTTCTGGCTAAATCCTCCTATATGATCAAGCTGAAACTTCATATATAGTAAGACCATGATTTGGAGCAGCGCATATTGTTTTGAGGTTACAGTCCACCAACATCATGAAAACATACCTATATAATTTTGACCCCCTTGAACCCCACTTTTATATAGTAAAACTGGGGTTTACAGGGGTAAACCTTATTTTTCTTATTTCTGCTCTAAACTAAAGATTGTGGGTACTCATTAGAACCGCCTCAATGAGGCAGTTCTAACTAGTACCCACAATCTATATTTTAAGCAAAATTAAGAAAAATATGACAATTTTTCATCTTATTTTTTTCATTTTTGTGGCAGTAAAATTTACAGTGTATTTGTATAGGCGTGTTTTCGAAATGATATTCATAGAGTTATGCCCCTTTGAAAATGTTTGTAAACATTTAGTTTCCAACTTCCCGGTAAGTCCTACTACAATTGACATTCTATCCAGCTGAAACTTGATATATAGTAAGACCAGGATGAGGAGCAGAGCATGTTGTTGAAGGGGACGTTAAACCTCAAATCAAACAAACAAAGCAGAGCCTGTTGTTTCGAGGTTATGGTCCACCAAATATTAGCAGAACTATGTCCCTTTGAACATTTCTGTTACTGTTTTGTTTCTGGCTAACTCCTATAGTGTACACAAGACTAAATTGAGACTATAAATAGTGACCCCATGATGTTGTGCAGTGCATATTATTTCTAGGTTACAGTCCACCAAATATTAGCATTGCCCATTTGAAAATTGATGTAAATTTTTCATTTCTACTTGGACATACATGTATGTCAGTGCAATAACAAAAACTTGCTTTTTTGTATCATTTCAGGTACCTAGCAAAGTTCTTTGCACTTAAGGAGTATGGTGAATTAGTATTCAAAGACTTTGTAAATGCTTGGTGGGTCATGTTAGCGTAAGTAGTCAAATGTTCTTATTTGTATACCATATTTACAGTATATGTACATTAAAATTCCGAGGTCTCGGCTTCGATCCCGGGCCGCGACATACCAAAGTCGTTAAAAATGGTACTAGCTGCTCCTCGCTTGGCACTCAGATTTACGGGGTAGAGCTAGGACTGGTCGATCCAGTGTCAGGATAATGTGACTGGGTGTGGTATCATGTAATGTGTCTGGGACATGATACTTCAGTGAGGCAGCACTATAAACGTGAGCATTGAGCTCCCTGTCGCAACCAGACACTGTCGTGATATGACTGAAAAATTGTTGAAAGCAACGTTAAAACCCGAATTCACACACACACACACACACATTAAAATTCCTATATTAAGACTACCTTTGGGACCAAAGGTGGTCTCTGACAGAGGACAATGTATGCAGACAACACAAAGAAAGAGTAACTGTAGCCTACTAAATAAGCAGACTTAGTCTTAATAAGCTTGACTTTTTTCGAAGAAAACGATGAGGTATTGTCATAGCTCTGGTGTCGTCTGCCTCTGCGTCGTGCAAAAACTTGGACATTTTGTTATATCTCTGTCATTACTGAACATATTTACTTGAAACTCGGACTAGTTGTTCATTATGAAAAGGGTAACTCGTACCAATACATGAGGTAACCCTCAAAATATTTTAGGCACAGTTATGTCCCTTTTTCGACTTAGAATTTTTGCAAAAACTTGGACATTTTGAAATATCTCCGTCATTACTGAACATATTTACTTGAAACTCAGACTATAGTTGTTTATTATGAAAAGGGGAACTCATACCAATAGGTGAGGTAACCCTCAAAATATCTGTGGCACAGTTATGCCCCTTTTTCGACTTAGAATTTTTGCAAAATCTTGGACATTTTGTAATATCTCTGTCATTACTGAACATATTTACTTGAAACTCAGACTATAGTTGTTTATTATGAAAAGGGGAACTCATACCAATAGGTGAGGTAACCACCATCAAAATATTTTTGGCACAGTTATGTCCCTTTTTCGACTTAGAATTTTTGCAAAAACTTGGACATTTTGTTATATCTCTGTCATTACTGAACATATTTACTTGAAACTCGGACTAGTTGTTCATTATGAAAAGGGTAACTCGTACCAATACATGAGGTAACCCTCAAAATATTTTAGGCACAGTTATGCCCCTTTTTCGACTTAGAATTTTTTGCAAAATCTTGGACATTTTGTAATATCTCTGTCATTACTGAACATATTTACTTGAAACTCAGACTATAGTTGTTTATTATGAAAAGGGGAACTCATACCAATAGGTGAGGTAACCACCATCAAAATATTTTTGGCACAGTTATGCCCCTTTTTCAACTTTGCAAAAAACTTGGACACTTTGTAATATCTCTGTCATTACTAAACATATTTACTTGAAACTCGGACTAGTTGTTCATTATGAAATGGGGAACTCATACCAATTGGTGAGGTAACCCTCAAAATATTTTTGGCACAGTTATGCCCCTTTTTTGACTTAGAATTTTTGCAGCCGAGCATTGGCACCCGCATGCGGTGCTCTTGTTTAAGATGGTAATTGCGGAATTTCACAGTATTCGGACAGATTGGCCTGAGCAAACAGTGTACACCCAGATAAACACAGAATGCAGGGTCTGTCCTGTTTGCCACTCATCCAGCAGCTGCTATTTTCAGACATAGCATCAGGTAGTAAATTGTATTTGTTCAAATTTTTTAACAAATATGGTAAGGAGTAGAGATGTCCAAATACTGAGTGTAACTCAGGGATTTTTTTAAGTTTTCATTGTTGCTTTACAGCCCTAATACGGTAAAAACTATTCACTGATATTAGTCGCAATGTCATATCAAAATCTCTATTTTGAATTCACGCACTTTTAGCTAGCCTGCACAAAAGTATAGGATTAAACCCTACCTTAGCATCCACAAACAAGATGTGTTTGTGAAACACGAACATCTCCCCTGGCATGGTCATTTTTTTTCAAAGTTGGTCACAGGTGAAAGTCATGGTCACAGGTCACGATTTTTGTGGTTTGAGTGGGAAGCGCTTGGCACAAGGAACTTACATACCAAATATGAAGGCTCTATCTAAAACGGTTCGAAAGTTATGAACAATAATATTTTTTTCTTTAAAGTAGGTCAAGGTCACAGGTCAAAATATTTTGCATGAATGTAAAGCTCTTGTCACAAGGAAACTACATGCTAAATATGAATGCTCTGTCTTAAACGATTCAAAAGATATGATCAATTTTATTTGTTCTTTTAAGTAGGTCAAGGTCATGGTAAAAAAAAAATTGCATGAATGTAAAGCTCTTATCACAAGGAGCCTACATGCCAAATATGAAGGCTCTATCCCAAACGGTTCGAAAGTAATGACCAAAATGTTAATTTTTTCTTTTAAGTAGGTCAAGGTCACAGGTCAAAAAGTTTTGCATTAATGTAAAGCTCTTGTTACAAGGAACCTACATGCCAAATATGAAGGCTGTATCTCAAACCGTTCAAAAGTTATGACCAATGTTAACTTTTTCTTTTATGTAGGTCAAAGGTCAAATGTTGAATGTAAAGCTCTTGTCACAAGGAACCTACATGCAAAATATTAAGACTGTATCTCAAATGGTTCAAAAGTTATGACCAAAATGTTATTTTTTTATTTTAAGTAGGTCAAGGTCACAGGTCAAATTTTTTTTGCATGAATGTAAAGCTTTTGTCACAAGGAACATACATGCCAAATATGAAAACTGTATCTCAAGCAGTTCAAAAGTTATGACCAATGTTATTTTTTTGCATGAATGTGAAGCTCTTGTCACAAGGTACGTTCATGCCAAATATGAATACTCTATCTCCAACGGTTCAAAAGTTATGACCAATGTTAAAGTTGTCCACGTACAAACTAACAAACCAACAAACAAACAGACAGGGCAAAAACAATATGTCCCCACTATCGCTACAGGGGACATAAAAAGTTTTTAAAAAGGCATATTTTCCAAACCCTTAGGCAAATTTGTACATACTTGATGTAAAGGTTTAATTAAGCGCTACCCCCACTCCCTGCCTGCGCCCTATGGTCATGAACTTAGATATTTTGCTTTTTAAAGGCAAATCTCGAACAAGGTGAGCTACCATGTTAAATTAAGCAGCGCCCAGTTGTTTGAAGCATCTTTAGCTTAACGGGCTTGTTAGTGAATAAATTAACTATCCTAGCAATAACAACATTTAGTACTATAGTATTTTTACTGGAAGAATGTGAGTAGCTTTTGCATCTGCAAAAGCTACTCACATTTTTTTTAAGCAAAACTACTCACATTTTTTCAGCAAAAACACAAGTCAGTATGTGTATATTTACTACATAAAAACAGTACAGTTACTAACAATATCATAAATTCCGAACAAATGGACCACAGGACTTGTTGTTTTTATAGAAGTTCTAACAAAACCCACATGATAACTTAAACATATTTACATTGAAGACTCAGATCAGACTGCACATATAATTCACTGATTGCCTAGCTTTGTCTTCTGTGGATAACCAGCCTGCACATACTGGAATTATTCACCAAACATGTGTGCCTTCTGTGGATGATGGGCTTTGAAAAGTGGAAAACAGCCTTTTATCTCTGTGGTTGTTTGATTTTTGTGTTCTCAGAGATGTTGCACTGATGAGTTAGGAGGCCTTCATGCGGACTGAACAGATTATTTGTCTAAATCGCAATAGAAGTAAGGGCGAGGATTGCAGCCGCGTAAAATCGATTTAAGCCCCCCAGTGAGATTCTTTTCACTGACCGTTCCAAGGCGGTTCTTCTGTCGTGGTTTATTTTTGTTATGGTTTGTCTTTGAGTGTGTGTATCGCTTATAACTTTTTGTTTTGGATAGCCAATTGGCCATTTTGTGGGAAAGTAACAGTTACTATCCTTTTGGCTTTCCGTTATTGATGTTTCCATTAGGGTCTAGTTATTTCTTGCTTGTGTTTCTTTCCCTTTGGTGTCTCTGATGGGAGCTGTGAGTTAATTGTATCGATTCCTGATCATTCCCTTCACTTCTATTTCATTTTTGCTTACCATACTGATCCTAAGTATTTGGACAGGCAGGCCTAGCAAACAGTGCAGTGTAGATCCTGATCAGACTGTAGTCTGACCTGAGTTTGCCAAACTCAGGTCAGACTACAGTCTGATCAGGATCTACACTGTTTACCATTCTGTCTGCCCCTTATGGACTCCTTGCTGGCTTGTGAAGCAAATCTGTTAAACCTTTAGGTGTATTATATTAAGTCCTCAAGGTGTCCAAATTTTTTGGATTTTAAGGCTACCATAATGATCCAAGTATTGGGACAGACAGACCTAAGCAAACAGTGCAGACCCAGATCAGACTGCTCCTTTAGGAGCAGTCTGATCTGGGTCTACATTGTTTGCCAGTTTATCTGCACTTTTTGGACTCCTTGCTGGATGAAGAATCAAAATTTGTTAAAATTTTAGGAGAATTATACAGCAAGTCCCAAAGGTGTCCGAATTGTTGGGACTTTAACAGTATCTTTTTCCAAGCTACCGTAATGATCCTAAGTATTGGGACAGACAGACCTAAGCAAACAGTGCAGACCTAGTCTGATCTGGATCTACATTGTTTGCCAGTCTATCTGCACTTTTTGGACTCCTTGCTGGATGAAGAATCAAATTCGTTAAAATTTTAGGGGAATCACAGCAAGTCCCCAAGGTGTCCGAATTTTTAGGAGTTTTACAGTATTACTTATTTTTCATCTTCAGTGGTCTTGGAGTTTCCATGGTGTTTTGTTTCATCTGGATCATACTACTGCGATGGATAGCTGGCATTATGGTCTGGTTCACCATGCTAGCATTTCTAGGGGTTTGGGCTTACGGTAGGTTTATCACTCATTAGCTGGATAGTTTAACCAATAAAATGCCAATCACGCCAATTGTCGTCTGCTTTGCCATGTGCCGGTCACCTTAAAAGTTGTTTTTTTTTTTTTTTTGCAAACATTGTGGGTCCAGATTAGACTGCTTCTGTAGGAGCAGTCTAATCTTGGCCAACACCATTTGCCTGTATGCAGAAATACTTTTAAAAAGTTTGCAAGAGGATTCAGCAGACAACATAAGCAGACGACATTTTCAGATGTTGTTTTTCTTGGCAGCAGAAGGATTAATTGCTGAATTTGACCCATTTACCACACATGCTCCTATAAGCACACAGCCAGGCTATTTTTAGCCCACCAGAGCCAAAGGCTCCGGGGGGAGCTTAAAGGATAATAGGCAGTTGTCCGTCATCGTCTGTGTCTGCGCCAACACTATCAAATGACATCTTCTCTGAAGCCACTGGGCCGATTAGGACCAAATTTTATCTGTAGCACCCTTGGGCTGGGGGATTGAAAGTTTGTGTTTTATATGAGTTTGGTTGCTATGGCAACTTAGAGTTTCCATAGACTTATAATGGGGAAAATTGAAAAATGGCATTAGCTGCCAAGCCTTTGCAGATATTTTGACAAAACTTTCATAGAAATGTTCCTTATGCAATCTACTATCTGCCATATGATTTTAAGCCTATTACTCATTTTACTGGTTGCCATGGAAACCAAAATGAATAAAATAGAAAAAAATACTTAAAAATCATCTCCTCAGAAACCATATGTTCTGTGGGGCTGAGACTTATAATAATAATAATAATAATAATAAAGACTTTATTTCAAGAGGGTAACACAATTAGTACAGAACTAATCTCCCTTGCGGCCCTAAATAATTACAAGTTATACACAGTGAGCAGTTAAGCTGAATAATAATAAGAAACACCACACAAACACACACTGACACAAAGATGTGTTACACACATATAAAATGAATGAATGAATGAATGAAATACACTATATATACAAACAAGCAATTCTAGGTGAATAAACAACGAATGAATGAACAAATAAATGAGGGAAAATAGAATTTACAAATTAACATTCACACACTCCCGTACACCTGCACACTGATGCAAATGGTCTCATACAAAGCTATAACTATGACTGTCACCCATTTTTCATCCACTTTATACACCTGTTATGAAATGATTCAGTAGAAGGTGCACTTTTTACATCGCTGGATAAACAATTCCATATAATAGGCCCTGAAAATGCCAAACTATTTCTATATAGTTCTAAGTTAGATTTTGGTAGGAGAAAGTTTTCCACTGCAATGGATCGTAGACTATAACTTTCATTGCCAATGTGATTTATACGAGTCCTTTTCGAAAAATATTATTGATATAATCTGGAGTCATTCCTTTTGAAACTTTATGCATAAATTTTGCTTTCCTGAAAAAGACTCTCTCTGAGACCATCATTTTTCTTAAATCATTAAGAGATTGATATACATCATTAACATTGTAGTCTAGGATAATTTTGCAGGCTCTTTTCTGAAGCCTTTCAATTTGCATTGAATTTGTTTTCGTAGTACCTCCCCAAACTATGTTTGCATAATCGAGATGTGGCTGATTGTAACTCCTGTAAGAGGCTATTCTATGATTCAAGGATGGATAATTCTTAATTTTAGACAACAACCAGATATTAGTAGACATTTTCTTGACAACTTTGCTTATGTGATCTCCCCAGGAAAGGTTATTGTCAAGTTGAATGAACGCCTAACACTTTTTCATTTGACTGTAGACAGTTGAATACCATTTAGTGATAGTTGTAAATTGTCATTTATCCTACTTCTTCTTTGGGAAGTTGTAATTAACATTGCTTTAGTCTTGTTTGTGTTAATGAGCATTATGGAAATATTCACCATATTTGCCTCTACAGGTTTTCCTTTTTTTTTTATATGAAATTTGCCCTTTAATTTTGTTGCTATGGCTTTTTCTTGCTTATACTGCAAACATAGGTTATGGGTGCTCGTTAGAACCGTCTCATTGAGGCGGTTCTAACGTGTACCCACAACCTATGTTCTGCAGCAGAGATACGAAAAATTATGTATGCCCTGTAAACCCCAGTTTTCTCAATATAAAGTTGGGTTTAGAGCGGGATTGATTTTACGAACTTGTTCCCTTGATGAAAAATACTTAAAAAAATCAATATGCTCTTAGTATATGGATATTTTCCCCAATTTGCCTTAACATGTTTTGTGATTTTTTTTTTTTGTTGTTTTTTATGAAATGTAGCTCTTTAGTTTGGTGGATCTGGGAAGTTAAAAGTTTCCATAGACTTATAATGGGGAAAATTGAAAAATGACTTTTACACCTTTCAAGATATTTTAAAATCTTTCATAGACATGTTCCTTAAACAATGTTCTATCTGCCATATGATTTTAAGGCTAATTGGTTGCCACAGATGGTTGTCAATTGTCGTCTTTTGTCTTGCAACAACACATTCAAGAGACATCAGGGGCCAGTTGTTCAAAACTAATGACGTCGTTAGTTAACGTATCGTTAAAACTTTAATCATTAAATATGGCAAATATGCTGAAATTTTTGCTGAAAAAATGTGAGCAGCTTTTGCTGACATTTTTCCAGCAAAAATACCAAAATTTACGATATTGTACTTGCTAGAAGAGTTAACAATATGACCACTAACGAGCTCGTTAAGCTAACGATGCTTTGAACAACTGGCCCCTGACCTCTGAAGCCAACAGACTGATTGGGTCCAAATTTTATCTCTAGCGTCTTTGGGCACAGGGCTTCCATGGTCAATTAAAATACAATGCTGCCAGTGGGCAGCGCTCCCTGAGCAATAGACAGAAAATGCGTAAGCGCACACTTTACAATAACCTCATTTCGAAGCTCTCACAAAAATCTATAAAAATACACCAAAACCTCTTCATAACACTATTAATGGGCTCCAAAGCAGAAACTGTGTTAGTTAAACAACCATTTTATATCCAAACAAATATGTATACGGTAGATTATATAGAAAAATGGCCATTTATGCTCAATTTTCTGTACAATTTATACATTTTTGGGATCCATCTTGAAACTGTGTTATATTCAAAACCATGTTATAACGAACCATGTTATAACGAGGTTGTGGTGTACTTAGCAAATTCATAATCTTGGAAGCTATTTTTCGTTATCGAGAGTGCGTTTATTAGGTAAATTTTTCACCATGATTTTATGAGACAATTTTTAAAAAACTACGGTATGGTAAAAAGCTTGGATATGGTACACTTTTTGTCTCATATGCAGCCACAAGTATATTTCAAAATTTAGGAATATGAGGCTGAGTTATTTTTAGAAACTTATTTAAAAATGGCTGAAATTTTCGCAAACAGCGAAGGCTCTGATCAAATGCCACAGAATGATCTGGGTCTGCCCTGTTTGCCAGAATCTCATTTTGGGTTTTGCCAGATGACTGAAAATATAGTCTACTCATGTCATCTGCTGAATTTTCTTGCAAACTTTTTGGAAATATTTTTCCATATAGGTACGCCCCCGCCCATAGGGGCTTGAAGAAATATGTGGGCTGCATGATGCTTCCACGCAGAGCTGAATCTGGCACACTAGTACTGGTAAACAGCTTAGCAGATCTAAGCCTGTCCAGGAACCGCGGTGCGAGGCAGACCGTCCATGCTAATAAACCCTATTGGTTTCATTGGGCGACAGGGCTTGAGAAGTCATTTCATCTCAATGTCGGGTAAAAGTCCCACAAAATTGGAAACAACGTCTCCAAAATGACCTTTACAGTGTTGACGGGGACGTTAAACCTCAAATCAAATCAAAAATTTTCCATATAGGCAATTTTTGTGGACCCAGATTAGGATCCACACTGTTTGCAAATATGGCTTTTAAAGTAACAGGCAGACGACAAAGCAGACAATAATTTTTTGTGGGTTAAATGGGTAAATTGTCCTGTATTAGGAAAAAATGGGACTTTCGGACATATATGTAAAGCTGAAAAGTGTGAACATTCCGAAATTTTCAAGCTCGTGCAGCCAGATTCTTATGAGAGATTTGTGACACAAGATGAGACATGGGTTCACCAATTGTCTAAATGGAAGCAAACAGCTGTGGATTTGTTTAATCGTTTGTATTGGAGTTTAACGGCCCAGTCAACACTATTTAGGTTATTTTTGAGCCGGTTAGTTTACTTATCCACACGTTTCCTGGGCAGGCTTATACGTAAGCGGTTAACCAGTACAGTGCACCTTCTTTCGCCAAAAACTGACAACTGCACTTCTTGAATCAGCAGAAGGGAGAGAAAGACCGTAGAAAATATTTCATGATCAATCTCCAGGAAAGAATTTGTCGACCCGGCAGATATGGAACCCGCATCCTCCTGATCACCAGTCAGCCTCGCATCTAACTGAGCTACCGAGGGTGGCTTAAACAGCTGTGGAAACATGTTGGGTCTTTCTTTCTTTCTTCCAGTTTCGTCTTAACCCCATCAGGAGACACAGACGGTGTATATTACATACACTCCAGTTTTGCAGGATGAAAGCCTACACAGAAATCCGGTCTTTTCTTGTCAAAAAGTTAAAGCAAGCTGCATCTGTTTGCAAGGTGATGGCCTCTGTTAAAAACAAAGAGGTTGTGGTGCATTTTGTATTGTTGTGGTTTGCCATAAAAATCCTAAAAATTTCGGACACGTTGAGGACTCGCTGTAATTCTTCTAAAATTTGTTTTATGATCCAGCAAGGGGTCCAAAAGGTGCAGACGGAATGGCCAACAGTGAAGACACTGATCAGACTGCTCCTTGAGGAGCAGTCTGATCCGGGCCTGCACTGTTTGTTTAGGCCTATCTGTCCCAATACTTAGGATCATTACCATATTTTGAATTTTACAGCCACCTATTACAGCTATGAGAGATATTATTACATGAAGAATAGTGGGAGCCCTGATGAAGTTTATGGAATTGCCCCACTGTTTGCTGGAGAATTCGACTACTACTTGGGACTGAAAAGAACCTGGCTTGCATTTGGTAAGTTCAGATTTCTGCTATGCCATCAAATTAGACCCTATATTCAGGACCTAGAAGCCTTTTTGGTGTGTGTGTTTGAGTTTTACGTCCCACCGACAGCTAAGATCGTATGGAGAGGGGTCCTCAGGTTAAAGACTCATCCGAAAGTCTGGAGAAGCCTGGAATCAAATTCATGACTCCTGGTTTACAAGGTGAGTAGTTTACCCACTACACCACATTATCATATCACAATCATATCATTATCATATGTGTATTATCATATCACAATCACAACAGTTGTTGTCTGCTCTTTTGTTGGTTGGTTAAATATTTAACCTGCAAACAGTTTGGACACACATCAGGCTGCTCCTCTAGGAGCAGTCTGGGTAGGTTCTATAAACATTGTGAACCAGATCAGACTGCTCTTCTCTCTGCTTGCCTGTATGCTAAATATTTGAAAAGTTTGCAAGATAATGAACGAGATGTCATAAACAGACAACTTTTTTTGATAGAAATTTTTTCTTGGAATCTAAAGGGTTAAAACTGTCTCAAATCTTCTGGAGCTATAAATCCTGGTCAGATAATTTGATATTGGTCATTTGCATTCCTGCTGGGAATCCTATTATTATCTGACTTCTTAAAACTAAGTGATCAAGCTGTCAATCAATGCAGGATCCCCGAAATTCCAGGGAAACTCAGAACAAAGTATACCAGGTTATGGGTTTCTAATAGGTAAGTGAGTTACTTGTAATATGTGAAGAAAAATAGTCAAAGAGGAGTGTTTTCTTAGTTACAATTTAACTCATAGCCAGGGAGCCAGGCTGCCCAGCATGCAGAGCGTTAAAAAATGTAAAGGCCACCAAGTGAAATAAAAACTTTTTTATTTTTTTTTTCAGGTTGTACATGTGCCACATTGTTGGCTATCTTTCTACTTATCTTTATTTTCCTGGTGAAGAGGATATGCATTGCAATTGAACTCATCAAGGAAGCTAGCAGGTATGTATAAACTTATATTGAAAATGTCTGTATTAATGTTGAACTTATCAAGGAAGCCAGCAGATATGTAAAATAATATGGAAGAGATCATATTAAGGAAGCTTACAGGTATGTATATACAATAAAATTCCTATATTAAGACCACCTTTGGGACTGTTCAAAAGTGGTCTTTAAGACCACTTTTGAACAGTCCCAAAGGTGGTCTCTGGCCAGAGGAATTCTATGCAGAAAACACAAGAAAGAATAACTAACTTTTCAAAGCAGAATGAGTCTTAATTTTAGGTGGTCTTTATAGCGGAATTTCACTGTATTTATATGGGAGAGGTCTATATATATTATTGCAGTTGATCTTATCAAGAAAGCTAGCAGGTATGTAAAATTATTTTTGGAAGAGGGTATATATATACCGGTATTGCTATTGACCTTTAATATCAAGAAAGCTAGCAATTATATAAATTTGTATGGAAAAGGTCTGCATTGCTTTTGAACTTATAAAGGAAGCCAATTAAAGGCATGTTGTTTATACAGAATCAGTCAGGCTATTTTGATAGTAGCCAATCAAAATTCGTGTACTTTCATTTTCAATCAAAATGGCGTCTGAGAAAAGCATTCTGTGATACTGGGGAAAAGCATGTGCGTGTTTTAGACTGGAATATTTTTTTTCTTACATATCTTGGACTCAGAATTGAGGTGCGTGTTATAGATGAGTGCGTGGTATACACAGGGAATTACGGTATTGCTATTGACCTTTAATATCACGAAAGCTAGCAATTATATAAATTTGTATGGAAAAGGTCTGCATTGCTTTTGAACTTATAAAGGAAGCCAATTAAAGGCATGTTGTTTATACAGAAGAGGGTATGATTTCCTATTGAACTTACCAAGGAAGCCAGCAGGATATAAATTTTTATGGAAAAGAATAATTATGTGTTGTACTCAACTTACAAAGGAAGCCAGCAAGTATGTAAATTAATATGGAAGAGGACATGCATTGTTGAACTTACCAAGGAAGCTAGCAGGTACAGTCAAATCAGAGATACTCTTTGCACCCTTGTGCTCCTCAGGTGAGCATGCTTGCACTAGCTATGCCAGATTGTTTGTAAATTGTTTGTTTGTAAATTTATGTACCTCAACTGAGGTAATGGCCAGATATGACCGACTCAGTATAAGAAGATAGATAAATAGATAGATGGAGGAAGTTAATTATGTATTCTACTGAACTTATAAAATGTAAATTTATGTGGAAGAGGACATGCATTGCTGTTGAACTTACCAAGGAAGCTAGCAGGTATGGACATTTATATAGAAGAAGTTAATTTTGTATTCTACTGAACTTATAAAGGAAGCCAGCAGGTATGTAAATGTATGTGGAAGAGGACATGCATTGGTGTTGAACTTATCAAGGAAGCTAGCAGGTATGTAAATTTATATAGAAGTTGATTTTGTATTCTACTGAACTTATAAAGGATGCCAGCAGGTATGTAAATTTATGTGGAAGAGGACATGCATTGGTGTTGAACTTATCAAGGAAGCTAGCAGGTATGTAAATTATGTATTCTACTGAACTTATAGAGGATGCCAGCAGGTATGTAAATTTATGTGGAAGAGGACTAGCATTGGTGTTGAACTTATCAAGATGTAAATTTATATGGAAGAAGTTAATTATGCATAAAGGAATTATACATATATGTAAACTTTGGTCATAGGTCAGGTCAGATGGTTAAATGTAGACTTTTCCCATTTATATTGGTATATACTTTATCAGATATGTTTCCATTTTTATAGGTATATACTTTATCAGATATGTCAAGATGTTCTTTCCTAGTCCTTTTCTACCTATTTGTGAGTCTCTCTTCAGATACAGGTTCTTCTGTCACCGCTTATTTTTGTTTTAGTTCATCTTTGAGTGTGTGTGTTGCTTGTATACATGTGTTATTACTGAACTATAGGAAATATGAAATGGAAAAGTCCACCAGTTATATTATAGGCTAACATGTAGGTATGCATGTATTATTACAGAGCAAAAGGAAATATGAAATAGAAGAGTCCACCAGCATATAATGGCAAATATTGTTTGTTTGTATTTTTATTACAGAGCTATAGGAAATATGATCTTCACTCTGATCTGGCCTATCATA
The DNA here is from genome assembly GCA_963580285.1 of Lucinisca nassula. Classification (NCBI taxonomy): domain Eukaryota; kingdom Metazoa; phylum Mollusca; class Bivalvia; order Lucinida; family Lucinidae; genus Lucinisca; species Lucinisca nassula. The sequence continues at coordinate 91,949,564 of OY757010.1, read as the reverse complement.
CCCTTCCTGCTACAACTTGGAGTGATTGCCTACTATATTGCAAGTGCAGTGTATCCTTTGTGTAGCTAGTTGCTCCATATACTTTGACAAAAGTGCCATTACGGGGCAGTATTGAGATATTTTCCCCCTCCTTGTTAGAAGCAAACATTGTGGGCACTCTTTAGAATGATGTTAAACATTTTTTTTCATGGCGTCTTAAGGGGAATGGGAACACCTGTCAGATTTTTCCACCAGTTTTCAAAGGGAGACAACTTTCGCGACTTTCTGTTCAGTTTTCTTTAGGCTCAGTCCCCCCATAAAGGGGTCTACTCTTAAAGGAAAGAATTTGCTCCTGAGGAGCAAATTCTTTCCTTTAAGAGTTGACCCCTATTGACATGGGAGACGAAAAAACTTTGCAGGTGTTGTCTCTCCTGAAGGTGTACCCATTCCCCTTAAGTGTTAATTGCTGTCAAATATAGGGATCAATCATGGTTTTCGTTCATTAACATTTGCCAGATCCCAAGGAAGCTGTTTGAACATGAGGCCGCTAGGCCAAATATTCAAATAACTTCTGTGGGATCCGGCAAATGTTAATGCAATGAAATAACCATGGTTGATCATTGTTCTTGCATAACTTAAGATTTCGTCTGCAAATTTTGACAAAAATGCCAAAAAGCTCCATACAAACTCCATATAAACTCTTCAACTGCGAATGGCAAACCAACCTGGCGGCTAGTTCAGAAATTTGTTTGTAATAACATTGTTATGCAGTAGCCCTATGACATCATCAAAGAACTCTAGAACGCTATATTCAGGGCGATTTCGTTACGTCACTCAATGTAACGTAAACAAAACAAGGCTCATCTTGTGATATCAAAAGCTCAAAATCCATGTTCAAGCAGCACATGAATTTCATGATTTGAACATGGGTTTTGCTGTTTGACCACGCCTTTCGGTCCATTTGATAATGACTTCAAACAGCCATCATCATCATCATCATCATCAACGGATTTTTTATTAATGTGCAGGTACAGGGGCAATGTCCACATAAGTGGGCCCCTTTCAAGGTAGCTGGCTTGCTGCACGCATGGCAGATCTTACACCAGATCTCCAGGTTTGTCTATCATGAGGATCGATAGCAGAGAGCTTCCATTCTCTGCATTCTCTTTCTGTTAGCTGCTTCCAGGTCATCTTGGGCCTTCAAGGCCCCCGCTTTCCACCTACCTGTATGTCACAGGCAGTCTTGACTGCACCGTTGGAGCGTTCCACATGTCCATACCAGCGAAGCCTTCTCTCTTTCAGGATGAGGTCCAGGTCCTCAATGCCAAGACGCTCAAGTAACTCACTGGACCTGATGGTGACAGTGTCCTGTGGCTTGACATTGCAGATCTGTCGGATCATTGCCCTGTCATTCCGCTGTAGACTTTCGAGGTTTGGATTTGTCAATGGCCATGTCTCACTAGCATGAAGCATTGCGCTCCACACACAAGAGCTATATACACGGCCACGTGTTTTGAACGAGAGGTGGCGGGAAGAGGGAACTGGTAGCAACTCCTTGAATTTCTTCCAGGCTGTTTTCACACGTGATGTAGTTGAAAGGTCGCAACCACCCGCTGCAGAGAGCATATCATCTAGGTAGCAAAAGGAAGCTACAACTTCCAGCTTGTCGGATCTGACTTGAACTTCCCTCTGTGGTCTGCCATCTAAGGGGCGTGCAGTTCCTTGGCACCGTGTACACCTGTTATCAGGGTCCTCTATCAGGCGTTTGAGCCCACTGCATTTCTTGTGCACCCAGAACTTGCAGCCATTACAATAGATACTGTTGCTGCCCACTCCAGTGTGACATACAGCGCATGGGAACTGGCCTGTACTCTGCAAGAGGTCCAGACCTGTACCACAGATCATAATCTCTGTCTTTCCTGCATTCACTCTCAGCCCTTTCGCCTCCATTGTGTCTTTCCAAGTTAAGAGCCTCCTGACACATTCCTCAAGAGATTCAGCTATGATGACAAGGTCATCAGCATACAGGTCCTCCAAGGGAACTCCAGAGCGGAACTCACGTGACAAGGCTTCAAGCACAATGATGAAAAGGAGTGGGCTGAGAACAGAGCCTTGATGAACACCCACCTTCATCTCGAATTCCTCACTGTAACCATCCCCAACGCGGACACGGCTCCGAGCATTAGCATACATCCCTTGGACCAGTTGCACAATCCACTTGTCCACTCCAAGTTTTCTTAGTGCCCACCAGATGACTTTCCGAGGCACTCGGTCAAATGCCTTCTCCAGGTCTACAAAAGCCATGTAGAGTCTCCTGTTGGCCGCCAGATACTTCTCTTGCAACTGCCGTACAACAAAAATTGCGTCTGTTGTGCCTCTTCCTGGGATGAAGCCAAAATGCCAAAATGGGAATCGTCGATGGACCCTAACTGCCTAATGAGGCCATCCACAATCCTCTCAAGGAGTTTCATGACCTGTTCTGTCAGCTTGAGACCACGATAGTTGCCTCGTTCCAGTGCATCACCCTTGCCCTTGTAGAGACAGACAATGAAACTCTGTTCCAAGTCAGAGGGTACCTTTCCATCACGGATGATTGCAGCTGCAAGGTCGAGGATCATCGAGGCACCAGCATCACCAGCCATGTTCATGGATATTTATGAAAGAACATACATTAACCTATTTAGTACCAGAAACCCCCAAACGGGTACCCTGGCAAACAGTGCAGGCCCAGATCAGATGCCGCAGAACACAGCATCTGATCAGGGCCTCCACTGTTTGCTAAAAGTTCAGTCATTTTCTAAATAAATTTTGATGAAAACACAACCTGACACCCCTAAATTTTGAAATGGACTCCTGCCATATATAAGGAGGAAGCTTCCATTTGGTACAAAAATGGTTAACTTTTTGAAAGAGCATTAGTGTGCACTTACAAATGTATAAGAGCATGTGTAATGTTTATATACGGTGAGTACAGTGTGTACATTATCTCCTTAACAAAACATAAGATATGTAGCATCAATGGGAGCGGCACAAGCTTATAATAAAGGAACAAACACAAGCGATGGTTCTGGAGGGTATTACATACAGAGGGTGGAATGTGACATCAATGTAAGTACACAAGAACCTTTTAATAAATTCGCGGCAACCTCTTTATAACACTATTGTCAGGGGCCAGAGCTGAAACAGTGACAGTTAAACTTGTCATGACATGAACAAGTCTGTTAAATGAACTTTATATAAAACTGGGGTTTATGGGGATATTGATTATTTTTCTTATTTCTGCTCAAAGGCATATGTTGTGGGTACTGGTTAGAACTGCCTCAATGAGGCGTTTCTAATGAGAACCGGCAACCTATGTTTGCAGTATAAATTAGACAAAGTCTCAGTAGCCATTTTGGAGATGTGAAAAATGTACTATTTCGCATGGGTTTGTTACCAGATGCAAATAAGGCTTTTTATTAATTGACTATCCTGTATTGATCGGCGGTCATCTGTATTAACACCAGGTCAGCCAATATTAATTGAGGTCATGTGAGGTAAAAAAAATCAATAAGCATGTTTTTTTTTAATTGTGCCAATTAATAAAATTGTCCTTAATCAAGGCCTCGGGCCAATGCAGCAGACCTCGGACCTGTACCTGGGCCAATAAGAAATTACTTGATTAATAACATGATAATAGCCGAACAAAAATGTATAGATTATATAGAAAAATGACTATTTATGGTCTTTCTAGTTCATCTGAGCAAGAAGGGCTCATCATGAGTTATTGTGAGCGGTAAATGTCTGTCCTGTATCGTCAACAATTTACTTTAAATGACAACTTTTCCTATACCTTTTAACCAACTTCATTCAAACTTCACAGCAATGTTGCCTATAGGAGCTAACTCTACCAAATAGCTAAGCCCCTGCTTGAAGAAATAGATGGACTGCATGTTGCTTCCACGCAGAGCTGAAACAGACCACACACGATTCCTGGTAAACCAGGTCTAAGCCTGCCCAGGCAAAGCAGTGCGAGTCGGGTCCATGCTTATAAACCTTATTGGTTTCATTGGGTGACAGGGCTTGAGATGGCATTTCATCTCAATGTTGGGTAAAAGTCCCACAAAATTGGAAGCAACGTCTCCAAAATGACCTATACAGTGTTGACGGGGACGTTTAACCTCAAATTAAACAAAATCAAATCTACCAAACAGCTAAAAAAGATCAATGAACAAGATAGCCACCAGAGTTAAAAATAGAAAAAAAAAAACCTTTAAATGACAACTCCTATACCAGTGGACCAATTTCATTCAAACATCATAGGAATGTTGCCTGGGTTACCTTCTGCGAAAATAGTGAAAACCATTTCACTCTGAACAGAAATAGAACATTCAGAAAAAAACTTCTAATGGCAACCACTCTTACACCGTTGGTCTAAATTCATTCAAACCTCCCAGGACTGGGGCTCAGGTAAACCTCTTCCAAAATATGTAAAATGGTACCGCTCCAATGAATTACCAAGATGGTTGCCAGAGCTAAAACTAGAAAAAGCCTTGAAAAGACAAGTCTTATACCTGTGGTCCAATTTCACTCAAACAACACATGAATCTTGCTTAGGTGCCCGGCTTAGATGATCCTCTACCAAAATAGTTAAAGCAGTTCCGGTTCAATGAGCAACATGTCCCCCACAGCTTGAAATAGATAAAAACATTTAAATGACAACTTTTGTAACTTTTGCCCAATTTCATTCAAACTTCACAACAATGTTGCTTGAATTGATGACCCTTGACCTAACAAGCCTTGAAGGTAAAATGATTCTGCTCCAATGAACAAGATGGGTACCAGAGCTAAAAATAGAAGAAAAAAAAGTTTTAAATGACAGCAATTATACCTTTGGTCCATTTCCATGTTGCTTGGGTGACCCTATTAAGATAACTGACCTATTCAAATATATTAAAATTCTTACCATTAAAAATAAAAATGTTCAAATAAAAGTTCTGATATTTTTCATATTTCTGCTCAAAACATAGATTGTAAGAACTCTTTAGAACTCCCTCAGTGAGGCTTAGAACTGCCTCAGTGAGGTGCTTCTAACATGTACCCACAATTTATGTTTTTCAGCAGAAATAAGAAAAAAATGGCTAGTTTTCTGAAGAAAATCTGTGATATTTTTCTTATTTATACTGCAAAGATATGTTGTGGGTGCTTCTTAGATCTTGGAGTAGAAATGAGAAAAATAATGTATACCCCATAAACCCCAGTTTTCTCTATATAAAGTGAGGTTTAGGGGGAGTTCATTTCAAGGGCTTCTTCACATCATGCAGTGGTGAGAGTTCAAACAAAATTAGTACTAATTATGAAAACAAGGCCCACCACGATGTTACATTACGATGACACACCCGTGCGAATTAGTGCATTTTTACACATCTCAAAAATGGCCATTTTTCTGATGAAAATCTGTGATATTTTTCTTATAAATACTGCAAACATAGATTGTGGGTGCTCGTTAGAACCGCCTCATTGAGGCAGTTCTAACGAGTACCCACAACCTATGTCTTTGAGCAAGAATAAGAAAAATAATGTATACCCCCATAAACCCCAGTTTTCTCTATATAAAGTGGGGTATAGGGGGTCTTCATTTCACGGACTTCTTCACATGATGAGAAGGAGAAATTACATAATTCAAAAGTAATTTGAAAGTCCCAATCAAATAAATGCATTTATTCACACATTTTAACCGTGATAATTGTTCAATCAAAATTAGTACTAAATATGAAAACAAGCCTATTCAAATATATTGAAAATTTCACCACCAAAAAATGATAATTTTCAGATAAAAAATTCTGATATTTTTCTTATTTCTACTCAAAACATAGATTGATGATACTCAATAGAACCCCCTCAACTAACAAGTTCCCACAATTTGTTTGATTTGAGGTTTAACATCCCCGTCAACACTGTAAAGGTCATTTTGGAGATGTTGCTTCCAATTTTGTGGGACTTGTACCCGACATTGAGATAAAATGACATCTCAAGCCCTGTCGCCCAATGAAACCAATAGGGTTTATTAGCATGGACGGTCCGCCTTGCACCGCGGTTCCTGGACAGGCTTAGATCCTCTAAGCGGTTTACCAGTACTAGTGTGCGGGCCGGATTCAGCTCTGCGTGGAAGCATCATGCAGCCCATATATTTCTTCAAGTCCCTATGGGCGGGGGCCAACAAGTTCCCACAATCTATGTTTTGAGCAGAAATAAGAAAATTAATATATATTCCAGTTTTTCCATATAAAAGTTGGGGTTTCAGAGGGTAAAAATTATAAATGCGTGTTTTCGTGATGTGAAAAAATGATATTACCGGTAATAAAAGAATAAAATCATGGCATTTGCTGGACACTTTCAGGATTTAGATCCACTTTTAAGAGGATATTCTATTACAATTACAATTAATTAAATTATTTGTTTTCAGAATCCAAAGACAGGAGAAGTTTGTGAATTTGTTAAATATGGGGGAGATGAGTAAGTATACCGATATTAAAAGTTATGCAAAACTAATCAATTAAGAAATGAATTTTATTTTTCTGCTGTTCATGAAAGTATGAATGCAGTGGGTCGGCTGCAGGGTTCATGTAAACTTTGCTAATGACCCGCTGTCATTCATACTTTCATGTTCAGCAGAAAAATTAAGTTTATATTTCTTATATTTACATTCTTTGCTCCTCATCACTGGGCCAAAAAATGCTTATATAGAGCAATCTTTTAAAGCTGAAAAACATTAACACCATGGTTTTGTCGCAGCTGCTTTAAGCATGGCGCGATATAGATGTTGAAATTTCTGTTCTGTTTGTTCATCTGTTAAAGCCATCAACATTTGCGATCACCCTAGCGTTCACCCTAATATTCAAGTCCATTTCTCAAGAACTATAATTTGGAAACTATTTCGACCACCCTAACGTTCGGCCAAACATTAAAGGACATTTCTCAAGGACTCAAGAGTCATTAATAATATTTCATACAGACTTGCATCTATGGATGACAATTTTAATGCAAGCATCCATATTTGAACTTGACCTACATTTCATTGTTCACTGACTAATTGAAATATTGCAACCACCCTAGTGTTCACCCAAATGTTCAAGTCCGTTTCTCAAGAACTATTGGACCTTCATTAATGATACTTCATACAGACTTTCATCTAGGGATGACAATTTTAATGCAGTCAGCCATATTTGACCTTGACCTATATTTTATGGTTAACTGACCTTGTGAACTATTGTGTCAACTCTAGCATTCACCCTAATGGTCAAGTCCATTTCTTAAGGATTATATGAGCTTCATTAATGATCCTGGGTATAAAGTTGCATCTAGGGATGACAACTTTAATGCAAGCATGCAGGTTTGACCTTGACCTATATTTCATGGTTCAGCGACTTTGCACCCCAACAGGCTTGACATAGCCTTCGGTGAAATTCTTGTTCTACAAAGAGTTGGACAGCATTAACATCGCCAATGTCCAATTAGATCATAGAGAACCTTAGCTTTGACTGACGTGACTGAAAATCATGTGACTTGATGCATTCATGGAAGTATGAACTACATTGTTTCTATAAGTTTACACTAGGCTTTACACTGGAAATGTAAATATAAGTTTGTATGCCTTTAGGATATCATATCTATGTTTGGTAATGCTTTCACTTCTGTCTTTAACCCTTGTCCTGCTGAGCCTGGATATACCTTATTTTCCAAACAATGAAGATCCAGATCAGATGGCTTCTGACGAAGCCATCTGATCAGGATCTACATTATTTGCCATTCAGATTGTGAATTTGTTGTAATAATTTGCATCAAGTAATCTGATTGGTTGATAATCGGTAATGGGTGTGGCAGATTAAAATATTCAGCAGGACAAGGGTTAAAATGAATTGTAATACACCACAACCTCTTTACAACACTATTTTTGGGATCGCTCAAAGCAGAAACTATGTTATATAAACAACCATGTTTTATTTAATGTATAGATTATGTAGATCTTTGCATTTTTGGGATTCATATTGCCAATAATGGTTGGCATTTTAATATTTGTGGGCAGGACAAATTTCATACTTAAGGGAATTGAGCATGAAGAAAGATTTATAACCTAGGGGCCAGGCATTCTGTTGGTTTTACACAGTACAACCCTTCAAGAACAAAATGATGACCAGCAGGTGGCATTTTCAAAGCTTTTTTTCCTATTTGACACAGAAAATAAGGCTTGATATTCCATGCGAATCGTCTGCCTCTTTACAGAGAAAATATGGCTTGATATTGCATGTGAATCATCTATTTCCAGAGAAATTAAGGCTTGATATTCCATGTCAATCATCTGTCTATTTCCAGAGAAAATAAGGCTTGATATTCCATGTGAATCATCTGTCTATTTCCAGAGAAATTAAGGCTTGATATTCCATGTGAATCATCTGTCTATTTCCAGAGAAAATAAGGCTTGATATTCCATTTGAATAATCTGTCTATTTCCAGAGAAAAAAAGGCTTGATATTGCATGTGACTCATCTGTCTATTTCCAGAGAAAATAAGGCTTGATATTCCATGTGACTCATCTGTCTATTTCCAGAGAAAATAAGGCTTGATATTCCATGTGAATCATCTGTCTATTTCCAGAGAAAATAAGGCTTGATATTCCATTTGAATAATCTGTCTATTTCCAGAGAAAAAAAGGCTTGATATTGCATGTGACTCATCTGTCTATTTCCAGAGAAAATAAGCTTGATATTCCATGTGACTCATCTGTCTATTTCCAGAGAAAATAAGGCTTGATATTCCATGTGAATCATCTGTCTTTTCCCAGAGAAAATAAGGCTTGATATTGCATGTGACTCATCTGTCTATTTCCAGAGAAAATAAGGCTTGATATTGCATGTGACTCATCTGTCTATTTCCAGAGAAAATAAGGCTTGATATTCCATGTGAATCATCTGTCTATTTCCAGAGAAAATAAGGCTTGATATTCCATGTGAATCATCTGTCTATTTCTAGAGAAATTAAGGCTTGATATTCCATGTGAATCATCTGTCTATTTCCAGAGAAAATAAGGCTTTATATTGCATGTGACCCATCTGTCTATTTCTAGAGAAAATAAGGCTTGATATTCCATGTGAATCATCTGTCTATTTCCAGAGAAAATAAGGCTTGATATTCCATGTGAATCATCTGTCTATTTCCAGAGAAATTAAGGCTTGACATTTCATGTCAATCATCTATTTCCAGAGAAAATAAGGCTTGATATTGCATGTGACTCATCTGTCTATTTCCAGAGAAAATAAGGCTTGATATTCCATGTGACTCATCTGTCTATTTCCAGAGAAAATAAGGCTTGATATTCCATGTGAATCATCTATCTATTTCCAGAGAGAATAAGGCTTGATATTCCATGTTAATCAGCTGTCTATTTCCAGACAAAATAAGGCTTGATATTCCATGTGAATCATCTGTCTATTTCCAGAGAAAATAAGGCTTGATATTGCATGTGACTCATCTGTCTATTTCCAGAGAAAATACGGCTTGATATTCCATGTGAATCATCTGTCTATTTCCAGAGAAAATAAGGCTTGATATTCCATGTGAATCAGCTGTCTATTTCCAGAGAAATTAAGGCTTGATATTCCATGTGAATCATCTGTCTATTTCCAGAGAAAATAAGGCCCAGAAAACATATGCACTCCATATTTATCAGTTCTGTGGTGTGTTCCTTGCTTCCAAAGGATAACCCTTTTATAGAACATATTTAACTTCACTACAGCTGGTGTGTGGGAATGTGTGGTGGCGGTAAAACATCTCCCTGCCCTACATCATAGTGTAGATTATATTTTCTTGTCCTTTGGGATCATTGATTCCATTGTGGAATTTTGAAACTATCTGAGGGTCACTGATGAGGCCTAATTGGCCAAAACTAGCTAGTCTGGCCCAGAAAACATATGCATTCCATATTTTTCAGTTCTGTGGTGTGTTCCTTGCTTCCAAAGGATAACCCTTTTATAGAACATATTGATATTGCATGTGACTCATCTGTCTATTTCCAGAGAAAATAAGGCTTGATATTCCATGTGAATCATCTGTCTATTTCCAGAGAAAATAAGGCTTGATATTCCATGTGAATCATCTGTCTATTTCCAGAGAAAATAAGGCTTGATATTCCATGTGAATCATCTGTCTATTTCCAGAGAAAATAAGGCTTGATATTCCATGTGAATCATCTGTCTATTTCCAGAGAAATTAAGGCTTGATATTCCATGTCAATCATCTTTCTATTTCCAGAGAAAATAAGGCTTGATATTCCATATGAATCATCTGTCTATTTCCAGAGAAAATAAGGCTTAGCATTACATTTGCATCAACTGCTGGACAGATGATTCATGAAATGCATGTATCAAGTCTTTTTGTCTGAAAAAAAAATGTTATCTGCTTTAGAATTTCTCTGGAAGTGTTGAAAAATATTGTTACAATAACACACCATGTGCAAAATGGCATCACTCCTTTCCCTGGAGCTAGCATTTTTCAGATGAAAATCTAAATATTATTTCCTATATCTGTCCAAACCATTACAAAAACATGCCTATTCAAATATATTGGTAAGATTTTACCACCAAAAATGAAATTTTTCAGGTAAAAATCCTGATATTTTTCATATTTCTGCTCAAAACATAGATTGTGGGTACTCATTAGAATTTCCTCGGCGAGGCAGTTCTAACGAGTACCCACAATCTATGTTTTTGAGCAGAAATAAGAAAAATACTGTATAGCCCTGTAAACCCCATTTTTACTAAATAAAAGTGGGGTTTAATGGGGTCAAAATTATATAGGCATGTTTTCGTGATGCAACGACTGTTGTAACCACAATCTATGTTTTTGAGTAAAGATATAAGGAAATAAGTAAAAATAATTATTACCCCTGTAAACCCCTCTTTTCTTTATATGAAGTGGGGTTTAGAGGGGTGTTTGTTACATGAATCTGTTAACCCCTATGTATTTTATTTCATTCAGGTACACAATTCCTCTGGAAATTTTCCTTCTGTTCATGTTTTTCTGGTGTATGAACTTTGTGATTGCCCTGGGACAGATGACTCTCGCAGGGTCCTTTGCCTCCTACTACTGGGCTTTTGAGAAGCCCAAGGATATCCCAGCATTCCCTCTTATGGGCTCACTATATAGATCTCTCAGGTAAACAAAATCAACTTTCTAAATTCATTTTAAGAAGATTTCATTTATGAATCTTTTATTTATTTTGATATGTTTTTCAAAAATCCATCCTATAAAACAGCTTTGTCAGGTGTTGGGGTCATCATCATAGGTTTACCTTTTGGCTAACTTTTTATGCCCTGTGACAAAAAAGTTTTATACCCTCCGAAATTTAGAGTGTCCATCCATCTGTCTATCCATCCATCCATCAGCGCCTCATGATTTTGTGTCTGCTCTATAACTCTAAAACTGTTTGAAATATTTTCACGAAAGTTCACAGATGTGTAAAGCATTATGAAACAGTGTGCAGAACATATAAACCATAACTCTGATTTTCCTACTTTTGGAGTTATTGTTCTTTGAACATTGAAAATATCCATTTCTACCATGTACTCGTGTCTGCTCCATAACTCTGACACCGTTAGAAATATTTTCATGGAACTTCATACAAATGCAGTATGAGACAACATACAAAGCATATCAACCATAACTCTAGTTTGCCTACTTTTGGAGTTGTTGTCCTTTGAACATTGAACCTAGCCATTTTTACCATGTACTCGTGTCCGCTCTGTAAGTTGAAAACCATTTGAGATATTTTCATGCAATTTCTCACAAGCACCATGAGTCATGAGCAGAACACAAGAACTGTAACTCTGGTTAACCTACTTTCCGAGTTATATTTTTATTGATCCTTTGAACATAGTAAATATTGAAAATAGCCATTTCTACCATTTGTACATCAGTCCGCTCTGTTTGTTTGGAACTGTTTCAGATATTTTGATGAAACTTCGCACAGATGTTAAGTATGGCAAGCCAAGTGCTCAATCTTCTTTTAAACCATGGCTCGAAGTTGAAACTTGAAATTGGTAATTCTGCTATAGTCTCTTAAATTTTGACCCACCTAGCTGCGCAGTGTTCAACTTTTTCTACTTGCTGTATAGCAGTATCTGTGAATGGATACCATATATGCTAGAGGTGTATTCTAGCTGTGGGCATACAACTGTTTTGTATGCTGTTGCCTTGTGGTCCTCATTGTGTATTTTAATGCTCTGCGTGTTCGGTATTTTTCAGCAGACGACATTTTGTAATACTTTTCTTATTTTTCCAAGAAAATAGGATTTGACATCTCATGCAAATTGTCTCCTATGGAGACAATTTGCATGAGATGTCAAGTCCTGTTTTAGGGAAAAATAACAATTTGTCATCTGCTATTTTAGCCCAGAGCATGGAAAAGGGTAAGAAATTCAAGAAAATTGAGAAATTCAAGTGTCATGTTTTGTATATCCAAATTTCCAAATTAAGCAGTTTGTCAACCTGATTCCAAAGCGCTATACTTTTACATTTGAGCCAGCGTATGACAAAACCTACAATAAGACATGTCCGCCCAACAAAGACTCAGATCAGCCTGCGCATCTGTGTTGTGCGCTCTAAGGATAGCTAAGGGCTCAATGCTCCTTCATGCAGCAAGAGAAGTCTCTCGTTAGACTATATGGATGCGCAGGCTGATCTGAGTCTTCGGTGGGTGCACGTGTCTTATTGTAGGTTTTGTCATGCACTGGCTCATTTTTCAGTGGATTATTACATATGCAGGTTGTAGCTTCAGTGGCTGAAGTACCCACAGCTTATGCTGAAGCATATGTTGTGGGTATTTGTTAGAATCCCCTTTATATTTAGGGGATTCTAATAAATACCCACAATGTATGTTTTAATGCAAAAATAAGCAAAACCATCCCCACATTTTCTTTAGTACTGCACCTCAACCCTTGTCCTGCTGAGCCCGGATATGTCTTATCTTTCAAACAATGTAGATCCAGATCAGATGGCTTCTGAAGAAGCAATCTGATCAGGATCTTCATTGTTTGTCATTCAGTTTATGAATTTGTTGCAATGATTCGCATCAAGAAATCTGATTGGTTGATAATCAGTGATGGGTGTGGCATATTTAAATATTCAGCAGGTCAAGGGTTAATGCATCTATGAATGGGCTGGAATACACAAATGTATTTTTTTTATACTACAGGTATCACCTTGGCTCCCTGGCATTTGGTTCCCTGCTGATTGCCATTGTACAGATCATCAGAGTTGGCTTAGAGTATCTGGATCATAAACTAAAGGGATCCGAAAACAGAATTGCTAAATTCTTCTTGAAGTATGTACTTATTTGTTGACAATATCTTCTATGACCCCCACCAAGGGGTTGCTTTTAGTGTGGATCCTGTGTGTGTTGGTGTTTGTTTGTTTGTGTTGGAGTTTAACGGCCCAGTCAACACTATTTTAGGTCATTTTTGAGCCAGTCAGTTTACCTAACCACACTTTTCCTGGGTAAGCTTATATGTAAGCAGTTAACCAGTACAGTGCACATTCTTTCGCCAGAAACTGACAACTGCCCTTCTTGAATCAGCGGAAGGGAAAGAATGACCATAGAAAAGATTTCATGATCAATCTCCATGAAAGAATGTTGCCGACCCCCGCAGGTATTGAACATGTCCTCCTGATCACCAGTCAGACTTGCATCTGACTGAGCTACCGAGGCCGGCTTGTATGTGTGTTGGTGTCGGTGTCAGCGAAGACTGTTTGAAGCACTATACCTCCCGAACCAATGGATGGATTCTGACCAGACTTGCATGCTTACAACACTAAGATTGGAGAAAAAGGCATTAGGCTTTCATGACCTTGACCTCATTTTTAAGGTCACAGACACCTTGTACCTCAATTTGGATTGGGCTAACAATGGCTTGCCTGCACCATATCTCATGAACTAACAATTAATTTTGAGTGAACTTGTTACAATATATCATTGCAAATTGTCAAAGGTTTTATTGGATTTTGGTGATATGTGACATTAGTTTCAAGGTCAGAGGCGCAGAATAGCTTCAAACAGCTCATATTCATAGGATTTTATGCTAGAACGAAGGTTCAATGATATCAGATTCTGTATGAAATACACTGAGTAATATGTTCTCTGTCATAGTGTAAGATAGCCATCACCATGATGTGACTAACATCAAGATAATGTTATGCTAATGATCAGTCAATGGGTCCTGTTTATCTGTGATATTGCTATTGGGGACCCTTCCATTGCTGTATGTTGGACAACTCTATTTGTCATTTAAAGAATGTCAGGTTTATTCTTATTTTTTTTGTTCTGTTTTTGACAGAAAAACCTGTTAGCAAACAGTACAGGCCCTGATCAGAAGCCGCATTCTGCAGCATCTGATCTGGGCCTGCACTGTTTACCAGGGTACCCCTTTAGGGGTTTCTCACCTGGAATGGGTTAATGACAATCTCATGTGATCAACTGTCATTCCTTTGGGTGTGAAGACAGAATGATAGCCTGAACTGATTGATCTGCTGATATTGTATTTAAATTTGGTGTGCATACTCATTAGTGTGCAATGTCTTGAGAAATTTCTGAGATGTATCAACATAAATCCTTATATACTGCATCACATGATCAAGTTCATGAAATGAAGACCCCCCCCCCCCCCCCCCCTAAATATATATATAGTGAAAACTGGGGTTTATGGGGGTATTCATTATTTTTCTTATTACTGCTCCAAGATATAGGTTGTGGGTACTTGTTAGAACTGCCTCACTGAGGCGGTTCTAACGAGCACCCTCAACCTATGTTTTGAGCATTTATATGAAAAATATCACAAATTTTCATCAAAAGTAGCCATTTTGGAGATATGGAAAATGCACTATGTCGCATGGGTGAGTTATCATAATGGGAATACGTCTTTCTCCATTGGTATAAATATCTAGTTTATATCATAATAAAATTTGGTGTATATATTCACAGGTGCCTGAAATGTTGCATGTGGTGCCTGGAGAAGTTCCTGAGGTTCCTCAACAAAAATGCTTATATCCTGGTAAGAACCACATTCTCTTTTAACTCATTCAGCTCTGTGGTTAAAGACAGATAATTATTCAAACAGTACTGATCCAGATAAAATGGTCATCTCATAAGGATTTAAATGTTTACCAGTTTGAAATTGAGTTTTCACTAAAAACACGGCCCCCACTCATCGGGGCTTGAAGAATTATATGGGCTGCATGATGCTTCTACGCAGAGCTCATTCCGAGCTGCACACGAGTACTGGTAAACCGATTTGAGGATCTAGGCCTGCCCAGGTAAAGCGGTGTGAGTCTGACCGTCCATGCTTATAAACCCTGTTGGTTTCATTGGGCGACAGGGCTTGAGATGTCATTTCATCTCAACATCGGGGAAAAGTCCCACAAAATTGGAAGCAACGTCTCCAAAATGACCTTTAAAGTGTTGACTCAAATCAAACAAACAAATTCACTAAAAACTAATTTGTAGTGATAAATAAGCCCAAATTCATATAAATGTTCAGCTTATTGAGACAATTTACATAATGACCTAAATAGTGTTGACTGGGCCATTAACCCTTGTCCTGCAAAGCCAGGATATGTCTTATCTTTCGAACAATGTAGATCTGGATCAGATGGCTTCTGAAGAAGCCATCTGATCAGGATCTTCATTGTTTGTCATTCAGTTTATGAATTTCTTGTAATGATTTGCATCAAGAAATCTGATTGGCTGATAATCAGTTGTGGTTGTGGCATATTTAAATATTCAGCAGGTCAAGGGCCCCGATAGCTCAGTTGGTAGAGTGTCCGCTCCGGGGAACGGGAGGTCTGGGGTTCGACCCCGGGCCGCGACATACCAAAGTCGTTAAAAATGGTACTAGCTGCTCCTCGTTTGGCACTCAGATTTACGGGGTAGAGCTAGGACTGGTCGATCCAGTGTCAGGATAATGTGACTGGGTGTGGTATCATGTAATGTGTCTGGGACATGATACTTCAGTGAGGCAGCACTATAAACGTGAGCATTGAGCTCCCTGTCGCAACCAGACACCGTCGTGATATGACTGAAAAATTGTTGAAAGCGACGTTAAACCCGAATTCACACACACACACACACAGGTCAAGGGTTAAACTCAAATTCAATCAAACAAAGACAATTTACAGAAGCCACATTTCATTGATGTAATATCAAGGTCAAGGTCAGACTTAGAGGCCAACTTTCAAGTGGTATTTCTTCTCCCTACCTCCATAGCTAAACCCCTGAAAGGATATTGTTGTAACATGGGTCAAATGTTCAGCTTATTGAGACAATGTGCAGAACCTATATGTACATTTTAGTGTTGCTAAGTGAAGGTCAAGGTCAGTCTTTAATACAGTTCAAACTTCAAGGATTGTTTTTGTGTTGGCTCTTTTTCTGCCATTCCTTGAAAACTGGGCCAAATGGTTAGCTTATCAAGACAAAAGGCAGAATATACATTTAAATGTTATCACGGTCAGACTCATAGGTCAAAGTTCAGATATTTTGTATGTCCATTTTCTTGAAGCTTATATCAATTGGTCAGCTTTTGTAGAGCCTACCATTTAAGTTTCATTGATGTTCGATAAAGGTCAAGATCACACTTTGAGGTTAAATGGTATTTTTTTCTTTGTGTCAACTCTGTATCTCCTTAACTCTTGTCCTGTTTGAGCCCGGATATGCCTTGTCTTTCAAACAATGAAGATCCACATCTGATGAAGCCATCTGATCAGGTTCTTCATTGTTTGTCATCCAGCTCATGAATTTGGTGCAATAATGTGTATCAAGTAGTCTGATTGGTTGATAATCAATAGTGGGTGTGGCATATATAAATATTCAGCAGGTCAGGGGTTAAGTTCTATGCTAAATTAGGTAGATAAAGCGATAGTTGTAGAATAGTTGTAGAGTAGGAATCCCGTAGAGAGGATAGTATAGTAATAGAGAGATCAAAGACCTGGAGATAGAAGAAGAAGAAGAAGAGTTTATTTCCCAAAAAGCGATTTCAAACATTGTTAACTGTAAATATGACACATAAAAACAAGATTGCATAGGAGTGCTCGACTGCGCACATGCGCAGGCGGACGCTTGTATGCGACCTACATGATTATATGAATTTGTTCTAACTGCATTGCTAACGAGATCGGAAGCCCCCGCCCATAGGGGCTTGAAGAAATATATGGGCTGCATGATGCTTCCATGACGCAGAGCTGAATCCGGCCCGCTCACTAGTACTGGTAAACCGCCTAGAGGATCTAAGCCTGTCCAGGAACCGCGGTGCGAGGCGGACCGTCCATGCTAATAAACCCTATTGGTTTGATTGGGCGACAGGGCTTGAGATGTCGTTTCATCTCAATGTCGGGTAAAGGTCCCACAAAATTGGAAGCAACGTCTCCAAAATGTTGTTGACGGGGACGTTGAACCTCAAATCAAACAAACAAACTAACGAGATCGGCACACGATATCTCGGGCCCTCAAACGACTAGGTAGGAATATAATTCCTCCTTTGGTGCCTTCCTTCACATAGGATGCGAAAATGACATGTAAACATGGCGACTCAGAATGACCCACTTACGGTCCCACAGAATATGACATCCTACGTGGAGGAGGGCACCACATTTTCCTAACTTTAACAAAAAATGCAGAAAAGGGGATTGACCTACTTCCACATCCTCCTCGATAGAGGTCACCCACAAACTAAAATAAACACGAACTTGGGCCCGAGACGGCGGAGGCCGTCACACTATACTATATGTTGTATGTACAGAATAAACAAAAATCACAAAATATAATCTACAAGCACAACCTTGCAGGTACATAAACTGTCCTAACCAGCATAAGAGAGCGGGTGGGCTTGCCCCAAAACGGACAACACCATCTTTAAAGCACAAGAAAAACAAACACGACAGTTCCATGGCGGGGCGAGCACATCCGCCCGCATATATACTCAATAAGCTGGGGGCACAGACCAAATAATGTAAAAATGTACATACGTTACAAAAATATGCAAAAATCAAACAAAAAAATAAAAAACAAAAATACCAATATCAAAATTGATACATAAAGCGTAGACGACATCCATAGACATGGTGCTGGCGTGAGGGTGTAAATGCGGCTGAAGCTACAAGCTAGAAGAAAGAAATGGATGGACTCTACAATTTTGTGGTGCAAATAAGCTCGAATCCCCTGATTGAATATAAGGTGCATAACACGTAACATGGAAACGTGTATAGCAATCTTTAGAAACGTCTTCCAAATCGCAATGAAACTTTCAAACAAAATTAACTGCTAAACGATCCCCTTAATGATAAGTTCAAACTCGGAGCCTACCCTGTTACACAAAACAACCCACACCCCTTTGCGGCAAACCGCAAAAACCCAAGGCACAGCACTGCTATAACTTAAACGCAGTGCAATCACGTAGCCAAACCTTTAGAATGGAGTTCCAAATTACTACAACTAAACTATGTTGCACAAAAACAAAGGCTCACATTGGAACTGTGCAACATATCCACAGCCCTTGAAATATGAAGCACGCCTAGCCCAGAAACTCCTACATTTAAAGATGCCCTTTAGCGACAGGACACATGCACTCCTGAAGCAAACGGGAAGACAAAATATAAGCCCCACCGAGACCTGGAAAGGTCACGGCACCGTTTCACAAACCTCTCAGGACGGAGCTCGGCGATTGGCTACAGGGCAAGGGGATGCCCGTGGGCTCAGAGACACCTGAGACGTGAGACGACAAACATGGACGGACGGGGCTGGAGCCGAGCGATGGTCTCCCTGTTCACCGCTACGGGGAATTGGGGTACCACCGAACGGCTACGGTGTAGTGCCAGCATGGATTCGTTCCCTGGGACCCCACCAGCTGACGACCCGCGACACGGGGAAACTGGAAAACAACAACAACAACAACAAGGTTAAGTTCTGGAAGTTTTTCTCTTGAAACTTGAGTCTAGGCCTGTTTTTTTTTTCAGTAGGTTCTCTTAGAAACTTGGTTCAAATGTTCAACTTTTCAAGATGGCATGCAGAAGATGAATTACATTTCAGTGATGTCAATTCTGCATGAAACTTGTGTCAAATATTCACATTATCAGGGCCTGACAAATCCAAAAAATTTTCACTTGCCCACTGGGCAAGTATAATATTTTTGCACTTGCCCAGCTCAAAATTCTACTTGCCCAGGATTTTGGAACTCAAAAGTGGAGTTGGATGCGGGGGGGAGGTGACAATGGTGACGATGATGACGACCAACATTTATAAATATAATCCAAGGTTTCTGTCAAGTTTCAAGCACAACCACTTTCCGTTAGGATCTAGTTATTTCATGTTTGTGTTTCTTTCTCTTTGGTGTCTCTGATGGGAGCTCAGGGTCAATTGTATCGATTCCTGATCATTGCATTCACTTCTATTTATTTCCCTGTGTGCGGTAATACGGTAGAAAATACTGTTGTTGTCACAGTCAATAACGGTACTTTTTCAAGTTAATTGACGTAATACCTTTACCGATTAGCAATTTAAGATACAGTTATATAAACTCATTTAGCTTGACACGCATGATGAACAAGAGCTGCAGCCGATATAGATCTACTCAAAAGATCAGAAGTGTCATGCAGTGAGATAAAAGATTAAAAGAATGCAATTTATTTAGCGTGAACCACAAGACGAGGACCCCCCTCGATCCAAAACGAACCCAAACTTTCACACCCGCCCTACAAGCAAGTTCAATGCGATCATCATTTCCGCCATCCAAATCTTCGTCCATAAACCACCACTCCCATTTTTCTGCACGCGATCAGTAAATGACGTCATCCGACCCCAGCAGCCCTACACGTGTTTAACGTCATTGTTTTATTTTAATGGGGCTTATCTCTTTTATTAAAAAAATGTTTGGAACCGGTAAAAAATATTTTCTCTCCAGCTAAACGGTTGTGGATAGAGGCGCGACCAATCCGCGGTTACCAACATTAAAAAAATCGACTTTTCCCGCCAGCGTCTGCTATTTGGCGCCAAAACATAACCATTCACGAGATAGTAGAATAGTCCGTTTTTACTACCGTAAGATGTAGAAAATCGTCTTGGGAGCTATTAAATCATTTTCACATTGATTGTTGATTACATTTTATGGCAGGAATAAACGCAAATTAGAGACATACATGTAACTTAATCTTATTTTCACACCTTGTCACGCTTATCGATAGCGCTGGTGGTACACACTACACCAGAAATGAAAGACACGCACCGCCGGGCAATCTTGTTTAATTGGTAATTATATGACAGGGATTAACAATAGTGTCATAATTGAACCGTTATAAAAACAT
The DNA here is from genome assembly GCA_963580285.1 of Lucinisca nassula. Lineage (NCBI taxonomy): Eukaryota > Metazoa > Mollusca > Bivalvia > Lucinida > Lucinidae > Lucinisca > Lucinisca nassula. The sequence goes on along the minus strand of OY757010.1, from coordinate 91,929,209 downwards.
AGATGGTTTTGTCTCTGAATTGCCGAAAAAGCGGATATTATTGTGATTTACTTACGGGTCTAGTTTTACCGTATTTAAGGACTCAAAAGACTGACAGTTGTAGACGATTTTTTTTGCACTTGCCCGACCGGGCGTCGAAAGGTCAAAGTGCACCTGCCCGGCGCGATTTCGGACTTGTCCCGGGCGGCCGGGCAATGGATTTGTCAGCCCCTGACATTATGAAGACATATAGTGCAGAAACTACCTTTCAATGATGTCAGTCCAACATTGAGGTCAGACTTGAAAGTCAAAATTCAAATGATATTTTCTGTGTTCACTCCATAACCCCTGTATGGAACAGTATGTAGGTAAAAACTCAATTATGCAACATTGAGATTGCAATTTAATATCATGTCACTAGCATTTGCAATTTGGATATTCTGCTATGCTATATTCAGTTACAATTGTGCAACACTGCATTATGATATTTATTTTTGTGGTCTGATTTTGGAATTTGTGTAGTTTTCTTTCTGTTTCTCGTCCTATTTTGCAACTTGAAATTCCGCTTCTGCTTCTTCTAGTTCTCATTATTCTCATTCAGTGGCGCTGTGGCCATTCTTTCGTACTTCCCCGTAAATGTCCGCCTGTATTCGGCAGATACCAAAAAAAATCTGCAAGCATATTGGTGACACGGAGGAGTGAGAGAAACGAAAGAACTATATTTTTGGTATGAAACAGATGATTTGGGGACACTTCACCCTTCCCGATAAAATCATTTACACATAATTTATATTTTATATGTCAGACCAGGAATCAGCTTTGCTGTATTTGTTTTGTGTCCAAGTTTTTTCTAAATGTATCGCAAATGTGTTCAGGCAATTGCGCCTCTAAAATATAAATTTGTTGTAAATACTAATAATAATTTTGTACAGCACAGAAAGGCTCCTTTCCAATGTCATGTAGGGTCCTTTATGAAAAACAAAAAGCAAACATAGTTACAAGTCTCTTTTGTGACTTACGTTCCCTCTAACATTTATTTCTGATTTAGGGCATATCCAACGGAATTTCTAAAACTAGGCATTTTGGTTCTGGTCTTTGTTTGATTTGATGTTTGTTCACCGTCAACACAGTATAGGTTGTTTCCACTTTTGTGGGACTTTTACTCGACACTGAGATGAAATGATATCTCAAAGCCCTGTCGCCCAATGAAACCAATGGGGTTTAAAAGCACCGCTTTGCATCGGTAGACTTAGATCCTCTAAGCGGTTTACCAGTAGGGCCTACTGGTGTGCGGGCCAGTTGCAGTTCATGCAGCCCATCTATTTTTTCAACGGTGCGATGGCCAGGGGTCGGATTCCTGATTCCCTGTTTGTTTTGTCATATGTTCATATAGATGTTCGTAACTGTTTGTGTTAAATGTTTTCATTCAGAAAATAGAAACTTTTGACTTTTTATCCTAGATTTTTGGCTTCAAATGACAAAACGCAAAGGCTTCCACTTTTTTTGACAAAACACAACGCGAAGCAAATTCTTTCATACCGGAGTGCCGGTGGAAAACCCCCACCTGCTACATGTAACATATCAAGCGCTGGAAGCCTCTGTGGTGTAGTGGTTATGCTACTCGCCTCATTAACCAGGGATCGCAGGATCGATCCCAGGTTTCTCCAGAATTTCGGATGAGTCTTTAAACCCAGGTCCCATCTCCGTATGACCTTAGCTGTTGGTGAGACGTAAAACTAAAAATTCACTCACATACCAAGCGCATCCCACACCATAAAAACACATCTTTATAATTCTGACCCCCCCCCCCAACACACACACACACACCCACTTGATCCCCACTTTTATATAGTAAAACTGGGATTTACAGGAGTAAAATTTATTTTTCTCATTTCTACTCCAAAATATAGATTGTGAGAACTCGTTAGAACCGCATCGAAGAGGCGCTTCTAACGTGCACCCACAATGCATATTTTAAGCCACATTCAGAAAAATATCACGACTTTTCATCTTACAATTTTTATTGTTGAATTTTTCGGCGGTAAAATGTACGAAGTAGGAGTGTTTATCTAATGCATCAAAAACAAAAAAAATGTTTTTTTTATTATTTTTTAGATTCTTTGTTTGTTTGATTTGAAGTTTAACGTCCCCGCCAACACTGTAAATGTCATTTTGGAGACGTTGCTTCCAATTTTGTGGGACTTTTATCCGACATTGAGATGAAATGACATCTCAAGCCCTGTTGCCCAATGAAACCAATAGGGTTTATATGCATGGACGGGCGGACTCGCACCGCATTGCCTGGGCAGGCTTAGATCCCCTAATCGGTTTACCAGTACTCGTGTGCGGTCAGTTTAGCTCTGTGTGGAAGCATCATGCAGCCCACCTATTTCTTCAAGCCCCAATGGGCGGGGGCTTTTTTCTAGATTCTGTAAACTTTGATAATAAGTAAGTAAATAAATAAATAAATAATGTTGTTAAGTTCCGCCAGGTAAACCTGGGTACCCTGTACGCGGTCTAACTGTAATAAAACAAGAAGAAAAAAAAAAACCTTTGGTTTAGACCTAATACATGGAAATGGTTTGGATTCAGCCACTCCATTTGCCAAATCGTTACATGTAGAACTTATAGAAATATGTAGTAGGCTGGTTAAGACAGTCGCGACACCAGCTCAGCAAGGTTTTGCTGGCTGAAGACAGACAGACGGACGAACAAACAGACGACCAGCTAATATTTTCGCGTTGTGATTCTGTGGGATGAAAGCTATCCTGCCCCAGTCTAACTTATGAAGACAGACAGACAGACAGACATATGAATAGGACAGCTGTCATTGTGACCCCAGGTGCGTTTCTATGGTTGTGGGCCGGGGCTGAGAAATGAGAAAGTACTGTTCATATTAATGAGGTGAAGTGTTTACATCAGAATTACAAAGGGAATTGAGGGGCTGCAACTTATGCGGACGTATCCATACTTCTATAATTTCCAAACATTTGAGTTTTGAGTGACGTTGCAATTAGTAACTAATATCTTTATAAGTAACACCTCAGAAGGATCAAATTTATGAAAATTATATGAATTAATCAATTTTAACAATAATTGCTCATTTCAAGTCTACGGATTCGACACAAACTAATCCCTCATGGTAATTTATTTTAGTAAATGTTCAAAGATAGAGTATGTTCCCCTTAGTCAAACAAGTATTAACTTTAAAATAAAAATCCTGTTTCTCATCAATATATAAATAAGGAACTGCGCTGTAAAATTTATTTTAAAGATGCAAACGTACACATTATTGTAAATATCTGAATTATTATATAGCTGGATAAAATTTATCACTGCTGGCTTGAATTTGGCCCCTGGAAAAGTGAATGCGATCTTCTCAAACGGACGCTTGTCATCGAAAAAAATACGGCAAATCCACGGCACCTCAATGACTGGTACCCCGTCTAACCACAGCAGAATCTAAACTAAATAATGTAAAATAGGACTTCCAAAATGCCAGATTTAAATACAAAGGTCTCAAATTAGAATGTGTATGTTGCATATTCGAATAGGGTAGTAAGATATGGAAAGGTTCATAATTCAAAGTGCGGTTGCAACAATTCATATTGTGATTGCACACTGCATAATGGAGTTTTTACCTTAATACTGTTCCATACCCCTTGAAGGTTTTTCTTGAAACTTGAGTCTGGTGTTTGGCTAAGCAGTAAAATAAGCAGAATTCTTCTTTCACTGATGTCAGATCAAGGTCAAACTCACTCTGTGTGGCCAGATAATTTTTGTTGTCCATTCACACCTTTTGGGTCAATTGTTTGTCAATCAACCAAAAGTTGCTAAGCACAGTAGCTTTACGTTGTTGATGACTTTTCTCTGATGTGTATGAAATCCAGGTAATGGTTATTTATAGAAAACAGTTGTGATATTCTTATCATTGTGACATCAGTGTGCTGTGTAAAGAGGGTTATAGCTATATAAAACATCAACTTTTGCATTGGCAAACAGTGTACACCCAGATCAGACACAGCTTATAGAGGTATCTGATCAGGGTCTGCACTGTTTGCTCAATGTATAGGATTTTAAAGCTTAAATGAAACATTGTTGTTTTGTTTGATTTGAAGTTTAACATCCCCGTCAACACTGTAAAGGTCATTTTGGAGACGTTGCTTCCAATTTTGTGGGACTTTTACCTGACCTTGAGATGAAATGACATCTCAAGCCCTGCTGCCCAATGAAACCAATAGTGTTTATAAGCATGGATGGGCCGACTCTCACAGCTTTGCCTGGGCAGGCTTAGATCCTCTAAGCGTTTTACCAGTACTCGTGTGCGGGTCGGTTTCAGCTCTGCGTGGAAGCGTTGTGCAGTCCATCTATTTCTTCAAGCCCCGATGGGCGGGGGCCGATTTTAAATGAAACAGACTTAGTCCTTGTTCATGCCCACTTTCCCAGCATACATTCCGAGACAATTTACCCAGCAGGGACCAGTTGTTCAAAGCATCGTTAGCTTAACAAGCTCATTAATGGTCATATTGCTAACTGTTCTAGCAAGTTTAATATTTAGAATATCTATATTTTTGCTGAAAGGATGTGAGCAGCTTTTGCATCTGCAAAAGCTGCTCACATTTTTTCAGCAAAAATTTTAGCAAATTTGCCATATTTAATAATCAAAGTTTTAATTGATACGTTAACTAATGACATCGTTAGTTTTGAACAACTGGCCCCAGTGCTCTAAGTGATTTGATAATGTTCCTGAAAAAGTTACTGTCAGAGTCCTGCTGATTTAAAATGCCAATCACATCTATTGTCGTCTGCTTTGCCAACTGGCGGTTACGTTTTTGCAAACAGCGTGGACCCAGATCAGACTGCTCCTGTAGGAGCAGTCTGATCTGGACCCACACTGTTTGCCTGTATGCAAAAATATTTTTAAAAAGTTTGCAAAACAATTCAGCAGACGACATAAGCAGACGACAAATTTTCAAATGTAGTTTTTCTAGGCAGCTTAAGAGTTAATTTCCTTGCAAAGACCCTCATGAGCATGTATGGTATTGCCCTGCTCAGCAGATTCCTTTCTCTTTTACATTTACCTTTTTATTTCACAAAAAGTTTTGATTTTTGCGTAGGCATATTAACCCTTCTCTTGCTGAATATTCATTTTAGCCACACCCATCTCTACATTTGAACCAATCAGATTACTTTGTGTAATTTATTCCTACAAATTCTTTAACTGAATGTCAAACAGTGTAGATCCTGATCAGATGGCTTCTAGAAGCCATCTGATCTGGATCTACACTGTTTCCAAAGATATGGGTTTTCCTGAACAGCATGATAAGAGTTAATTTAGTTCTTGCTTTAACCCTTGTCCTGCTGAATAAATTTATTCTGCCACACCCATTTCTGATTATCAACCAATCAAAATACTTATAATTCACAAACTAAATGTCAAACAGTGTAGATCCTGATCAGATGGCTTCCATAGAAGCCATCTGATCTGGATCTACACTGTTTGCAAAGGTAGGAGTTGTTGTGTTCAGCGGGATAAGGGTTACACGTAGTTGTACATGTACTTTGTTTTTCTATTTTTAAACAGATTGCTATACATGGTAAAAACTTCTGCTTTTCTGCAAAGGATGCTTTTATGTTGATCATGAGAAATATTGTCAGGTAAGCAGAATATGAAAGCCCGTCACCCATATTATGCATCTGTGTTATGTTAAATATCCACAATACAATAGCATTTTCCATTACATATTATAGAAGCTTCTGTTAACCCTTATCATGCTGTTCACGACAACCCCTATCTTTGGAATCTGTGTAGATCCAGATCAGATGGCTCAAGTAATCTGATTGGTTCAAAGTCAGAAATGGGTGTGGTTAATCAGAATATTCAGCTAGAGAAGGGTTAATGGAAGTGACTAGTAGCCCCAATCTTTGAGAAAAATGATTCCTTGTTGTGCATAATAATAGTTTTGTTCTGGCTATGCCACTGCCTAGTAACTTTTATGTTATTAATGGTGGGATTCCGCAGCATAATAATTGAAATAAAACCCATAGCAGACTTTGTCACTCATTAAGACAACACATTCATTTGCTAAAATAGCATTTTCTTACATGCTTTTCAATGAATGTTAAAGATTTCTCAGTGGAATCTAAATCAATATCTTCACTGTTTTAAACAGTGAAAATACCATTTTTATTTTTTACTGTTTGTGAATTCGATGTACCCTAAAAAATAACATATATTCTCTGTTTGTGAAAAGTCAATTATCTAAACATTATTAATGTGTCACACACGTTTTCACGTCATTCTGACATTGATGACATCACTTTTTGCACCTACTCAACGGAAATAGCATGGGACTCCAGACAAGCTTAGCAACTGGAGACATTATTTCTAATGCAAACTTCAAGTGAACCATTAATTTTGATAAAGTAACATTCCAAGCTATTTTCCAGGTGCAAACTTTAGTTTACACCCAATATTATACCCAGTTAACACACTCAACACCTCTAAATGGACCCAAAATCGCCCTGAAAAAGTTTGTTCTCTGTGATGATGGCTGACGCTTTGAAATTGCGTTACAAATTACAATTTAAAGCATGAAAGAGACAGAAAATTTGAATTTTTTTTCAGTGTAAGATCAATTTTTATTTGACTCATGAACATCAAAAGAAGTATTTTCAATTGTAGCTTCGCCACTCATGAAAATACTTCTTTTCTGTGTTCATTCGGTGAAATAAAAATCGATCTTACACTGAAAAAATCAAATATCCTCTATTTCTTATCACTAGAAATAGTGGGGGTTTTTTTTCCATGAAATTTACATATTTTTCTAATTCCCAGTCCAAACATTGATTGTGGTTGCTCATCAGACCCACCTCATTGAGGGGGTTCTTATGAGTACCCACAGTCAGTTTTGAGCAGAAATAAGGATCTTCTCTCTCATTCTTCTCTTTACAGTGATGTTCATAACAAGTACTTGTTAACTGGATCCAGATGTTCAAAGCTAACAGTGTTATTAGTTAACCTATTGTTAAAATTTTGACCATATAATATGGCACATATACTAATTTTTGCAGGAGAAATGTGATTGGCTTTTGCAAAAGCTAATCATATTTTTCCTGCAAAAATACCAGAGTATTAGACACTTTACCTGCTAGAAAGTTAACAATTTGACCAATAACGAGCTTGTTAAGTAATGGGGCTTTGAACAACTGGGCCGAGATGTTTATTGACATCGATTTCAGAGCAATAACTCCTCAGAATCTATAAAATCTGTGGGTCATCTTTCCATAATATCTTTTGACTTACTTCTATTTTTTTGCATATTCATATATATATATATTTTGTCTTTTACACAGAAAATAAGCGGTGATTATTCTTGCATACAAGTTAGTTTTCAGTTTCATTTTGAAGTAAAATCTTTGGGTTGATTGTTTATCAGGCAATTCAAAGTAACTGAACACAGAAGCTTTATGTCGCTGATGCCCACATGACTATAACTAATTTGCAGGAAATCCAGGTAATGGTTATTTATGGCCATACTGTTCTTAGTGTTGTGTCAGCTAAGGTCATACGGAGACAGGACCTCAGTTTAAAGACTCATCTGAAAGTTTGAAAAAGCCCGGGATCGAACCCACAAACCCTGGTTTATGAGGCAGCTAGCTTAACCACCATGCCACAGCTTCTATCATTGTGTCTGAGTGCTGTATAAAGAGGGTTCATGGAACAGGACTGAACTCATGTGAACTCATGTGCTGGGTTTGGTAAACAGTGTTATCCCAGATCAGATTTCACATAAAGTGGCATCTGACCAGGGTCTGCGCTGTTAACTTAAATAACAAGAATTTAAGGGTTAAACAAAACTGAAATGCCCATTTTGGATGATTTTCCCAGCCTTCACTCGGAGACAGGCGACCCACTGGAGTAATATCGGTGCTTTGATTGATATTTGCTAACAGTATTGATGCAGGTTTCATTTTGTTCTTGTATATTTTTTTCAGAGTTGTGGTTCTTGACAAGGTGACAGATTTTGTTCTGTTCATCAGCAAGATTCTCTGTACAGCTGCAGTTGGTAAGTCTTCATTTTAAGGGAAATTCGTCCCAGCAAGCACATGACGTAATTGTGACATCACATCAAAGTTAGTGCAACATCATGACGTTTATGCAAAGACACATCAACGTCGGTGCAACATCATGGCATTGCACTGACGTTGATGTGATGTTGCCCTTGCGACAAATGCCTGCTGGGCATGTTGTAAAAACAGTATTGTCTCCCTTATCAATACAGAAGCTCTTTCCTTTAAGGGGAATGGATACACCTTCAGGGGAGGCAACTCTTGCAGAAGTATTTTTGTCAGTAGGGGTCAAATCTTAAAGGAAACAGGAGTCAATTCTGTCCTTTAAGAGTGGGCCCCTTTTTCAGTGGGACTGAGCCTTAGAAAAACAAACATGCATGAAGTCCCAAAAGTTGTCTCCCTTTGAAAAATGATGGGAAAATCTGCCATTCCCTTTAGACACCTATTGAAGTAAGAGAGATAAAAGGTTTTTGACAGAGTCTCTGGAAAAAGGGGTCTTCTCTTCAAGGAAACAATTTGCTCCTGAAAACAACACATATTGCCCAAATATGCTTAGGTTGGCAATTGATGAGGGTGTTCAAGTGAGCACTCAAAATTTATGTTCTGGAGTATAGTAAAATTCCGTTATTAAGACACCTAAAATTAAGACTAAATCTGCTTTTAAAAGCTTATTGAGAAGGTTTCAGTCATAGGGGCTTGAATCATGAAATTTTTTTTTAAAAAATTGGGGTACTATATTAGAGACAAGGGGGGAAACTTTGGCTCCATTTTTTGGGGGTTACCTCATTTTACCCAGTGTATCTTTTTCGCAAATGCAGTTTTTCAACTGCTTAATATGAATTATACAAGTCCACTTTGCAACAATAACCCACCTCTGTCTGTCACTTGCAGGAAACATGTTTTTCACGCATGGATTAACTCAACAAAGCAAAATTCGGCATAAACGTGTGACAAAAATTTTCAGGTTTTCATCAATCACAACTGAACTTGTGATACGGGGGGAACTTTTTTCGCTTTCACCCGTTGTCTTTCATTTAACTTTAGCTCTCTTTGCCAATTTGAATCCAAAAAGATGTACTCGCTGCTCTAAATTTTGATTTTGCTTCTTTTGCTTAGCATTCCGCAGTGTTCTGTCAATGATCTGTATAGAAACCCGGGCACTTGCCATAATCGTCGTGTTTAAAAAGCGGGACGTGCAGGACAGGTATAATCGGAACTTTGGAAACTACGTCCGGCAGTGGAGTAGCTGTTGTTACTGTTAAAATGTGTGTGATAGCCTTGATTTCGCCTTTGATTTATTTTTTCAATGTAACATATTCTGCTAGGACTACGTATACACGTATTACGCTGATAAGATGACTGGATGGTGTTTCTACGTATAATGGGCTGTGCTCTGGTAATTTTGTATTGGGTCGCTTTGCGGTCAACTTCCAATTAGCCGCTGTAACTTTTTTGACACATGCACAGAAAAGGACATAAAATGTTTACTGAAAAGCAGAAGACGGCCTTAGATCTGATAAAAAAACAAGACACAACTATCTTGTTTATATCCAGGCTGGGACGGGTATAACCCATGTTATCGAGGAGATTGCTAGAGTGCTCCATATTGAAGGGAAATGTTTGTCAGTTTCTTGCACAACGGGTATCATATAAAATCTAGTGTTTTTGGCAGAGAGCTAAAGAATGTGTGTACATGACGTCGTCACCTTGTGTTTAAACGCTCGTTCCCGGTACACGGCGACGGTTAGCTAAGCAAAAAAAAAAAAATGCAGCAGTGTTAAGCCAAACAGTTCAGAATATAAGTTAAAAGAGATACGCCTATAAATAACTTGAAATTGTTTTACAAAGGATTCATACAGTCAAGCGTGTGCTCTAATATTGTTACCTAAATAGCAATGGCTGTTTTGGCGCCAATAGGCCTGTAGGACTTCTTCTTTTTTTTTTTCTTTGTGATAAGTTGAAACCAAGGAAAAAGCATTTCAATATGTATTTTGTCTAATGTTTGCTGTTCTCTCTCTCTCTCTCTCTCTCTCTCTCTCTCTCTCTCTCTCTCTCTCTCAGATATTTGTAAGAAACTTGTAGAGGTCTTTAGATTAAGTAGAGGGGCATGGAAATATTGTGTACTGTTCATTCCAGAGGTAGAAAGAACGGTGTACAGACCTAAACTGCACCAACCTGGCCCAAGGATTATAAAACTTTTTTTTCATGCTCAACTGATAAGGGATGATATTTATCCAGCTCATAAATAAAAAAATGTAATGTAAACACATAGAAAACAGTGTAGTTCATACTTCCGTGAACGCATCGAGTCACATGATTTTCAGTGACGTCATTCTAAACCATGGTTCTCTGCGGGCGTTGGTGAGGTCAACGATGTTCCTCTCTTTGTAGTAAAATGGCATGTAAATGTTTTTCAGTTTAAAAAGTTTGCCCTATAAGCATTTCTTTTCGCCCAGTGATGAGGGGCAACGAATGTAATTATAAATCAATGAACTTAATTTTTCTGCTTTTCATGAAAGTATGAACGACAGCGAGTTGCTAACAAAGTTTACATGAACCCCTTCGGGGTTCACTTACTTTGCACATAAACCCACTGCATTCGTACTATCATGAACAGCAGAAAAATAAATTTCATTTCTTAAGTGTTTGTTTTCTTTGCCTCATAATTCTGCCTCACTCTAGGGTTATCTCATTATGTCAATCATTGCAAAACACCCACATTGATCCGGGGGTAATTTTGTTTTCAAACCTGTCTTCTGTAGCATGTTTTGATATCCGTGCGATTAGTGGAGCGGCTTCTCAGTTTCTCCTTAAATGTACATTTTTAACAGTCAGAATGACATGCTCTTATCAACTTTTAATGAAATGGACATTCAGTTTGTCATCAAACTGCTGTCAAATGTCAAAGAAAGCAGGTCATGAAATGTACATGCACTGGTAGCACTTTACATGTAAACGGATGCTTTAGACACAAACTTTAGCGGCTCACTGGAAAAATGATGACGATTTTCTTCGGGAGGTATGAATATTAAAATACTAACATTTTATTGTGACACATAAATTTTGTGTGAATGTCCTTTATCGCTTATTAATTTCTGTATATTTGTGCAGTCTTTGCATTCACAACGCATTCTTTAAAGCTTTCGTACCCGCCCATCGGGGCTTAAAGAAATAGATGGGCTGCGTGACGCTTCCAAGCAGAGCTGAAACCGACCGCATGCGAGAACTGCTAAACCGCTCAGAGAATCTATACCTGCCCAGACAAAGCGGTGCGAGTCAGACCGTTCATGCTTATAAACCCTTTTGGTTTCATTGGGCGACAGGGCTTGAGATGTCATTTCATCTTAAGGTCGGGTAAAAGTCCCACAAAATTTGAAGCTACGTCTCCAAAATGACCTTTGCAGTGTTGACGGGGACAAAACAAGCCTGACACCCCTTGACTGGAAATTGACCACTCAAAATGTATTAGGTGGAAGATTCCATTGTCATATATGGGTTAATCACAATAATTGGGGTGATTGAGGAATGTCTTTTCAGTCTTCTACTAAGAATGTTGTGTTTTCTTATTAAAAATGCCTCCATGAGTATACACCACATACCTTAAGCTTGAAGATCAAATAAGAAAAATCTTCCTTAACCTTTATCCTGCTGCTCACGACAACCCCTATCTTTGCACACAGTGTAGATTCAGATCAGATGGCTTTTAGAGAAGCCATCTGATCAGGATCTAAATTTTTGTCATTCAGTTTGTGAATTTGAATGAACCTGTTACATTCAAGTAATTTGATTGGTTGAAACATAAATGGGTGTGGCTAAATTAATTTATGCAGTGGGATAAGGGTTAATTATCCCAAAATATAAGTTATCTGATGCTTGTAGAGAATTCCATTAGGAACTCAAGAATGAGTTTGAATGAGCAATGGTAAATGAGCTATTGGCATTTTCACTGTATAATACAGTCTTGAGCTATTGGCATTTTCACTGTATAATACAGTCATGAGCTATTGGCATTTTCCCTGTATAATACAGTCATGAGCTATTGGCATTTTCACTGTATAATACAGTCATGAGCTATTGGCATTTTCACTGTATAATACAGTCATGAGCTATTGGCATTTTCACTGTATAATACAGTCATGAGCTATTGGCATTTTCACTGTATAATACAGTCATGAGCTCGAGTCATAATTTTCTTTAATCGTAATAAAGACGATTTATACACTAGATTATCGCATTCTTTAATTATGCCTCCAGCATTTTTTCAACAATCAAATTACCGATAATCCAACTGTGTATACAAGTATCTGGAAATAAAACAGTCAATTAATGTTAATCAGCCACTAGATTGCTGCATCTCGCAAACACCAAGACTGACCTGCCAATCGTCTAGCCATGACGCTCTGATTGGCCGAGAGAGTTATACAGACGACTGTCCTCGCCAGGTAATGCTTGAACAAGCCTGGCGGCGACGATTAACGGTAAACTTTTGATCCGAATGCGGTAGCTAAATTTGGAGATCAATTGGACACCCACTGTCATCTTTTGATGTGACTGAGGTCATTTTTACACTGGATTATAGACGCGTCAGACGAAAAAAAATGGCGTAATTAAGTAGCCACGACAGGAAATTTTACACGTACAAAAGCAAAAACAGGCGTAAAAATACGCCGGATTTGGCGTTTCAGAGAACTCTGTTCACTGTATAATACAGTCATGAGCTATTGGCATTTTCACTGTATAATACAGTCATGATCTATTGGCATTTTCACTGTATAATACAGTCATGAGCTATTGGCATTTTCACTGTATAATACCGTCGTGAGCTATTGGCATTTTCACTGTATAATACAGTCATGAGCTATTGGCATTTTCACTGTATAATACAGTCATGAGCTTTTGGCATTTTCACTGTATAATACAGTCATGAGCTATTGGCTTTTTCACTGTATAATACAGTCATGAGCTATTGGCATTTTCACTGTATAATACAGTCATGATCTATTGGCATTTTCACTGTATAATACAGTCATGAGCTATTGGCATTTTCACTGTATAATACAGTCATGAGCTATTGGCATTTTCACTGTATAATACAGTCATGATCTATTGGCATTTTCACTGTATAATACAGTCATGAGCTTTTGGCATTTTCACTGTATAATACAGTCATGAGCTTTTGGCATTTTCACTGTATAATACAGTCATGATATATTGGCATTTTCACTGTATAATACAGTCATGAGCTATTGGCATTTTCACTGTATAATACAGTCATGAGCTATTGGCATTTTCACTGTATAATACAGTCATGAGCTATTGGCATTTTCGCTGTATAATACAGTCATGAGCTATTGGCTTTTTCACTGTATAATACAGTCATGAGCTATTGGCATTTTCACTGTATAATACAGTCATGATCTATTGGCATTTTCACTGTATAATACAGTCATGAGCTATTGGCATTTTCACTGTATAATACAGTCATGAGCTATTGGCATTTTCACTGTATAATACAGTCATGATCTATTGGCATTTTAACTGTATAATACAGTCATGAGCTTTTGGCATTTTCACTGTATAATACAGTCATGAGCTTTTGGCATTTTCACTGTATAATACAGTCATGATATATTGGCATTTTCACTGTATAATACAGTCATGAGCTATTGGCATTTTCACTGTATAATACAGTCATGAGCTATTGGCATTTTCACTGTATAATACAGTCATGAGCTATTGGCATTTTCACTGTATAATACAGTCATGATATATTGGCATTTTCACTGTATAATACAGTCATGATCTATTGGCATTTTCACTGTATAATACAGTCATGAGCTATTGGCATTTTCACTGTATAATACAGTCATGAGCTATTGGCATTTTCACTGTATAATACAGTCATGAGCTATTGGCATTTTCACTGTATAATACAGTCATGATCTATTGGCATTTTAACTGTATAATACAGTCATGAGCTTTTGGCATTTTCACTGTATAATACAGTCATGAGCTTTTGGCATTTTCACTGTATAATACAGTCATGATATATTGGCATTTTCACTGTATAATACAGTCATGAGCTATTGGCATTTTCACTGTATAATACAGTCATGAGCTATTGGCATTTTCACTGTATAATACAGTCATGAGCTATTGGCATTTTCACTGTATAATACAGTCATGATATATTGGCATTTTCACTGTATAATACAGTCATGATCTATTGGCATTTTCACTGTATAATACAGTCATGAGCTATTGGCATTTTCACTGTATAATACAGTCATGAGCTATTGGCATTTTCGCTGTATAATACAAAACTTTCTTTTCAGGTGTTGGTGCCTTCTATGCATTCCAGAATGCTGCTAACATTCCATATTTCTCAGATGTTGTTCCAGAACTGAATTATTTCTTTACACCAGTTATTGTGAGTACCTCATTATGTTATTTGGAATGGAACCACCTGGCTCATAGGTCTTCATTTTCGCAGGTCAACTTTCAGAACTTTATATTTGCTTTCCAATAAAACCAAGCTCAACTTTCAGAACTTCCGGTTTGCTTGCCAATAAACCAGGCTCAACTTTCAGAACTTTCTGTTCACTTTCCTATAAACCGTAATTGCTTTCCTGTAAACGAAGCTCAACTTTCAGAACTTCATAATTGCTTTTATGCAAACCAAGCTCAACTTTCAGAACTTTCTGTTCACTTTCCCATAAACCAAGCTCAACTTTTAGAACTTCGTAATTGCTTTCCTATAAACCAAGCTCAACTTTCAGAACTTCATAATTGCTTTCCAATAAACAAAGCTCAAATTTCAGAACTTCCATTTTGCTTTCCTGTAATTCAAGCTGATCTTTCAGAACTTCCTTTTTTGCTTTCCTACAAACATACTTACGGTAAAGCTCCTCGACTGTTAAAGGAAGGAATTTGCTCCTGTTTGCTCAGGAGCAAATTCTTTCCTTTAAACAGTTGTGGAGCAAACGCTTTCTTTTGAATGACTTCCTTTTGTTAGAGAGACAGAAATATTTTTTAAAAAAATGGTGCATACATTCCGCTTAACATATCAATGTAATATATACCTTAGTAAATTATTAGTGTAGGATGTCAGTTCGAATTTATTGGGTTAAGGTTATATAAAAAGTCTCACAAGTCACAAACACATCAAACATTATGAAAACAGGCCTATACAAATATATTGAAAATTTTACAACCACAAAATGAAAATTTTCAGATAAAAAAATCTGATATTTTTTATATTTCTGCACAAAACATAGATTGTGGGTACTGGTTAGAACCGCCTTGGCAAGGGGGTCCTAAAGAGTACCCACAATCTATGTTTTTGTAAAGATATGAGGAAAATAATGTATACCCATGTAAACCCCAGTATTACTATATAAAAGTGGGGTTGGAGGGCTCTGTACATTCCCCTAAAATGAATTTCATGTCACTGTTGGTTTTGTTCCTGTTTCAGGTTTTAATAATTGCTACCTACTTGGTTGCCTCCCTTTTCTTCAGTGTCTATGGTATGGCTGTAGACACACTCTTCCTCTGTTTCTGTAAGTATTAACCTGGCTCTGAGCTTACAAAACTTTTATCATGCTCAACTCAATTGAGCATGAAATTTATCCTGCTCATAAATTTTAAAATGCCAACGAATGTTGGCATTTTAAAATTTATGAGCATGATAAATGGCAATCTCTGCTGATCTTAGCAGTAAAATTGCCTGATTTTTTTTTTATTTTAATAGTTATGAGCATTGCAATTTTCATGCTCTGCTGAGTTGAGCATGAAAAAAGTTTTATCACCTCCGGGCCTGTATATGCCAGCCTCTGTAGCTTGATCAGTCAGATGTGTGTCTGACTGGTGATTGGGAGTTTGCGGGTTCGATACCTGCTGAGGTCAGCAACATTCTTTTGTGAAAATTGATGATGAAACCCTTTCAAAATTCATTCTCTCCATTCTGCTGATTCAAGAAGGACAGTTGTCAGTTTCTGGTAAAAGAATTTGCACTGTACTGGTTAACCACTGTACTTGTATAATGTTCCGAAAAAGGGATAATCCTTATGTATAATGTTCTGAAAAAGGGATAATCCTTTGGAAACAAGGACTACAGCACAGAACTGAAAACTGTGGAGTGTGCAAGATTTTTCTGGGCCAGACAAGCTAGTTTCGGCCTGTTAGGAGTCATCAGTGACCCTCATATATGTCCTAAATTCTGCAGTGAAATCAATGATCCCAAAGGACTAGAAAATATACCCCACTCTATGATGAAGGGCAGGGAGCCTTTTTATAGCCACCACACATTCCCTTAACACCAGCTGTGGTGAGGTTAACCCTTCTCTTGCTGTTCACGACAACCCCTATCTTTGCAAACAGTGTAGCTTTAGATCAGAAGCCATCTGATCAGGAGCTACACTGTTTGGCATTCAGTTAATGAATTGGTAGCAATAAATTACATCAAGTAACTTGATGGGTTGATAGACTGAAATGGGTGTGGCTTAAATGAATATTCAGCAAGATAAGGGTTAAATGTTCTGAAAAAGGGATTATCCTTTGGAAAGCAAGGACTACAGCACTGAAAACTATGGAGCATGCAAGATTTTTCTTGGCCAGACTGGTTTCGGCCCATTAGGCCTCGTCAATGACCCTCAAATATTTCCTGAATTACGCAGTGAATAGATCAACATAACTGCATCGGATAATTTTTGACCAATTGAGCCGTTGCTCCATACAGTGATTTAACCCTTATCTTGCTGAAATTATTCATTTAAGCCACACCCATTTCTGTCTATCAACCAATCAAATTACTTGATGTAATTTATTGCTAGAACTTCATAAACTAAATGCCAAACAGTGTAGATCCTGATCAGATGGCTTCTTCAGAAGCCATCTGATCTGGATTTATACTGTTTGCAAAGATAGGGGTTGTCGTGAACAGCAAGATAAGGGTTATGATAGCAGGTATTATTGCATACATAAATGTGTGAACAACTTGTATGACAAGAGTTTTGACTAATGTGTAACAAACTGCCAGAGATACCCAACTTCATTCACAAGTGGGTATAATTTCCCGATGGCGGCCTTGTCTATTTTATTATAGGAAAGTATATCTTTCCTCTCAAAAATCTTGATACTGGCTCCTGTAATAATGACAAAAGGGAATCAAGCAAACAATGTAGACCAAAACCAGATGCCTATGTGAATTCAGCAAGATTGATGTTGTGTAGATACATCACAAACTCTTTATAACACTATTGATGGGGTCCAAAGCAGAAACCATGTTAGTTTAACAACTGTGTTATATCCAAACAAAAATGTATAGATTATATTGAAAATTCTAATGCACTTACGTATGTAACCCGACGTCTGATTGGATAAACGTCAAAAATTTGCGACAATATATTCCACAATATACTCTCGGAAATCCGACGTCACCAAGTAATGTTGCTTTTCATTGGCTGACATTTGTTTTCTATACAGGTCACAAAGCCGCAGGCTTTGTGCAAAATATTACAATTTTTAACAAAACAACTAAATAAGTGCATTAGAATGGGAATAACTGTATTGATTGAAAATTGTCATTTGGGGAGATAAATCATCGGTTTTATGGTCGCAAATCCCGTTTAAGGCTCAGCTGAGGCATCACCATAAAACGAAATTTCCAACCATAAAACCACCGATTTACCTCACCAAATGACAATTTTGAATACAGTTATCCCTTAAATGACCATTTATGGTCATTTTTCTATATAATCCATACATTTTTGGGATCCATCTTGAAACTATGTTATATTCAAAACTGTGTAATAATGAACCATGTTATAACGAGGTTGTGGTATAGTCTTATAGAGTTATGCTTCATTTTCTTTTCTGGTCAATGTTTTCAGTGGAGGATTTGGAGATGAACGATGGCTCAGCTGAGAAACCATACTTCATGAGTTCAAACATGATGAAAATACTGGGAAAGAAAAACAAGCTTCAGGATCCTAAATCAAGTAAATCAAACACAGACTTGTGAACAGACACTGAGAACTGATCAGTAACCATAATAAAAAGTATAACATTGACTGGTGAACTCAAGAGTTCATAATGCATTTTAAATGGAAAAACTTCAAAGTTGATCCAATATTTAATACAGTAGAACTTCGATGACTCGAACACCGATGACTTGTTTACCATGCCATGGCTGATTTGAATCCCTTCTAGAGACCTTAGGGAATATCTCTACATAAGAAATAGTGAGGGAAAGTTTAGGATATTTTGAGGCGATTCTAAGGAGCATACACAACATACTTTTATGTTATAGAACACTGAAAAGATATCCAGAAATCATCTCCATTATGCCACTTGGCAGTAGCCCTCAGTGACTCAAACTACCCTTGTCTCGAACAAATGTTCATGGTTCCAAAGGGGTTCGAGTCATCGAAGTTCGAGTGTTACAATATAGACTTTTGAACATTTTAATTGGAAAAGGTTAAAATTATTTATTTACCTATAGTTGTGTTTGTTAGCATGAACATGAATAATACATTAGACATTAGGGCATAGTGGTAAAGACCCTGCAGATCAGACAACAGAAGACTGATCAAGATCTTCACTGTTCTTGTTCATCACTGCACTGGCACCTTTCCATGCTTCACATGAAATGTAAAATATGATTTGCTCTGAAAAACAAAGACAAACAGTTTAGCATGTCATCTTGTCCTGCTGAACCAGCGTATGCTCTACTTTTGTGCCACAGTGCAAATCCAGATCAGATGGCTTCTGAAGAAGCCATCTGATCTGGATGTCCACTGATTGTCATTCAGTTGATGAGTTTATATCAAAATATATTATGTCCGAACATGGCTCGACTGGGACTTGAACCATTGGCTGATAGTCAAAACAGGTGTGAAAAAATTGATTTATTCAGCAGAACAAGGGATAAGGTTAACATGATAATTCCTGAAAGAATAGCATAATGCTTTAGATAGATTACTGACATCATATTAACAAGTCTTTGCAGTGAAGACCCTTGTAAAACCCCACTTTATGTAGAGAAAAGTGTCATTTACAAGGGTATAAATTATATCCCTTTTTTTCTCAAAGACTTAGGTTGTGGGTATTTGTTAGAACAGCCTCAATAAGGCAGTTTTAATGAGCACCAACAATCTATATTTGAAGCAGGAATAAGGAAAATTTATAAGATTTTCTTTAGGAAATATTACTTTAGAATAATGAAATAAGCTTCATCTCTCATGGCACGTTTTCCTTTAATAATATGGATAAGAGTGTGTTTGAGTTTTGTGTCCCTTCAACAACTAAGGTCATACGGAGATGGGAGGACTGTTTAAAGACTCACCCAAAAGTCTGGAGAAGCCCCAAATCAGACCCACAATCCCTGGCTAATGAGGAAATGAGCTAATTAAACCACAACACTACAGATGTTTCTCCTTATGGTGAAGCCTTCATTGTTCATGCGAGGTGCGTCTTAAAATGCCATATCAGACCAGGGCAGCCAGCTGCCAGGAATTTCCAGGCTAGCCCAGTAAAGTTTGTTCTTGTCTGAATGCCTAAATTATTTTCATTGGACCATAATTTACTAAACTGCATGCCAATATTTTAAAATGAATGTCTATTTTAAGCAATTTTGAGACTATAATTAACCCTTCTCTTGCTGAATATTCAGTTTAGCCACACCCATTTCTGACTTTGAACCAATCAGATTACTTGATGTCATTTATTCTTACAAAGCCATAAACGTAATGTTTTTCTTCAGAAGCCATCTGAGCTGGATCCACACTGTTTCAAAACATAGGGGTTGTCGTGAACAGCATGATAAGAGTTAATAAATTTTGATACTTGTAATTGTGAAAATTGTGACAGAAATTAGCTCTAGCCCGAAAAAAAAAGACTTTAAGAAAAATTGTTGCCCTGCGATACCCATGTCTTGGAGAAGAAATATGAAAGATATGTATTCCCTTGTAAACCCCAGTTTCTTCTATAAAAAGTGGCAGTTACAGGACTGTGCAATACATGGACTTGTCAACGTTATGAAATGCACCGCACATGAACAATGATAGTTTCATTCATTTAGGTAAACATGCCATCAGATATAGAGCTATTAATTAAACATGATATTTGTTGCACAGGATGTATAGGAAACACAAAGAGGAAATAACTGAAAACTTTTTAGATATGCTTTTAAAAGTATAATTAGTCTTAGCTGGTCTTAACCCTTATCTTGCTGAATATTCATTTAAGCCACACCCATTTCTGTCTATCAACCAATCAAATTACTTGATGTAATTTATTGCTACAAATTCATAAACTGAATGCCAAACAGTGTAGATCCTGATCAGATGGCTTCTTCAGAAGCCATCTGATCTGGATCTACACTGTTTGCAAAGATAGGGGTTGTCATGAACAGCAAGATAAGGGTTAATAGTGTAATTTCTCTATACAGTCGAACTTCGATGGCCTTAACCCCTTTGGGACCATGAACATTGGTTCGAGACAAGGGTAGTTCGAGCCACTGAGGGCTACTGCCAAGGGGCATAATGGAGATAATTTCTGGATATCTTTTCAGTGTTCTATAATATAAATGTATGTTGTGTGTACTCATTAGAATCACCTCAGTGAGGCGATTCTAATGAGTACACACAGCATACATTTGCAAGATAAAAGTCGAAATATCCTAAACTTTCCCTCACTATTTCTTATGTTGAGAAATTCCCTAAGGTCTCTAGAATGGGTTCGAATCAGCCATGGCATGGTAAACGAGCCATCGGTGTTCGAGCCATTGAAATTCTACTGTATAATTGGTTTTGAATATTTTATGTTCGATTGATCATTGAATGATACAAAAATTTTATTCCTAGATAAACAAATGGCAAATGGAAAGAAAGGGAATAAGAAGTCTAAAGTAAAAGCATCTCCAGAAGAGAATGCACAAAACTTAGACTTTTAGCCCACTCTCCAATTACGTAAGCATGGCAATGTTTGAGCAAAAATGCTGTGACGGAATTGCTGGTTTTGTTTTGGTTTGTTCTGATAGGATGGGATGTTATTTTACATTTTTTTGAACTCACAAGGAAAAGGAGCTTAAGAGAAATGAATGCACCCTTTTTCTTCAAGGGAGACAACTGTTGTGACTTCCTGTTCATTTTCCTGTACACTGAAACCCTTTGAAACGAGGGTCCATTCTTGAAGGAAAGAATTTGCTCCTTAGGAGCAAATTCTTTCCTTCAAGAATTGACCCCTAGTTAAACAGAGGAGACAAAAGTATTTGAAAGTGTTGCCTCCCCTGAAGGTATATACATACCCCTTAAATACTGATTGACAGGTGATTCTTCAGGTGCACACATGTATGGACTTAAGGGGAATGGGTATACAGTTATGGGAGGCAACTCTTTTTATGATTTATTGTCTCCTTTGATAAAGGGGTTTCCTCTTGAATGAATAATTTTGCTTCTGATAAACAAAGACACCTTTTCAGAAGAGATCAGATTTTTCTTCTTCAAAAAGGTCAAACTTAAGTTAACAGAGTTGTCCCCCTTGTGAAAGACATACCGGTATCGGAAAGTTTGCTTGATGTACTCATTCCCTAGAATGGGAACAGTTCTAGTTCTTCGTTTCAAGTTCCATAAAGGCTCATAGGTCTGCCCACTGGGGCTTGAAGAAATAGATGGGCTGCATGATGCTTCCACACAGAGCTGAAATCGACCGCACAGGTGTACTGGTAAACCCCTTAGAGGATCTAAGCCTGCCCAGGCAAAGCGGTGCGAGTCGGTCCGTCCATGCTTTTAAACCCTATTGGTTTCATTTGGCGACAGGGCTTGAGATGTCATTTCATCTCAATGTCGGGTAAAAGTCCCACAAAATTGGAAGCAACGTCTCCAAAATGACCTCAATAGTGCTGATGGGGAGGCCAAACCTCAAATCAAACAAAAACAAATCATAAAGACTCATTTAACATTTGAACAGTGGATGGTCTGGCAAGACTGTAAGCATATTAGTCTCACCAGGAAGGTCTCACTGCAAGATTCATTCTTTATTTGTGAGCATAAAGGTTGTGGCAAAACTATGCATGCATATCACACCAGAAGTGTCACTTATAAACCCCAACAGAATGTTTTTTTCTTCATTTAGTCAACAAGAAGTGTCAGAATAAGTCCACAAGCACGTTCACTTAACCCATTTTGTAAGGAAAAACCCAAAATGTGTAAAGACCCAGATCATACGCCACAGAACAAGGATGTTCTGCCACATTCCTACATGTAAATGATTGTCTTGCACACCAGATAAGGAAATCCATAGTTTAGTTTTAGCCTGGGATAAAAATTCTGTTCTTATCCTGGTGTTCTTACCCAGGGACAGGGTAAAAATTGAATATTCTCATGTTTGATATGCACTGGTTGAATACAACCTTATATGCACCCTCGTTAAGGTTGACATCACAGCACATTACAAGACGTTACTAATCATCACGCCATTGTCATCCCAATTTGGTGGATGACAGCTACTGAAGTGACTGCGTTATTAAAAATCCGGAAATGAAACGTATGCAAGAACATGGTGTGATGGGTGGATAGAAAATCCATCCCTCTGGATCACTGTCTGGCATTACATCACGAAAACACACCTATACAAATGCATTGTAAACTTTACCGCCGAAAAAAAAAAATGAAATTTTAATATGAAAAATTGTTTTTTTTTTCTTATTTCTGCTCAAAATATAGATTATGGGTACTCGTTAGGACCGCCTCATCGAGGCGGTTCTAACGAGTACCCACAATCTATATTTTAGAGCAGAAATAAGAAAAATAAGGTTCACCCCTGCAAACCCCAGTTTTACTATATAAAAGTAGGGTTCAAGGGGGTCAAAATTATATAGGTGTGTTTTCGTGAAGACGAGAGGAAAGAATTTGACTAAGGGACAAATTCTTTCTTCACAGAGAAGACCCCGATTGATAAGGGAGATAATATATTTTAACAAGTTGTCTCCCATGATGGCAGACGATTCCCACATAATGTCAAACCTTATTTTTACCGGAAAATAAGAGAAAACATTTTGAACATGTTGTCTGCAAGTTGAGATTAGCATTCGAAAGGTTAAACTGCTTGCAGCTTCCACTTGCTTCTGTTTACAGTTTTGTTTGCAGTTTTGTTGGTTTGTTTGATGTGTTATTTATTTGATGTGTTGTTATATATAAGAAAAAGAACTTACCTATTCACCATATTTGCATTATTTGCTGGCTCCCAGCTTGCACATTGTCAATATTGGAAAAACAGGTAACCAGACGCCCCTGGCCTTCAGACTAGGAACCAGCAGATAATGCCAAAAAGGTGAATACCGGTTCTTATCCTCACCATGTTAAAAAGTCTGCATAATGATTAACCCTGTAAACCTTGAAAAGTAAGTATTCCCCTTTTTGCATTATCTGCTGGTTCCTAGTCTGAAGATTATAAGTGTTGAAAAAACAGGTAACCAGACGCCCCTGACCTTTCAAGGTCAGGGGGGTCTGGTTACCCGTTTTTCCAAAATTGACATTTTTTGTCAGCAAAAATATTAGCATATCTGCAATATTAAATGCTAGTTTAAACTTTAGTTTTGAACAACTGTCTCCTGATGTTAATGTTGAGGTATGTTCACAGTTAATTTATAGGGAATAGATACACCTGGCAAATTTTCTGCCATTTTGTATTTGTTTGTTTTGTTTCTTTGTTTGGACTTTAATGGCCGGGTCAACAGTGTTTAGGTATTATTGAGCCAGTCTGTTTACCTAACCAAACTTTCTTTGGGCTTTGCAGCAAGGTACATGGAGGATCTGATATGAGGGTTCATGTATTGTTCATCATTTTTTTTTGTCCATTAATTTGTCTATTCAGTCAATTATTATATGTGTGTGAGTGTTAGCATTGTGAGTGTCAGAGGGAACGATCATTGTCTTAAATCATCGCATCTAATACTTCTCCATTTGTTGTATAATGATAAAGGATGATAATGATAAAGCTTCCAAAGGATAACCCTTTTATAGAACATATTTAACTTCACTACAGATGGTGTGTGGGAATGTGTGGCGGCGGTAAAATGTCTCCCTGCCCTACATCATAGTGTAGATTATATTTTCTTGTCCTTTGGGATCCTTGATTCCATTGTGGATTTTTGAAAACATCTGAGGGTCACTGATAAGGCCTAATTGGCCGAAACTAGCTAGTCTGGCCCAGAAAACATGTTCACTCTATATTTTTCATTTCTGTGGTGTATTCCTTGTTTCCAAAGGATAACCCTTTTACAGAACATATTTACCTGGGCAGGCTTAACCTGAATACAGTGCACATACTTTCAGCAGGAACTAACAACTGCCCTTTTTGAATCAGAAGAGAATGAGCCTAGAAAATATTTCATGATCAGTCTCCATAAAAGAATGGTTCCGACCCAGCAGTTATCAAACCTGCGACCTCTGATCAAGAGTCAGACGTACATGCATCCAACTGAGTTAATGAGGCTTTCTACAATTTTGCATAAGGGAGAGGAGCAAATTCTTTTCTTTAAAAGAGGAGCCCTTCTAAGAGGACCCGAGTCTAGTAGGCAAGCAAACAGCAAGTCTCAAAATTTGTCACCATTTTGTATAAGGTACTGTTCATGACTGCAAACAGTGTAGATCCAGATCAGATGGCTTCTGAAGAAGCCATCTGATCTGGATCTATACTGTTTGATATTCCCTTTGTGAATCTGTAGGAATAAATAACATAAAGTAATCTGATTGGTTCAAAGTCAAAAATGGGTGTGGCCAAAACAATTATTCAGCAGGATAAGGGTTGAGTAGGCCTGTATAAATTTTCAAAGGGAGACAGAATATTGCCTCCCCTGAATTTGTATCCATTCAGAGCAGTTTGATCTTTGTACCCTCTAGTATTTAGAGTATAGTATGTTCACCTTCTGGGTTTTACAAAGGTTTTCAGTACACAGACTTTTGCCCCCGCCAATCAGGGCTTGGAGAAATAGATTGGGCTGCATGGTGCTTCCAAGCAGAGCTTAATCTGACCACACTCAAGAACTGGTAAACTGCTTAGAAGGACTAAGCCTGCCCAGGCAAAGCTGTATGAGTCAGACTGTCCAATGCATATAAGCCTTCTGGTTTCATTGGGTGGCAGGGCTTGAGGTGTCATTTCACCTCAATGTCGGGTAAAAGTCCCACAGAACTGGAAGCAACGTCTTCAAAATAACCTAAATAGTGTTGACGGAGACATTAAACCCCAATTCAAACAAACAGGACACAGACTTGTTATTGTGTCAGTTTTAGTGATCTGAGGTACACATACAATAACAATGGACATAGACTATGAATTTTTTCATCACAATGACAAGTCTGTGAATAAATGAACACCCTTCTAAACCCCACTTAATATAGGGAAAACTGGGGTTTACAGGGGAAAACATTTTTCTTATTTCTGCTCCAAAACATAGGTTGTGGGTACTCGTTAGAACCGCCTCAATGAGGCGGTTCTAACGAGCACCAACAACCTACATTTGGAGTGAGTGAGTGTTTCAGTTTTACGTCCCACCAACAGCTAAGGTCATATGGAGACGGGACCTCGGTTTAAAGACCCATCCGAAAGTCTGGAGAAGCCCAGGATCGAACCTGCGACCCCTGGTTTACAAGGCGAGTAGCGTAACCACTCGACCACGGAAGCTTCTACCTACATTTGGAATACAAATAAAAAAAAATATATCAAATTTTCATCAGAAAAGTCACCATTTTGGAGGTATGATAGAATGCACTATGCCTAATGGGTGTTTATCGTAATGTTATAATCATTACTTTTGTGCCAAATGAGCCCAAATACAAGGAAACCTTTCTTTGGGGTATAGAGGATCTTACATGAGTGTTCATGTATTGTTCTTCATTTTTATTTTTATTCTTGTCCATTAATTTGTCTATTCAATCAATTATTATATTTGTGTGAGTGTTAGCATTGTGAGTGTCAGAGGGAATGATCATTGACTTAACCCTTCTCTTGCTGAATATTCAGTTTAGCCACACCCATTTCTGACTTTGAACCAATCAGATTACTTGATGTAATTTATTCTTAATAAGCCATAAACTTAATGTCAAACAGTGTAGATCCTGATCAGATGGCTTCTTCAGAAGCCATCTGATCTGGATCTACAATGTTTCAAAAGATAGGGGTTGTCGTGAACAGCATGATAAGAGTTAAATCCTCCCATCTAATCTTTTTCCATTTGTTGTATAATTTGTAAATATTGAGAGCCACATGGGAGATTACCGTAAAAATTCGGCTATAAGACGAGGATTTTTCCCTCCAAAATGAGCCCGAAAAATTGACCCCGTCTTATAGCCGAGGTCATGGACTGCATGCTTTTTTCCGGCAATGTCCGGCGAAGACCAGACATACGGAAAATGCCGATCGGTGATTTTTGAATTGATATAAATCGCCGCCCATAAACCGACGCTACCATTTTTCTGCACGCGATCGGTAAATGACGTCATCCGACACCAGCACCCCAACACGTGTTTAATGTCATTGTGTGTATGTCGTTCATAAAAAAAACGTTAGGAACCGGTAAAAAATATTTTCTCGATAGCTAAACGGTTGTGAATAGAGGTGGATACAAAACCAGCGCTTTGCACAGCTCCCGAATTATCCCCAGAAGCTCCGTGTCAATAACCAACAACAGCGTTCGACTTTTCTCGCCCAGCGTCTGCTATTTGGCGCCAAAACATAACCATTCATGAGATCGTAGAATAGTCCATTTTTTGTAATGCAAACTTCTACCGTTAAATGTAGCTAATTGTCTGAGGAGCGATTAAATCATTTTCACATTGATTGTTGATTAAATTTTATGATTGGAGAATAAACGCAAATACGAGACATAACTTGACCATATTTTCACACCTTATCGACACGCACCGCAGGGTGGCAATTATATGACAGGGATTAACAATAGTGTCATACTTGAACCGTAATAAATACACAGATGGTTTGTCTGCATTAATTATTGCGATTTACTTACTGGTTTAGTTTTACCGGATTTAAGGACTCAGAAAGACGACAGTTGTAGACGATTTTTTTTGCACTTGCCCGGCGCGATTTTGGTCTTGTTTCGGGCAGCCGGGAAATGGATTTGGCAGCCCTGTCGTCTATTAAATAGAAGTCTTAGCCAGCAAAGCATGTACCGGGCCAACTTCGGGCCGACAGCGATACGACCTATCGGCCCGACGTATCCCCCTTTTCCAGACGCTTAATAGACCTACCGATTCAGATTCAGTAAGAGTTGTCTCTCTTTGTAACTCTCACAAACGAAGACATTATGTCAACAGACATAAACAAAACCATGTGAGGGGTAAGTAGAGGGGTTTTCTGACGAAAAAGGCCGATTTCTCACATCTATACGGCATCTAGCGGTAGCAGATAGGCCCCGACAGATATGGCAAAAATTTGACCCGTCTTATAAAAGAGTATAAGCAAAATCCCACATTAGAAGAACTGAAAAAGGGGTCCCGTCTTATAGCCGAATCGCCTTATAGCCGAATTTTTACGGTAGTTATTGCGCTAATTGTGTTACCCTCGTAAAATAAAGTCTATTATTATTTATTATTATTATTATTGAATTAATCAAACACAGGTTGTGACTACTCATTAGAACCACCTCATTGAGCCGGTTCTGATGAGTACCCACAACCAGCTGCCCACAATCTTTGTCTTTTAACAGAAATAGGAAAAATAATGTGTACCCTTGTTAAAATCTTTGTATTCTGTATATAAAGTTGGGTTTACAGAGCTGTTTGTTAACCCATTTTGTACCAGAAACTGCTAAAAGGGGTACCTTGGCAAACATTGCAGGCACAGATCAGACGCCGCAGAACGCGGCGTCCGATCAGGGCCTACACTGTTTGCAAAAAGTTAAGCCATTTCCCAAATAAATTTTGAAGAAAACACAACCTGACACCACTAAATTTCGAAATGGACTCCTGCCATAGATATATGGTTTAAGTGTTGCATGTCAATATATGTCACAAATTCACTACTGAGTCCACAAGAAGATTCAGTCGAGAGCCTTTCGCATGCTTTTTGCAAGCATACCAAATGGGCATAGCTTTGTGTTACAGATGAGTTATCATAATCCGATAACTTGGTTTACCTTTTTGTGTGACTACTATACATGTTTATCAGTTACCCCCTTTATATATTGCATTGTAACACATTGACCTGATAAAGAAATGCTATCTCAGGACAAGTGAGCTTTAATACGTCAATGTGACATTGCACTTTTATGAATGAAGCGGACTACCAGCAAAAATGGATAAAAAGTTATAATTACTAGAAAAATTGGAAAAAATACATTTAAAAGGATTAAAAAAAAATAAATAAATAAAAATAACGGTCAGCTGATAGTAAATATACTGACCCATCATATATTCCGCGCCGGAATGTTGGGACGCAATGACTGATCATAAATTGCCGATTTAAAGAGTTTACAAGGGGATAAACTGATAAATAGAATACCAGATTTGTGTCTTTTGATATCAAGTTTATCAGGCTTGGCTTCGAGAATGCATGCAGAATCGCTCGGCAAGCCTTGCGATTCTACAAGCGTTCTCAAAGCCTTGCCTGATAAACTTGATATCAAAAGACACAAACCTGGTATTCTCTATATAGCAAACTCTAAGGTGGTGCTCAGACTGTGTGGATATACTGACTGATCTGTACCTTTGTTGTTTGGGAATGGCATAAGTAGAGGATCTTACATGAGTGTTTATGTATTATTGAATTTATTAAACGAGTTGAGGAAAAGGGAGTTTAATAAATTCAATAATACATGAGCACGAATGCAAGATTCTATTTATCATATGACATTTTAAACACATTTTATTCACAATTGTTTACAAAAATGTCAATATTCCGCAGTTAGTAAATGCGACGTCGTTAAGGACGTCGTACATGTAACGTTACAAGACGTATCTAGCTAATTTGCATATTTAATCCACTAGTGGATTAACGAATATAATACATGACGTTATTACACTCTCAGACGCGACGTCATATGATAAAACAGGTTTTTAGCTCGTCTGTTTTTTGAAAAAAAACTTTCGAGCTATTGTCATCACTCCGGCGTCTGCGTTGTCGTCCTGCGTCGTTCCAAAAAAACTTAACCTTGGCTATAACTTAAAAAGTATTAGACCTAGCCTCATGAAACTTCATACACACACTCATCATCACAAGAGCTACATTTTGACCAAGGACCATAACAACATTGTTGATTTTGGCTGAATTATCTCCCCTTTTCCAATTTTTTTCTGAAACACATTTTTTGCTCTCATTTTAATACTATTCACAACAGAGCCTTCAAACTTCACATGAATGTTCCTTGGGACAAGACCTTTTCAGTGATACCACACTTTTTGATCTGTGACCTTGACCTTTGAACTTTGACCTATTTTTCGAAAATTTAACCGAAAACCTTAACCTTGACCATATTTCCAAAAGTATTTGGCCTACCTTCATGAAACTTCATACACATACTCACCATCACAAGAGCTACATTCCCTACAAGTTTTATAACTCCATCTTGCAATTTGATTGAATTATCTCCCCTTTTCTCTCCGTTTTTTTTAAATTGTTTTTGTCTCTAATTTCAATACTATTCACAACAGAGCCTTCCAACTTCACATGAATGTTCCTTGGGACAAGACCTTTTCAGTCATACCACGCTTTTTTACCTGTGACCTTGACCTTTGAACTTTGACCTATTTTTCGAAAAATTAACCAAAAAACTTAACCTTGACCATATTTCCAAAAGTATTTGGCCTACCTTCATGAAACTTCATACACATACTCACCATCACAAGAGCTACATTCCCTACAAGTTTTATAACTCCATCTTGCAATTTGATTTGACTTAGAACTTTTGTTTTCTAAAAGAAACTGCAGACGAGCGTTGGCACCCGCTTGCGGTGCTCTTGTTTCATGATGTGTCTAAAAGTATATTTTCAGGGAAAATGAATTAATCCATAAAATGCCAATCACCGCAATTGTCTTCTGCTTTGCCATCTGGTGGTTACTTTAAAAATCATTTCTGCAAAAAGTTTGGACCCAGATCAGACTGGCTCAGATGGGAGCAGTCTGATCTGTGTCCAAACTGTTTGCTTGATTGCAAAAATATTTTTAAAAAGTTTGGAAGAAGATTCAGCAGACGACATAAGCAGACGACATTTTCAGACATAGTCTTAAGGGTTAAATTATCATGGAATAAGTGGGATACGAGTATTAGAGATGTTATTTTTGTACAGTTTTATTAAAGTTTAATGGATATTTCTTTTTTATTATAATGAAATAATGTATTAATGTGTGATGTTTAACTAGTTTAACCAGATTTTTTCATGTTTATTTTCCAGCCCAGTCCACGAAAGTGAAATAGAATTTCTACAAGTAGATCTTAATGACATGATGGGATGCATACTTAATTTAATACTTAGAGTATGCACTGGAGCAGACTTTGTCTTTTTTTTCTTCTTCAAAGAATATAAAGCTTCACATTTAGTGTGAATACGTTGCTTCATTTGACCTTATAAAACATTTTTCATCCTCATTTCAACAGTCAGAGCTGTTACTTGTTTGCGCGAATTTGTAAATCACTGAACGTAGTGTTTTTTCTTCCCTTTCTTTAAAATATTTGAGTTTTTCACCTTGATCAGAAAACGAAAATCACTGCATTTAATGATAAAACTATCAAGTTTTGTCCCTTCCTCCTGCGTTTCATTTGCAAATGGATACTTGACACAGTGATCAACCAATTTTTATGACGCTCATAAGTGACTATTTTTGAGATACCCTTCAACTTTTAATCCACTGCCCGAACATATAAATTGAGTGCACATACCATATTTTCTTTCCATTATTAAACAAATGAAACTCCAAACTTATCATAAAAACTGTCCACATTCTCCTAAAATCTCCAGGAACACTTATAAACCAAACAGAAAGTCATCAAATAGCACGTTAAATTAACTTCTTTTTCGCGATTTTCTGGACAAACTCACCTTTACTACAGCCTCTGACCATGTGACTCAATGGCCCATCTTGGGATAGCTTCTTTTACGTAAAGCTGCGCGAAATTCAAAATAAAACCAATCTAAATGCAAAAAATGCTGCTTCCCCTTGGACAGAAAAAAAAACAACACGCGACCACGTGATTTCTATGATCACCTGTTTAAGTAAGGGCTCTGACTGTTCAACTGAGCATGAAATTTGTCCTGCTCATAAATATACCCCATCCTCTTTATTACTCATCACGAAAACACGCCTATATAATTTTGACCCCCTCTAACCCCACTTTTATATAGTAAAACTGGAGTTTGCAGGGGTAAACCTTATTTTTCTTATTTATGCCCTGAGATATAGATTGTTGGTACTCGTTAGAACCGCCTCAATTAGGCGGTTCTAACGAGTACCCACAATCTATATTTTGAGCAAAAATATGAAAAATATCACAATTTTTCATCTGAAAATGTTCATTTTTTCGATGATAAATGTGTCAATGTATTTGTATAGGCATGTTTTCGTAATGGTATTGTTGGGTCCAAATCAGAAACTGTGTTAGCTTAACAACCATGTTATTACCATCAAAAATGTATAAATTATGCAGAAAAATGACCATTTATCATTTATGGTCATTTTTCTGTATATTCTATGCAGTTTTGAGAATATATACAGTAGACTGTACATAAACTTGACCAATGTGTCTGATTGGCCAGTCTCTGAGAGCCTCTGTTGCTGCATGACGACACATTGCAAATTTCCGTCATCTGATCAGGGTCTTCACTGTTTGCTCAAAGTGTGGAAATGTATGTAAAACTCACATGAAATAAAAAGAGTTGTCAGAAGACAGCATAGCTCGCCTATGGGGGCCAAAGTTGGATGAGGGCAAGTTATTAAAAATGAGATTACATTTATGCAGGTTTTTGTCCCAAATGACATTTTCTTTTGTAAAAGAGCCCAACAGACTGCAGCAATTGAAAGAGAACCAGATATTACCCCTAAGAACCACTGAACAAGAAATCTGGTTTTTAAGTTTTTTTTTCTGTTTAAAAAAAAAAATCAATTTTCCATAATACCTTTAATACCTTTAATACCTATGTCGACATCTAAACAGGCCTGTTGGCCTCTGTTGATGCATTCTGGTTGAATGTTCGTGCTCCTCTGGAAGTGGGTCCGGGTGCATAAATGTCATTTTTCTATATAATCTATATGGTTATGTTTGGAATTAACCCATTGTATGCGAGAAACCCCTAATCAGAAAGCAGCGTCTGATCAGGGCCTCACCCCTGCACTATTTGCTAATAGAATTTTCCATCAAAGATAGAATAAAAACGAAAAAATAGGCCTGACACCCCTTATATGATGAATGGACTTGTCCAACATATAGCAGTAGCAGTGGAAGAGTCCACTAGTATACAATGTGTTAACTGACATGGGGTTTGCTTTGGCTCCCTACAGCAGTCTTATGAAGAGGTTTGGGTGTACATGACATGTAACTGAAAAGTAAAGATGCCTCACAAATCATCAGCCATAGGGACAGTATAATGTCTAACATCACGTGAACAAGTCCGTTAAATAAAGACCCCCCTAAACCCCACTTTATATAAAGAAAACTGGGGTTTAGGGGGTAAACATTATTTTCCTTAATTCTGCTCCTAGACATAGGTTGTGGGTACTAGTTAGAACCGCCTCAACGAGGCGGTTCTAACAAGCACCCAAAACCTATGTTTGGAGTGTAAATACGAAAAATATAAATTTTCATCAGAAAAATTACCTTTTTTTGAAGTTTGAAAAATGCACTATATCACACGGATATGTTATCGTAATGACATGACTTTTAGTCTTGACAAGTCAGCATATGAAAAACTGGGCTCAATCCTGTCTCTGTTATTCTTTTCACACAATGAGGATTTAGCCCAAGTTTTCATATGCTGCAGCAGTTTTGTTTGTTTGCTTGATTTGAGGTTTAACATCCCCGTCAACACTTCCTAGGTCATTTTGGAGACGCTGCTTCTAATTTTGTGGGACTTTTACCCGACATGGAGATGAAATGACATCTCAAGCCCTGTCACCCAATGGAACCAATAGGGTTTATAAGCATGGTCGGTCGAACCCGCATCGCTTTACCTGGGCAGGCTTAGATTCTCTGAGCGGTTTAGCAGTACTCATGTGCGGTCCGTTTTAGCTCTGCGTGGAAGCATCATGCCATTTAGTTCTTCGAGCCCCAGTGGGAGAGGAGGGGGGGGGGGGTGCGAGCAGTAGATGGTTAGTTGATTTTCCTCTTGGTTCTAAAGTTTTTGCTCAACTTTGATGTGAAGACTGATCATTGCAACATTTGCTATAGTTGATTTGTTTTAAGATGAATCGACACACCAAACATATTTTCTGCCCCTTTTAACAAGGGAGATCACTTCAGGGTCTTCCTGTCTGTCATCTCGTAAACTGCACCTCTCTGAAAAAAGGGTTTACTCTTAAAGGAAAGAATTTGCTCCTCAGGAGCAAATTCTTTCCTTCAAGAGTAGACCTCTTTTGATAAGGGAGATAAAAATATTTTGAAAGACTTGCCTCCCCTGAAGGTGTATCCATTCCCCTTAATAGAATATGTTTTAAAATTTGTGATCAAAACATCAACCCTTGTCATGCTGAATATTTATATATGCCACACCCACTACCGATTGTCAACCAGTCAGATTACTTGATGCAAATTATTGCAACAAATTCATAATCTGAATGGCAAACAATGTAGATCCTGATCAGATGGCTTCGTCAGAAGCCATCTGATCTGGATCTACATTATTTCAAAGATAAGGCATATCCGGGATTAGCAGGACAAGGGTTAAAATCTTATGCCATGATAAGCGAGGACAATGATTCTTTACTGGTTGTGAATTAGTTTGTATTTTGGCAGGTCCAAAGTCTGATATACATGTATATATATTTTACAGAGCAGCTGTGATATTTTTTGATAATCTTTTATTCACCTTATTATATTTTTAAAGACTTATAGTGGGAGTAATGTGTGACAGAATACAAGACTGTCTCGATCGTTTCTTAAAAATGGAATTTCATTCTAACCTTATTTAACCCAGAGTTGGTTTTATTGTGTGCTATATATTCCGAAAACACGGCTATATAATTCTGACCCCCTTCACCCCATTTTTATATAGTCAAACTGGGGTTTATAGGGGTAAACATTTTTCATATTTTTGCTCAAAACATAGATTGTGGGTACTCATTGAGGCGGTTCTAACAAGTTCCCACAACATATGATTTGAGCAAAAATATGAAAGATATTGGCATTTTTATCTGAATATGTTCAATTTTTGGTGGTAAAATTTTCCATATACCTGGATAGGC
Organism: Lucinisca nassula; assembly: GCA_963580285.1. Taxonomy (NCBI): domain Eukaryota; kingdom Metazoa; phylum Mollusca; class Bivalvia; order Lucinida; family Lucinidae; genus Lucinisca; species Lucinisca nassula. The sequence continues at coordinate 91,894,751 of OY757010.1, read as the reverse complement.
ATGTTTTTGTAATGAATACATTTCCTTTTACATATATTTCATCTTAAAGGATTGTTGTTACTCAATGAGATAATGGAAATACACTATATTTTAGCAGTTCAGCAAAACAAATAATTCAGAATTTCATTTAACCCTTATCCTGCTGAATGAGCAAACCTAGCCACACCCATTTCTGACTATCACCCAATCAAATTATTTTGTACATGTATATTGTATTGGATCAATTCTTAAACAAGATGAAAAACACTGTAGATCCTGATCAGATGGCTTTTTCAGAAGCCATCTGATCTGGATCTACATTGTTTGCAAAGGCAGGGGTCAGAAGCCATCTGATCTGGATCTACAGGGTTTGCAAAGGCAGGAGTCGGAAGTCATCTGATCTGGATCTACATTGTTTGCAAAGGCAGGGGTCAGAAGCCATCTGATCTGGATCTACATTGCTTGCAAAGGCAAGGGTCAGAAGCTATCTGATCTGGATCTACAGTGTTTGCAAAGGCAGGGTTCAGAAGCCATCTATTCTGTATCTACATTGTTTGCAAAAGCAGAGGTCAGAAGCCATCTGATCTGGATCTACATTGTTTGCAAAGGCAGGGGTTGTCATGTTCAGCAGGATAAGGGTTAACCCTTAAAAATATCCGATCTGCTTTTTCTTATTTTTCAGAGAAAATAAGGCTTGACATTTTGTGTGAATTTTCTCCTAGGAAAGCATGAGTTTCTCTGAAAAAAATTAACAAAATGCTGTGCTCTCTGTTCCAGAATTTTGCTTTTTCCTATAAGGGTTAGTTCAGTGATTAAGTTAACAAGTTCGTGAAATGAAGACCTCTCTAAACCCAACCTTATACATGTATACAGAAAAGTGGCGTTCACTGAGGTGTACATTATTTTCCTTATTCTTGCTTAAAAAACGTACCATAATGATCCGAAGTATTGGGACAGACAAACCTAAACAAACAGTGCAGACCCAGATCAGGTTGCTCCTGAAGGAGCAGTCTGATCAGGGTCTACACTCTTTGCCATTCTGTTTGCACCTTTTGGACTCTTTGCTTGATTGTGAAACAAATTTGTTAAAATTTTAGAAGAATTACAGCAAGTCCTGAAGGTGTCCGAATTGTTAGGATTTTTACAGTAGACTGGGTATTTAACAGAACCACCTCACTCAAAGAGGCGATTCTGATACCCACAATCTATGTTTAAAGCAGAAATAAGAAAATTATGACAATTTTTCATTAGAAAAATAGGACAATTTTTCATAAGAAAAAGATATTTTTTACAAATATGAAAGAACGCATTACACTACATGGATGTGTTGTCCTGATTGATTGATGTTCATCAAGTAAACAAGTCCGTGAAATGAACACCCCAAAATCCCACTTTATATAGAAAAAAAAACTGGGGTTTACAGGGGTATACATTATTTTTTCTTATTTCTTCTCCAAGATGTAGGTTGTGGGTACTCGTTAGAACCACCTCAATGAGGCAGTTCTAACGAACACCCACAACCTATGTTTGCAGTATAAATAAGGAAAATATCACAGATTTTCATCAGAAAAGTAGCCTTTTTGGAGATGTGAATGTATTTTTTTGTTGTTGTTGTTGTTTTTTGTGATCTATACAGTGAAATAGTTGTGATTTTGTATTTGGTATTGGTACATTGTTAGTATCATTTTGACAATCATCCATCTATCCATGTACAAGTACATATATTTCTTGATTTCTATGCATCCAAAAACTTAAAACTTTTTCAGTATATGCCTCAATCAAACTCCAGTTGGTGAAAATAAATCAAAGCACTGAAAATACTGGTGTGTTTATTGTCTATGAGCTAGAAAAAATGGTCCTGAATGGGGACTTACAGCCCATAAATTCCAGTGTAAAAGAAAGCTTCCTGTAAAACATTGACTCCGCGCATGTGCTGGAGTGTAGACAAAGATCAGATGCCTCAGAATGTGTCTCTGATCAGGGTCTACACTGTTTGATTTAAGTACAGGAATTTAAGAGTAAAACAAAACAGTCTTAAGTTCCCATTCAGGACCATTTTTGTCCAGCCTACACTCAGAGACAGTTGGACCCACCAGTGCTGTCAATACTTTAGATTGTACCCTTAGCCTAAAACACTCACTAGGCTAATTCAGCAGACGATAAATTGTTGATATTTTTCTTAATTTTCCCTGACACAGGATTTGATATCTCATGCAAATGGTCTCATCTTATTTTTCCCAGAGAATAGGACTTGACATCTCATGCAAATTGTGACAATTTGCATGAGATGTCAAGTCCTGTTTTATGGGGTGGTTGGGTGAGGCAAAGGTGACTTGTATCTTGTGTCACTGGGGCGTCCAACTGATATTGGCTTACATTTGGACAAGGCCTGCTATCCTTGCAGCCGGTATGGGTAGAGGGGGAATGTTGTTATTTCTTCTATTTCTACACTCCCATTCATTTTCCTTTTTCCTCTCTGTCCCTCACTTTTATCTTCTCTACTATCTCTTCTATCTCTTTTCTACCATTCTCTGGGAGACGACACAAAATGACCCACAAGGGTTGACATGTCGTTAAATAAACCCAAAACAATAAAGAAAAAAACAATCAAGTCCTGCTTTCTGGAAAAAAAATAAGAAAAAAGACAAACTGTCATCCACTGAGAAAAAAATTCCCAGCATGCAGAGCTTTAAGCTTGCTCTGGCACAGTAAGAAGACAGATAAAAGTTTTTTAATTCAGCGTAGCTGTATAAGCTGGCTTGATATTAGTCTTGATTGAATAAATTGTGATTTGCGATTAGTTAAAAACGTGTAAACTTCTGCAAAAAAAGTAGCGGTAAGTATAGCATTTCACAATGTTTGACAAATATATTTGTGACTGAATAATCACTTAAGTATGACATTTTTCTGTTCACTGGAAGTCAATGTGAGTGAGAAGTTGTCTCCCTTTAGAAAATAAAATTGTGCAAGGGGAATCTGTCAAGTTAATTTTGCTTGTTTTACTTCTGTGGCATAATTTTCAGAATCACAAACACTGCTTAATAAGCATTCTGTTTTTAATATTTTCATTATTGTATCCCTTTTTAACCCTTAAAGCACCAATTACAATGATTCCAGACATCATTTTTAGCTCACCGTCACGTAGTGATGAGGTGAGCTATTGGGATCACTTTTTGTCAGTCGTGCGTCTGTCCGTGCGTGTGGGCGTGCGTAAACAATTTCTTCAAGTGACATCTCCTAAACCACTGATCGGATTTTGATCAGACTTCACAGGAATGATCCTCAGGTGGTCCCCTTTCAAAGTTGTTCAAATGGTTCCGGTCCATTGCACATCTAGGTCAAAGGAGCCAAATATAGATATTTTTCACCGAAAACTTGAAAAATCTTCTTCTCTGAAACCACAAGGTCCAGGTCTTTGATATTTGATATGAAGCTTCATCTAGTGGACCCCTACCAAGATTGTTCAAATTATAGTGCTTGGGCCAAAAATGCCCCCGCCCTGGGTCCCTTTGGTTTTACATAGGATTATATAGGGAAAATCTTTAAAAATCTTCTCTGAAACCGCAAGGCCCAGGTCTTTGATATTTGGTATGAAGCTTCATCTAGTGGACCCCTACCAAGATTGTTCAAATTATAGTGCTGGGGCAAAAATTGCCCCCACCCTGGGGCCCTTTGGTTTTACATGGCCTTATAGCGGGAAAATCTTTAAAAATCTTCTTCTCTGAAACCGAAAGGCCCAGGTCTTTGCTATTGGGTATGAAGCTTCATCTAGTGGACCTCTACCAAGATTGTTCAAATTATAGTGCTTGGGCCAAAAATGCCCCCGCCCTGGGTCCCTTTGGTTTTACATAGGATTATATAGGGAAAATCTTTAAAAATCTTCTCTGAAACCGCAAGGCCCAGGTCTTTGATATTTGGTATGAAGCTTCATCTAGTGGACCCCTACCAAGATCGTTCAAATTATAGTGCTGGGGCAAAAATTGCCCCCACCCAGGGGCCCTTTGGTTTTACATGGCCTTATAGAGGGAAAATCTTTAAAAATCTTCTTCTCTGAAACCGAAAGGCCCAGGTCTTTGCTATTGGGTATGAAGCTTCATCTAGTGGACCCCTACCAAGATTGTTCAAATTATAGTGCTGGGGCAAAAATTGCCCCCACCCTGGGGCCCTTTGGTTTTACATGGCCTTATAGCGGGAAAATCTTTAAAAATCTTCTTCTCTGAAACCGAAAGGCCCAGGTCTTTGCTATTGGGTATGAAGCTTCATCTAGTGGACCCCTACCAAGATTGTTCAAATTATAGTGCTTGGGCCAAAAATGCCCCCGCCCTGGGTCCCTTTGGTTTTACATAGGATTATATAGGGAAAATCTTTAAAAATCTTCTCTGAAACCGCAAGGCCCAGGTCTTTGATATTTGGTATGAAGCTTCATCTAGTGGACCCCTACCAAGATCGTTCAAATTATAGTGCTGGGGCAAAAATTGCCCCCACCCAGGGGCCCTTTGGTTTTACATGGCCTTATAGAGGGAAAATCTTTAAAAATCTTCTTCTCTGAAACCGAAAGGCCCAGGTCTTTGCTATTGGGTATGAAGCTTCATCTAGTGGACCCCTACCAAGATTGTTCAAATTATAGTGCTGGGGCCAAAAATGCCCCCGCCCCAGGGCCCTTTGGCTTTACATAGGCTTATACAGGGAAAATCTTTAAAAATCTTCTTCTCTGAAACCGCAAGGCCCAGATCTTTGCTATTTGGTATGAAGCTTCATCTAGTGGACCCCTACCAAGATTGTTCAAATTATAATGCTGGGGCCAAAAATGCCCCCGCCCCGGGGCCCTTTGGTTTTACATGGGCTTATATAGGGAAAATCTTGAAAAATCTTCTTCTCTGAAACCACAAGGTCCAGGTCTTTGATATTTGATATGAAGCTTCATCTAGTGGACCCCTACCAAGATTGTTCAAATTATAGTGTTTGGGCAAAAAATGCCCCCGCCCTGGGTCCCTTTGGTTTTACATAGGATTATATAGGGAAAATCTTTAAAAATCTTCTCTGAAACCGCAAGGCCCAGGTCTTTGATATTTGGTATGAAGCTTTCATCTAGTGGACCCCTACCAAGATTGTTCAATTTATACGGGCATGGACAAAGTTGCCGAAGGCAACTTTGGCGTGCACGCCTATAGGTAACGTGCGCGTGCATTTCACAAGCCCATCTCTCTCAGCTGATCCGTCCCAAAATTACGAGATCTCGCGGATTGAAAACTGGCGAGAAACGCTTACATTTTTGGCCGGATTTTTTTCTCTTTCCGTAAATGTTCAAGATCTTTCTAAATTCCAAGAACTATAACGTATCCTTTTTAACAAATAAATGCGGTTTAAAAAATAAAAGTTCATTTTCCCGGCGTTTGTTCGAAAAATGCGTGACCGGTTCTAAATCATTGATCGACGTTATTCAGGCGCTTATCAGAATTAATTAGGCATAAACGTTAAAGAATCCACAAAAATGAGAATCAGTCTTTTGTTTACCTTCCGTCTGCGCGTTACAGTTTTTGGCCTGTCAACAACAATTGTTTTGACAGTTCATTTGGAGCTTTTGCCGCTTTGTATGCTTATACTCTGATACTTTGATAGAAAGACATTGAAAGGCTAGTTTGTACAACCGGGGAAGTATTTGTAAAAAGCTGGTTCTGTCAAAAATTCCATATTTCCACGACTATGCTGCATTCTTCACAGATTTGGGTGCATTTGATTTTGTAAAACACACACACTGGTATTTCCTAATCCTGATTCAGACCATACATCATGACAAATTGCCTGGCAAGTTCATATGGTGTTAGCTATCTATCCAAACGACAGTGCACTTTTTGCCATTCTATCTATCTTATCTTCTGATACTGCGTCGGTCACATTTGACCATTACGGCAGGCCAGGTGTATATTACATACACTCCAGCTTTTGCAGGATGAAAGCCTACACAGTAATCATGTAATTACGGTAGGGATCTTTAACCTGCACAGGGGATGGTTCTCCCTGCACAGTTAACGTCCCGATCCGAAGGACGGTGCACTTTATGACATTCATCCCTGCAAATGATGCCAATGGAGCGTGTTCGGACACCGAAATTTTATCGCAGCTGCCGGGGATCGAACCCGGGACCTCTAGCATCAGAGGCAAGTGCACTAACCACTGAGCTATCACGTTCACCCGGCAGATAATGCAAATGGAGCGTGTTTGCATCCGGAAATAATCACTGCCACCACGAATCAAAGCGGGGGCCTCTAGAGCCAGAGGCAAGTGCACTACCTCTATCTATCCTGTGATCGGTCACATTTGACCATTACTCGCAGGTGTACATTTAGCACACACAAGGTTTGTAGGATGAAAGCCTACAAAGTTATCGGAAAGACGGTGCACTTTTTGCCATTCACCCAGCAGATGATGCCAATGGAGCGTGTTCGTATCCAGAAATAATCACTGCCACCAGGAATAAAACCGGGGCCTCTAGCGTCAGAGGCAAGTGCACTAACCACTGATCTATCTATCTATCTATCTATCTATCTATCTATCTATCTATCTATCTATCTATCTATCTATCTATCACTGAGGAGTTCTGTATCTCACAACATGACATTATTTAAAGATCCCGACCATAGACTTACATCCAATAGATAGATAGATAGATAGATAGATAGATAGATAGATAGATAGATAGATAGATAGATAGATAGATAGATAGATAGATAGATAGATAGATACCTAACACCATATGAACTTGCCATCGGAATTCGATCAACAGTGATGGCCCTGATCAGATCTGCATTCTGCTACATCTGAATTGGGATTGCATGCACTGTTTGCCCATTTGATATTCTTTTTGGGGACATTCTATACATTCTATACATAAAGGGGCTAACATGACAGGTCGACTTAAACACTGTTAAACTGATGATGTTAGGCAAACTGCCTGAATGGTTGGATATACATTGTATATTCTAAATAGTGTTCAATGCATCGTTAGACTATAAACAAATTGAAACGGGCCTCCGTGGCCTAGTGGATAAGAGCGCTGACTCTTAGTCATTAGGTCTCTCACCGCCGTAGGTTCGAGCCTCGAGCCCTCGGGCCACGTGTGAGACGCCAAGTTCTGCAACGGAAGGTCAGGTGGTTTTTCTCCGGGTACTCCGGTTTTCGCCCACCTCTGATTAACGATCGGCTCGATATGAGTGAAATAATCTTGAAAGGGCCGTAAAACCCAAACCCAAAAAAAAAAAAAAAAAAATTAACATAATCAGCCAGATTCATTCAAATTTCATGTCACAGCTAGGATACAGGATAAAGTATGGAGCACACTAGCTGATATAGGGAAAGTCTTTAGAAATCTTCTTCTCTGAAACTGCAAAGCCCAGGTCTTTCATATTTGGTTTGAAGCTTTAAGTTGTCAACCTCTACCAAGATTGTTTAAATTATAGCCCTGAGGCCAAAAATGCCCCCCCCCCCCCCCCCCCCCTCTGGGGCCCTTGGGTTTTACATAGAATATATGGAAAATCTTGAAAAAATCTTCTTCTCTAAAACACAACGCCTAGGTCTTTGATATTTGGTTTGAAGCTGCATCTAGTGGACTTCTACCAATATTGTTCAAATTATAGACCTGAGACCAAAAATGCCCCCGCCTTGGGGCCCTTTGGTTTTACATAGACTTATAAAATAGGGAAAATCTTTAAAAATCTTCTTCTGTGAAACCAGAAGACGTAAGTCTTTGATATTTGGTTTGAAATTTCATCTAGTGGACCTCTACCAAGATTGTTCAAATTATAGCCCTGGGGCCAAAAATGCCCCCGCCCCGAGACCCTTTGGTTTTACATAGACTTTTATAGGAAAATCATGGGTATGGAGCTTCATCTACTGGACCTCTTCCAAGATTGTTCAAATTATAGCCCTCGGGGTACAAATGCCCCCGCCCCCGGGCCCTATGGTTTTACATAGATTTATATACTAGAGATACCGTATTCGCCCTAATTACCGCACATGCTCCTATAAGCGCAAACCAAAGCTATTTTTGAAAAGGAAATGCATAAGCAGACACTTTACAGTAACCTCTCCTTGAAGCTCTCAAGCAAATCTATAAAAAAAATTACCATTATTTCTTCAACAGTGAAGGTAATGCTTAAGTATCCTTTTCCATCCCATTAAATATCAGTATGCATCATATCGGAAGCTATTTTTTCGTATCAACTGTGCGCTAATTAGGTAGATTTCTCTCCATGATTTTTGACACGATTTGGAAAAATCTAAGGGCACGGTGCGGTAATTAGAGCGAATACTGTAATCTTTGAAAATCTTCTTCTCTGAAACAGCAAGGTCCAGGTCTTTGATATTTGGTGTGAAGCTTCATCTAGTAGACCTCTATCAAGATTGTTTAAATTATAGCCCTGAGGCCAAAACTGCCCCCGCCCCGGGGCCATTTGGTTTTACATAGGCCTATTTAGGGGCTTACTTGTTACTCTTTGGATCAGGTGAGCGATCCAGGGCCATGATTTTGGCCCTCTTTTTTTTTTTTTTACATCAATACATTTTCAGCAGAGTTATAGCCCTTTAATGTTTACAAAATTGATTGCTCAAAATGATATTTTGAATTGTACTGTGTTGGTGGTTGGGGTGGGTAGGGGGGGGGGGGGGGGTGTATATTAGTAACTTTAAGCCGAGCATTAAATAAGAGTTATAACTATAATACAGAGATTAAGATTCCCATGAGTTATCAACCAATCTCTTTAGTTGCTTCAGAATGTTGTTCAATCACTATCCACTTTATTAATTTTTGTACAAAAGATTTTGTAGAGAATTTTAAATTGAAAATCCCTGACCATAGTGTTGATTGATTGTTGAAATGGACATAGTTATAACCATGCCCATGACTAGGCAGTGCCTAATTTCATATTAGTGCTGGGGCAAAAATTGCCCCCACCCTGGGGCCCTTTGGTTTTACATGGCCTTATAGAGGGAAAATCTTTAAAAATCTTCTTCTCTGAAACCGAAAGGCCCAGGTCTTTGCTATTGGGTATGAAGCTTCATCTAGTGGACCCCTACCAAGATTGTTCAAATTATAGTGCTGGGGCCAAAAAGGCCCCCGCCCCAGGGCCCTTTGGCTTTACATAGGTTTATACAGGGAAAATCTTTAAAAATCTTCTTCTCTGAAACCGCAAGGCCCAGATCTTTGCTATTTGGTATGAAGCTTCATCTAGTGGACCCCTACCAAGATTGTTCAAATTATAATGCTGGGGCCAAAAATGCCCCCGCCACGGGGCCCTTTGGTTTTACATGGGCTTATATAGGGAAAATCTTTAAAAATCTTCTTCTCTGAAACCGCAAGGCCCAGATCTTTGCTATTTGGTATGAAGCTTCATCTAGTGGACCCCTACTAAGATTGTTCAAATTATAATGCTGGGGCCAAAAATGCCCCCGCCCCGGGGCCCTTTGGTTTTACATGGGCTTATATAGGGAAAATCTTTAAAAATCTTCTTCTCTGAAACCGCAAGGCCCAGGTCTTTGCTATTTTGGTATGAAGCTTCATATAGTGGACCTATACCAAGATGGTTCAAATTATAGCCCTGAGCCCACAAATGCCCCCGCTCTGGGGCCCTTTGGTTTTACATAGACTTACACCTGTGGACACAAAAGCGTTCAAACTTTGATGAGCTTCATTTCATTCTGACTTGAAACATCATTCAATATATCCTAACATCCTATCAACAGAAATAAATTCAAAACACAAGGTGGTGTACATTTCATTGCTGACTCCTGCACTGTCCAATCAAAATACATCTCAAATGTCAATCAGATATTGTTTTCCAAAATGAGACCAATCAATGGCTTGATCTAGTTTTAGAATTCTTTGATGAATGACATTTGCTTGTCAAACTAACTTGATGCAAAGAGATTCATTGAATGTTATTTCATAGGAGTTTGAACGCTTTTGTGTCCACAGGTGTATATAGGGAAAATCTTGAAAAATCTTCTTTTCTGAAACCACAAGGCCTAGGTCTTTGATATTTGGTATGAAGCTTCTTCTAGTGGAGTTCTACTAAGATTGTTCAAATTATAGCCCTGAGAACAAAAATGCCCCTGCCTCAGGGGCCTTTGATTTTACATTCATATAGTGGACCTATACCAAGATTGTTGAAATTATAGCCCTGGGGCCAAAAATGCCCCTGCTCCCGGGCCCTTTGATTTTACATAGACTTATATAGGGAAAATCTTGAAAAATCTTCTTCTCTGAAACCACAAGGCCTAGGTCTTTGCTATTTGGTATGAAGCTTCATCTAGTGGACCTCTACCAAGATTGTTCAAATTATAGCCCTGAGGTCAAAAATGCCCCAGCCCCAGGGCCATTTGGTTTTACATAGGCTTATGTAGGGAATATCTTGAAAAAAATCTTCTTCTCTGAAACCGCAAGGCCCAGGTCTTTGATATTTGGTGTGTAGCTTCATCTAGTGGACCTTTGCCAAGATTTTTCAAATTATAGCCTTTGTTGATATTTGGTATGAAGCTTCACCTTTTTAGACCTCCTTCAACATTATGCACATTATAGCCCTGGGGTCAATAATGGCCCTCCCCGGGCCCGCTTGGTACTCCATGGACTCAGGTGAGCAATCCAGGGCCATCATGGCCCTCTTGTTAAATATTTTTATGTTCTTATTTTTCTGCTTGGCAGATATTTCAGATGAGTCTTTAAACTGAGGTCCTGTCTCCCTATGATGTTAGTTGTTGTCAGGATGTAAAACTTATGCACACACACGCATGCACACACGCATCCACACACACACAGAGGCCAAAAAAGGCTCTCATATGCTTTGCCAGTTTTTGCAGTGCTTTAAAGGTTTACATTTTACTGTAAAAATCCAAATAATTCGGACTCCTTGAGAATTTCCTGTAATTCTCCCAAAAATTTAACAAATTTGTTTCACGACCAAGCAAGGAGACCGAAAGATGCAGATGGAATTGCAAACAGGGTAGACCCTGCTCCTTTAGGAGCAATCTGATCTGGGTCTGCACTGTTTACTTAGGCCTATCTGTCACAATACTTAGGAACATTACGGTATTCTTTAGTTTTCAATATTGAAATTATATGCTGGCCATCTTTAATTGTTTGTTTTTAAGAATAAAAAATATTTCTTGAAAAGAGAACTCTGTTTTTCTTTCAATCCTCTAAGTTTAACCAATTCTGTACCGGAAGCCCCAAAAGGGGTAATTGGCAAACAGGGCAGGCCCAGATCAGATGCCACAGAATGCGACTGTTTATCATTCATTTTGCGAATTTATATGACTATAATATATCAAGTACCGTAAAATTCCTATATTAAGACCACCTTTGGGACTGTTCAAAAGTGGTCTTTAAGACTACTTTTGAACAGTCCCAAAGGTGGTCCATGACCAGAGGACACTATGGGCAGAAATCACAAAGAAAAAATAAGTGAAGCCTTCAAAATAAGCTTTTTAAAGCAGAATTAGACTTAATTTTAGGTGGTCTTGTTAGCAGAATTTCTCTGTAATTTGATTGGTTGGTAGTCAGAAATGGGCATGGCAAAATTAAATATTCAGCAGGATAAAGGTAAAGGGAGATCAAAAATTTTAATCTGATAAAAATGTTACCCATAAATAGACATTCCATTATATATCACCTTAAATCTTCATCAAGAGGCCCTTATCTCAAAACGGGTCATGTGACCAAAATAGTTACAGGTAATAAAATTGGATTAAAGTGGCAAGTAAATTTTTAAAACAATGGGAAAGAAAGTAAAGGATATGGATTTTGCTCTGCAAAGCAAGAAAGGTGAGTACAGTCCAATCTGTATTAAGCAAGCACCTTAGTGATCATCAAGATGTGCTTGCTTAAAACAGGTGCTTGCTTAATACAGGTGTGCTTTACCCTTTCTCCTGCTGAAACCTGAATATTCAATTTAGCCACACCCATTTCTGACTTTGAACAAATCAGATTACTTGATGTTATTTATTCCTACAAATTCACAAACTGAATGACAAACAGTGTAGATCCTGATCAGATGGCTTCTTCAGAAGCCATATGATCTAGATCTGCACTGTTTGCAAAGATAGGAGTTGTCGTGAACAGCAGGATAAGAGTTAAATGTATTTTTCTTTTATGGGAACTGAAAGCATGCTTGCTTAAAACAGGTGGCCACTATGACAGGTTTTACTGTAAATATAACAGCACTTTATGAGAAAATGCTTATGCATTAAAGTTTGACATGCTTTAAAATTTTCCCGGTTTTGGTCGAGACCGGCTCATTGTTTGGTTTATCTATACCTCACAGAATTAGAAAAAAAAACAAAAAAAAAAAAACAAGAGGGCCCTTTATTGCTCACCTGTGGACCAGAAAATCATTAGTGATGTTTAGAAAAAAGGAAACTGTGAAGAAAGGTTTGTTTACCTGATTGATTTGAAAATCTTCATAGATCCAAGGTTGTCAATATAGCTGTACATCAGTTGAACCATTTGAACCCCTTGGCGGGGTCATTTTTAGCCCCAAGACTATAAATTGAAAATCTTGGTAGAGGTGCACTAGATGAAGCTTCATACCAAATATCAAAGAGGTACTGAGCCTTCTGGTTTCAGACAAGAAGATTTTTAAAGGTTTTCCTTATGTAAGTCTATGTAAAATATGTGGGCCCAGGGTGGGGCCATTTTCAGTCCAACGGCTATAATTTGAACAATCTTGGTCAAAATCAGAATTGTTACTGGTGACACGTCAAATGACATCCATACACCAGGACCTGTGATGTGGGAAGTTAGTCCCTAGCTCTAACCAAAGAGATAAATTTAGCTACACAATCATCAGAACCGTCAGCTGTCGAAATAATCCAATCAAGAAGGGCATTCCAATCTCTAATGGTTCTGGGGAAGAACGACCCTTTATAAATGTCAGTTCTTGAAGAAAGGGTCTGAAATGCCAACAAATGGTGATTTCTACAGTGTCTAGCTGGGGGAACAAGGTCATCTGTTGGAATGCTGGCAGCACCCTTTAGACCTTTGTATAAAAGGATAAGCCTACTGTCTTTTCTCCTTTTCTTGAGAGACTCCCAATTTAATTTTCCAAGTATTCCAGTTATGCTCCCAGTTTCAAAGCAGTAATTGCCTGTTACAAATCTAGCAGCTCTATTCTACATTTTTGTCAATTTCATTGTTAACGACCACTCCACTGGTAACAAAAGGACCATGATGGTCCTATATCGCTCACCTGAGCTAAGAGCTAAGAGTTTTGCACGTGCCCCAGTGTCCTGTTTGAGACAAGACTTTAAAGGTTTTTCCCTAATATGTCTATGTAAAGCGAGTGGGCCGTGGCACGGGGCCAATTTTTGGTCCCAGGGCTATAATTTGAACAATCTTGGTAGAGGTCAACTGGATGAACGTTCATATTAAATATCAAAGACCTGTGCCTTCTGGTTTCGGACAAGAAGATTTTTAAAGATTTCCCTATCATTAGCTTGCATAAAACCTGTGGGTCCCAGAACGGGGGCATTTTTTTGCCCCAGGGCTATAATTTGAACAATCTTTGTAGAGGTCATCTAGATGAAGCTTCATATCAGATATCAAAGACCTGGGCCTTCTGGTTTCAGACAAGAAGATTTTTAAAGGTTTTCCCTATATAAGCCTATGTAAAACCAGTCGGCCCCGGGGTGGGGCCATTTTTGGCCTCAGGGCAATAAAAAGAACAATCTTGGTAGAGGTCCACTAGATGAAGCTTCATACCAAATATCAAAGACCTTGGCCTTCTGGTTTCAGACAAGAAGATTTTCAAAGGATTTCCCTATATAAGCCTATGTAAAACAAGTGGGCCGCTGTGTGGGACCATTTTAGGCCCAGGGTTGTAATTTGAACAATCTTCATAGCGGACCACTAGATGAAGCTTCATACCAAATATCAAAGACCTGGGCCTTCTGGTTTCAGACAAGAAGATTTTCAAAGGATTTCCCTATATAAGCCTACAGTTGTGTAGGCTAATTCCGCGCATCTGCCAATTCTGCGCACTAGGATTATTTCAAAATTAAAAGAACCAGATTAAATGTTTTCATTTTCCTTTGAAAGGTACCTAACAAAGCTTCAAATATTATTTTGGATGAGACTTGGACTGTAAACTGAGCGAATGAAATCCATTTTTTTACTTTTACCTTAATCAGGCTTAATGAGCACCACAGGCCCTATTTAATTTTGAACAAAACGTTACTGACAGCTTTTTATTTCAACCAACTGGACCATCAGCTTTTAAGCAACACATGACCAAACAAGTATAACAACAAAACACCTTTCTTGTCTAAAGTATTTGTATCTTGACTGGATGTTATTGTTCAAGTGCGCGGAATTGGCAGACAAAATTGATGGCGTCTTAACATGGGGGTATGTCTTTTCAAAGACAAACCACAACATATTTGCACCAGACATATTTGTTGTTGCCATTGTCTTTTAACAAGCTAAGACAACTGTATAACATACTGCTGCAAAACAGGTTTTGGTTCATTGGAATGGATGAAACAAAAGCTTAAAGTCTTAGGTGCGCAGAATTAGCCTACAGCACTGTATGTAAAACCAGTTGGCCCTGGCACAGGGGCATTTTTGGCCCCAGGGCTATAATTTGAACAATCTTGGTAGAGATCAACTAATGAAGCTTCATACTACATATCAAAGACCTGGGCCTTCTGGTTTCAGACAAGAAGTTTTTTAAAGGTATTCCCTATCATAAGCATGCATAAAACCAGAGCGCACCAGCGCGAGGCATTTTTGGCCCCAGGGCTATAATTTGAACAATCTTGGTAGAGGTCCACTAGATGAAGCTTTATACCAAATATCAAAGACCTGGGCCTCCTGGTTTCAGACAAGAAGATTTTCAAAGGATTTCCCTATATAAGCCTATGTAAAACCAGTAGGCCCCGGTAAGCCCCCGCCCATAGGGGCTTGAAGAAATATATGGGCTGCATGATGCTTCCACGCAGAGCTGAATCCGGCCCACACACTAGTACTGGTAAACCGCTTAGAGGATCTAAGCCTGTGCAGGAACCGCTGTGCGAGGCAGACCGTCTATGCTAATAAACCCTATTGGTTTCATTTGGTGACAGGGCTTGAGATGTCATTTCATCTCAATGTTGGGTAAAAGTCCCACAAAATTGGAAGCAAAGTCTCCAAAATGACCTTTACAGTGTTGACGGGGACGTTAAACCTCAAATCAAACAAACAAACAAGTAGGCCCCAGCACGGGGGCATTTTTGGCCCCAGGGCTATAAATTGAACAATCTTCAAATAGAGGTCCACTAGATGAAGCTTCATACCAAATATCAAAGACCTGGGCCTTGCAGTTTCAGAGAAGAAGATTTTTAAAGATTTTCCCTATATAAGCCTAAGTGAAACCAGTGGGCCCCGGCGCAGGGGCATTTTTGGCCCCAGGGCTATAATTTGAACAATCTTGGTAGAAGTCCACTAGACGAAGCTTCATACCGAATATATCAAAGACCTGGGCTATCTGGTTTCAGACAAGAAGATTTTTAAAGGTTTTCCCTATATAAGCCTATGTGAAACCAGTGGGCCCCGGGGCGGGGAATTTTTGGCCTCAAGGCAATAAAATGAACAATCTTGGTAGAGGTCCACTAGATGAAGCTTCATACCAAATATCAAAGAATTGGGCCTGCTGGTTTTAGACAAGAAGGTTTTAAAAGGTTTTCCCTATATAAGCCTATGTAAAACAAGTGGGCCCCGTGTGGGGCCATTTTTGGCCCAGGGTTGTAATTTGAACAATCTTCATAGCCCACCACTAGATGAAGCTTCATACCAAATATCAAAGACCTGGGCCTGCTGGTTTCAGACCAGAAGATTTTCAAAAGATTTCCCTATATAAGCCTATGTCAAACAAAAAAGCCCTGGGGTGGGGGCATTTTCGGCCCCAGGGCTATAATTTGAACAATCTTGGTAGAGGTCAACTTCCTGAAGCTTCATACCAAATATTAAAGACCTGGGCCTTCTGGTTTCAGACAAGAAGATTTTCAAAGGATTTCCCTATATTAGCCTATGTGAAACCAGTGGGCCCCGGCGCAGGTAACATTTTTGGCCCCAGGGCTATAATTTGAACAATCTTGGCAGAGGTCCACTAGTTGAAGCTCCATACCAAATATCAAAGACCTGGGCCTTGCGGTTTCAGAGAAGAAAATTTTTAAAGATTTTCCCTATATAAGCCTATGTAAAACCAAAGGGCCCCGGGACGGGGGCATTTTTGCCCCAGGGCTATAATTTGAACAATCTTGGTAGAGGTCAAATATCAAAGACCTGGGCCTTCTGGTTTCAGACAAGAAGATTTTTAATGGTTGTTGTCCCTATATAAGCCTATGTGAAACCAGTGGGCCCCGGGGCGGGGAATTTTTGGCCTCAAGGCAATAATTTGAACAATCTTGGTAGAGGTCCAGTAGATGAAGCTTCATACCAAATATCAAAGACCTGGGCCTTCAGACAAGAAGATTTTTAAACCTTTTTTTCTTTTTTTTTCTTATTTTCCCCTTTTGTTGCCATGGTAACCAGAGTTCTGCATGGAATGAAATTATTTGAACAGCTTAGAGAGAGGACCACCCAAAGCTCATTTCTGCCAAGTTTGGTCAAAATCTGTTCAGTGGTTTAGGAGGAGATGTCGTTTAAAGGAATTGTGGACGGACATCCGGACGGATGACGACGACGGACGGTGACCGATCACAATAGCTCCCCTGGAGCCTTCGGCTCAGGTGAGCTAAAAACAGGTCCACAAGATGATGCATAATACCATGTATTCAAAGACCTGGACCTTCTGTATGTAAAATATGTGGGCTGTAATCTGAACAGTCTTGGTAGATCCACTAGATGAAGTTTCATACCAAATTTAAAAGATCTGGGCCTTGTGATTTCAGAAAAGACAATTTTTAAAGGTCTCCATTATATGAGTCTATGTAAAACAGGTGGGCCCTGGGGCAGGGCAACTTTGGCCCAAAGACTATAATTTTAACAATCTTGATGGAGGGTCACTAGATGAAGCTTCATACCAAAGACCTGGGCCTTCTGGTTTCAGACAAGAAGATTTTTAAATGGTTAATTTTCCCGATACAGTCGAACTTCAATGGCTCGAACACCTTTGGGACCTCGAAAATCTGTTCGAGACAGGGGTAGTTCGAGCCACTGAGGGTTACTATCAAAACGTATAACGAGATACTTTCAGACATCTTTTCGGTGTTCTATAATGAATATGTATGCTGTGTATACTCATTAGAATCGCCTCATTGAGGCGATTCTAATGAGTACACACAGCATACAATTGCAAGATAAAAGACGAAAATATCCTAATTTTTAGTTTTTTACCCTCCCTATTTCTTATGTACAGAAATATCCTAGGGACACAAGAACGGGTTCGACTCAGCCATGGTAAACGAGCCATCGCTGTTCGAGCCATCGAAGTTCTACTGTATATGTTTATGTAAAACATGTAGGCACCAGGTGGTGTCTTTTTTGGCTCCAAGACTATAATTTGAATAGTGTTGGTAGAACTTCACTAGATGAAGCTTCATACCAAATATCAAAGATCTGTGCCTTCAGGTTTCAGACATGAAGATTTTTAAAGGTTTTTCCAATCTATGTCCATGTAAAACGTGAGCCCCGGGAAGGGCCGTTTTTGGCCCGAGGGCTATAATTTGAAAATCTCGGTAGCGGTTGAATAGATGAAACTTCATACCAAATATCTAAAGCTCTTGGCTTTCTGGTTTCAAATAGATTTTCCCTCTGTGTTTGTGTGTGTGTGTGTGTGTGTGTGTGAATTCGGGTTTAACGTCGCTTTCAACAATTTTTCAGTCATATCACGGCGGTGTCTGGTTGCGACAGGGAGCTCAATGCTCACGTTTATAGTGCTGCCTCACTGAAGTATCATGTCCCAGACACATTACATGATACCACATCCAGTCACATTATCCTGACACTGGATCGACCAGTCCTAGCTCTACCCCGTAAATCTGAGTGCCAAACGAGGAGCAGCTAGTACCATTTTTAACGACTTTGGTATGTCGCGGCCCGGGATCGAACCCGAGACCTCCCGTTCCCCGGAGCGGACACTCTACCAACTGAGCTATCGGGGCCGGTAACAGATTTATCCTAAGTCTACGTAAAACATTTGGGCCCTGGGGCAGGGCCTTTTTTGGCCCGAAGGCTATAATTTGAACAACCTTGATAGAGGTCCAGTAGATGAAGCCTGCGCCTTGTGGTTTCAGAGAAGAAGATATTTTTAAGTTTTCCGTTTAAAAAAAAAACTATTTTTTGGCTCCTGCAACCTAGATGTGCAACGGACTGGAATCATTTGAACAATTTTGAAAGAGGACCAAATAAGGATCATTCCTGGGAAGTTTGGTCAGTTTAGGAAGAGATGTTGTTTAAAGAAATTGTTTACGGACGCATGCATGGGTGCACTGACAACAGACAAAATATGATCATAAAAGCTCACCTTGCCATTATGTGACAGGTGAGATAAACACACACAAACATGCATTCACGAATGCACACACAAAAACATTATGTTAACAACATTTGTCCCCAGAAAATCCCACTTAATTTGTTTAGAGAAAACTGGGGTTTACAGGTTTGTTTGTTTGTTTGTATGATTTGAGGTTTAACGTCCCCGTCAACACTGTAAAGGTCATTTTGGAGACGTTGCTTCCAATTTTGTGGGACTTTTACCCAACATTGAGATGAAATAACATCTCAAGCCCTGTCGCCCAATGAAACCAATAGGGTTTATTAGCATGGACGATCCGCCTCGCACCGCGGTTCCTGAACAGGCTTAGATCCTCTAAGCGGTTTACCAGTACTAGTGTGCAGGCCGGATTCAGCTCTGCGTGGAAGCATCATGCAGCCCATATATTTCTTCAAGCCCCTATGGGCGGGGGCGAGGTTTACAGATGTAAACATTAGTTTCCTTATATTCTGCTCAAAGACAATGAGGGCGTTCTAACCTATGTTGGAGTCATTAGTTTGAGAAGTATTTAAAATTATTGAGAAAAAAAGTTTTGAAGATATAAAAGAATGCCATCACGTGAACAAGTCTGTGAAACATAGACCCCCATAAACCCCACTTTGTATAGAGAAAACTGGGGTTTACGGGGGTAAACATTATTTTCCTTATTTCTGCTCCAAGACATAGGTTGTGGCTACTCGTTAGAACCGCCTCAATGAGGCGGTTCTATTCTAACATGCACCCAAAACCTCTGTTTGGAGTATAAATAAGAAAAATGTAACAAATTTTTATCCTTTTTTTTGAGGCTTAAAAATGCACTATATCACATGGATGTGTTATAATGGCTGTCACATGCATGTGTTTACTGTCATAAATAGAGGAAAACTTGGAAGCGCTGTCTCTGATCTCTATATGTATAATGTTAAAAAAATAAAAAAATAAAAAAATATGATACTGCTGATTTCTTCTGTATATGTTAAAAAATACGAACAAACACCGGTGTACATGTATTTCGAATGTCACTACTTTCATTTTCTGAATGGAACGGGGTCATAGTAAAGTTCTAAGCTCTATTTGGCAAAATATCTTGCAAAGGCATTACATGAATATAATATTTTTTTCTTCTTTATGATTTTTTTTTGGTTGAACTGAGGTTTCGCATCCCCATCAACACTAATTAGGTCAGTTTGGAGACATCACTTCCAATTTTGTGGGACTTACCCGGCACTGAGATGAAATGACCTGCCACCCAATGAAACCAGTAGGGCTTATATGCATTGGATGTTCTGATTCTCACCACTTTGCCTGGGCAGGCTTAGTCCTTCTAAGTGGTTTACCAGTACTCATGTGCGGTCAGTTTCAGATCTGCATGGAAGCACCGTGCAGCCCAGTCTATTTCTCCAATCCCCGGTATGCATTTAAGAAATGAAATTTATTTTTCTGCAGTTCATGGAAGTATGAACGCAGTGGGTCGCGTGCAAAGTAAATGAACCCCGAAGGGGTTCATGTAAACTTTGCTAGCGACCCACTGCCGTTCATACTTTCACGAAAAGCAGAAAAATTAAGTTTATTTTTTATATTTACATTATTTGCCTCCCATCACTGGGCGAAAAAAAGCTTGTAGGGCAAACTTTTAAAGCTGAAAAACATTTACACGCTGTTTTTCTACAAAGAGCGGAGCAGCGTTGACGTCATCAACGCCCGTAGAGAACAATGGTTTAGAATGACGTCACTTAACGTCACTGAAAATCATGTGATTCGATGCGTTCATCGAAGTATGAACGCAATTGTTTTCTATAGGTTTACATTAGACTTTACACTGGAAATGTAAATATATCACTGTGTGATAATATGTATTTCTTCTTTATGATAGAGTGAGTGTGTGTTTGTGTTTTATGTCAAAACAACTAAGGGGAAACCACAATTGGGACCTGGGTTCAAACCCAATTGAAGCTCCTGGTGGAAGCTTTTTAGCTCACCTGAGCATGAAGTGCTCAAGGTGAGCTATTGTGATCACCCGGTGTCCGTCGTACGTCCGTCGTGCAGTGTGCACCTTTTGTCGTCAACATTTATGTTGTTCGCCCTCCAGAGGCCACAGTTTTGCTTCAATCTTCATGAAACTTTACCAGAATATTCGTCTTGATTATATCTCGGTCAAATTTGAATATGGGTCATGATGTGGGATCAAAAACTAGGTAACTAGGTTAAATTCCTTTAAAACTAAAATCTTGTTCACCCTCTAGAAGCCAAAGATTTGCTTCAATCTCCATGAAACTTTACCAGAATGTTTGTCTTGACAATAACTGGGTCACGTTTGAATATGGGTCATGTCAGATCAAAAACCATGTCACTAGGTCAAATTCCTTTAAAACCTTGTTCACCTTCTAGAGGCCACAGATTTGCTTCAGTCTTAATGAAACCTTACCAGAATGTTTGTCTTGATAATATCTGGATCAAGTTGGAATACTGGTCATGTTGGGCCAAAAACAAGGTCACCAAGTCAAATTTCTTCAAAACCTTGTTCACCCTCTTGAGGCCACAGTTTTTCTTCAATCCCTATGAAACTTTACCAGAATGTTTGTCTTGATAATATCTGGGTCAGATTTGAATATGGATCATGTCAGGTCAAAAACTAGGGAAATAGTTCAAACTGTTCACCATCTAGAGACCATAGATTTGCTTCAGTCATCATGAAACTTTACCAGAATGTTTGTCTTGGCAATATCTGGGTCAAGTTTGAATATGGGTCATGTCAGGTCAAAAACCATGTCACTAGGTCAAATTCCTTTAAAACCTTGTTCACCCTCTAGAGGCCACAGTTTTGCTTCAATCTTCATGAAACTTGACCAGAATGTTGCATCAGTGATATCATATGGGTCATGTAGGGTCAAAAACTAGGTCACCAGGTTAAATTTCTTTAAAACCTTGTACACCCTCTAGAGGCCACAGATTTGCTTCAATCTTCTTGAAACTTTACCAGAATGTTGATCTTGACAATATCTGGATCAAGATTGAATATGGGGCAGTCAGGTCAAAAACTAGGTCACTAGGACAAATTTCTTTAAAACCTTGTTTACCCTATAGAGACCATGGAATTGCTTCAATCTTTATGAAACTTTTCAGAATGTTTGCCTTCATATATCTTGGTCACTGATTGGTCATCTATGAATATGGGTCATATTAGTTCAAAAACTAGGTCACGAGGTGAAACTTCTTTAAAACCTTGCTTACCTTCTAGAGGCCATAATTTTGCTTCAGTCTTTGTATGTTTGTCTTGATAATATTTGGGTCTAGTATGAATTAGGATCAAAAGTAGGTCACAAGGTCAAATTAAGTTGAAACCTTGTTCACCCTCTAGTGGCAAAAGATTTGCTTCTGTCATTATGAAACTTTGCCAGAATGTTTGTCTTGACAATATCTGTGTCAAGTTCGGATATGGGTCATGTGGGGTCAAAACTAGATCACAAGGTCAAATTTCTTTAAAATCTTGTTCATCCTTTAGAGGCCACAGTTTTGCTTCAGTGTCCATGAAACTTTACCAGAACGTTTGCCTCAATGATATCTGGGTCAAGTTTGAATATGGGTCATGTAGGATCAAATACTAGGTTAAATTTCTTTAAAACCGGGTTCACCCTCTAGAGGCCACAGATTTGCTTCAATCTTCATGAAACTTTACCAGAATGTTTATCTTGACAATATCTGGAACACGTTTGAATTTTGGTTTTGTCAGGTCAGAAACTGGGCCAATAGATCAGAATTCTTAAAAACCTTGGCCAACTGTTAGAGACCACAGAATTATTTCATTCTTCATGAAACTTTTAACAGAATGTTTGTCTTGTGTCTCGGTCAAGTTTGAATATGGGCCATGTAGGTCAAAAACTAGGTCACTAGGTCAAATTTCTATAAAACTTTGTTCATCCTCTAGAGGCCACAGATTTCCTTCAATCTTCATGAAACATTACCAGAATGTTTATCTTGACAATATCTTGGTCCAATATGGGTCATATTGGGTCAAACACTAGGTCACTAGGTCAGATTTCTCTACAGCCTTGTTCACCCTCGGGGCCACATTTTTGTTTCAATCTTCATGAAACTTTAGCAGAATGTTTGTCTTAATGATATATTAATCAGGTTCATGTAGGTCAAAAACTAGGTCACTAGGTCAAATTTCTTTAAAATCTTATTCACCTTCTAGAGGCCACAGATTTGCTTCAATCGAAATGAAACTTTACCAGAATGTCTTGACAATATCTGGGTCAAGTGTGAATACGGGTCATGTCAGGTAAAAAACTAGGTCGCCAGGTCAAATTTCTTTAAATGTTGTTCACCCTGTCGTTTAAGTTACCATCATGAATATTGCTCTAAATGTTTATCTTTATGATTTCTAGGTCAAATTCGACACTGGGTCACTTGGGGTTAAAACTATGTCACCAGACCAAATCAAAAGAAAACATTGTTAACACTCCAAAGGTCTCATTTTTGAAGTAATCATCTTGAATATTGCTCAAAGTGTTTGTCGATGATTTCTAGGTCAAGTTCGAAACTGGGTCACTTCAGTTACAAACTAGGTCACCAGGCCAAATCAAGAGGAAACCTTGTTAACACCCAAGGTATAATATGTTTGAAGTGATCATCATGAATCTTGTTCATAATGGTAGTCTTGATGATTTTTATGTGAATCTTGGTCGGACTGTTTCTCCTGATGATTTTTTAATCATATTCTACTTAAGTGCTATGATACTCAGGTGAGCGATACAGGGTCATCTTGGCCCTCTTGTTTCATGGAAGATTACAAGAAATTAACAAGAAGTTTGAAATTCGATTCTAAGAAGTTGCGAAGAGTCATATAACAATTAAAGCAAACCCTTGTACATATACTTATCATTATGATAACACACCCATGCGAGTGCATTTTTTTCACATCTCCAAAATGGATACTTTTCTGATAAAAATCCATGATATTTTTCTTATTTATACTGCAAACATAAGTTGTGGTGCTCGTAGAACTGTCTCATTGAGGCAGTTCTAACAAGTACTGACAACTTATGTGTTGGAGCAGAAATTTGTTTTGTTTGATTTGAGGTTTAACGTCCCCGTCAACACTGTAAAGTTCATTTTGGAGACGTTGCTTCCAATTTTGTGGGACTTTCACCCGACACTGAGATGAAATTACATCTCAAGCCCTGTCGCCCAATGAAACCAATAGGGTTTATTAGCATGGACGGTCTGCCTCGCACCGCGGTTCCTGGACAGGCTTAGATCCTCTAAGCGGTTTACCAGTACTAGTGTGCGGGCCGGATTCAGCTCTGCGTGGAAGCATGATGCAGCCCATATATTTCTTCAAGGCCCTATGGGCGGGGGCCGTGGAGCAGAAATAAGAGAAATAATATAAACCCCTTGTAAACCCCGGTTTTCTCTGTATAAAGTGGGGTTTAATGGAGTGTTCATTTCACAGATTGTTCACGTGATGCAAAGCACTGACAACACTGGTGGGTTGATTGTCTCTGAGTTAAGGCTGGGATATTGGTGCTGGATGAAGATTAGGGTTTTGTTTAATCCTTTAATTCCACTTCATTATGATAACACACCCGTGCAACATAATGCATTTTTTACACCTCCACAATGGCCATGTTTCTGATGAAAATCTGCGATATTTTTCTTATAAATACTGCAAACATAGGTTGTGGTGCTTGTTAGAACCGCCTCATTGAGGCGGTTCTAACGAGTACCCACAATCTATGTCTTGTAGCAAAAATAAAAAAAATAATGTATACCCCAGTATACCCCAGTTTTCCCTATATAAAGTGGGGTATAGGGGGGTCTTCATTTCACGGACCTGTTCACCTGATGTCTTTAAGCAAAGAATATAGATGTCAGATGCCACTTTCTGCAGTGTCTGATCCTGGTTTACATTGTTTGCCAAGCAAAAAGCATGATTCCAGCCAACCCTATAGATAACATGACCTCACTGATAAAATTCAGGCTGTTATTTATGTTACCTGGCTTTCCTACATATCAGAGATAAACAGGTGGGGTGTAGCACTGAAGAGTTTCTATGGTTAGTAACTTTGTGTTGATTGATAAACAATCGACCCAATAAGCCTTGTAGTATATATTTTTTACACAGTGTAAACCATGATCAGATTGTCTGATCTGGAGACTACATTGTTTAAGGGTAAATATGGGCCCAAGTACAATATCTAGGCAACAAATACAAAATAGGCAACAACTACAACATATAGACAACAAGAACAATATAAAGGCAACAAATACAACATATAGCAACAATCACACCATATAGGCAACAAATACAACATAGGCAACAAACACAAGGTGTAGGCAACAAGTACAAAATTCAGACAAGTACAACAACTGCAAGACATAGGCAAGAAGTACAGCATAGAGGCAACAAGTAAAACATATAGGCAATAAATACAACATATGGGCAACAAATAAAAGATAAAATTTCATAATTTTAGAGGAAATGTTGATATGGTTACAGGACAATTACTGTAAAGTCCAAGTCATTCAACTTTGACATATTTGAAAATATTTTAGGGTCACTGACAGAAACTAGCTAGGACTGGCCCAAACCATTTGTATACACAGACAATTTTCTATGAAACCCTGGAAGGGACATGCAATTTATTTTAATATGTTGTGTGAACAAGACACTACTGTGTGCACACAATATAATATCTAGTGTGCACAAGTTATTATCTTGTGCACACAAGATAATATCTTCTTTGCATAATTTAATATCTTGTGCGCACAAGATACCTTCTTGTTTGCACAAATATTATCTTGTTTGCACAACATAGATCTTGTGCAGACAACATAATATCTTGTGCTCACAACTTGTTATCTTGTTTGCACAACAATATCTTGTGCGCACAACATACAATCTTGTGCACACAAGATATTATCTTGTTTGCACAGCACACATGTATTATCTAGTTTGCACAACATATCTTGTTTGCACAACATAGATCTTGTGCAGACAACACAACATCTTGTGAGCACAAGTCATTACCCTGTTTGCACAACTTAATATCTTGTGCAAAAAAACATGATATCTTGTGTGCACAAGATACCATCTTGTGTGCACAAGATAATATCTTAATTGCACAACTTAATATATTGTTTGCACAAGATATTAGCTTGTTCGCACAATTTATTAAGACACATAAGATATGATGTTGTCCGCACAAGATCTATATTGTGCAAACAAGATAATATGTTGTGCGAACAAGGTTATAGCATGTGCAAACAAGATTTTGTTTGTTTGATTTGAGGTTTAACGTCCCCGTCAACACTGTTAAGCTCATTTAGTAGACGTTACTTCCAATTTTTTTGGACTTTTACCCGACATTGAGATGAAATGACATATCAAGCCCTGCCGCCCAATGCAACCAATAGGGTTTATGAGCACTGACGGGCCGACTCACAACGCTTTGTCTGGGCAGGCTCAGACCCTCTAAGCATTTTAACAGTACTCGTGTGCGGGTCGGTTTCAGCTCTGCGTGGAAGCATCATGCAGCCCATCTGTTTCTTCAAGCCCCGATGGGCGAATATCTTGTGTGCACAAGATACTAAGTTGTGCGCACAAGATATTATGTTGTCCGCACAAGATATATTATGTTGTCCATACGAGATAACACTCCTGTTGATAAGGGGTTCAAAATATTTGTGAAAGAGTTGCCTCTCCTTAAATTGTTCCTAGTCCCCTAATAAATATCATATGCAATGACTAATCATATAAGATATTTATTTACATGAACAAAGGGTGTTGTTAAGAAAACAGAAGATAACGACCGTCATTGAGTTAAGTTACTTCCGTCTACATATACAAACATACTAATATACTACTCAAAGTTTTATAGGGATCACTTTTTTAATGCAAAATAATTTTTGGATAAATGAATCAGCTGAATCCAAATTAGATACATAATGATAGAAAACATATCCTTCACAAAGACTGGTGATTAATTGTGTCAACTGGCACTGCATTCAAACGTGACAACAACAACCGTCTTGGCACCCACAACATTTGCCGTAACACGAAGGGATTTGTACAGCTGATTTTTATAACAAATTTCCAAATTTTGTTTAGACAAACGTGCCTAATAACGCGTATGGCGTCAACGAGCATCAATTACAGGACGACATCGCCTGCGAATGCTCGTAATCAGACTCTGTATCCGGTTTTGTGAATCAGCCTTCACCCTGAAACCAATATAAAGTCCTCGGGCTGAAACCACGCATACTCAATCGGATTTAAGTCCGGTGATCGAGCAGGCAAGTCCATACGAACGATTGTCTCACGTTCCAAATAGGCATCAGTGACGTGGGGACGGGCATTATCGTCCATCAGAAGGAAGTCCGGGCCGATAACATCGGCATATGGTCTCACAAGCTGATCAAGAATCTCATTACAGTACCTCACTGCCGTTGACGCTCTGTTTTCAACGACGTACAAGACAGTTTTACCGTGCACGATTATCAGAGTCCAAACCATGACTGGCCCCTTTCCTTACCCATACCGATCTCAAGTCATCGAATCGCTCAAAAGACATTCGCCACACTAATTGACGTTTATTAGTGAAGTCTGGACAACTCTAGGAATTTTAGAGTTTCACAAATGAAAAGAAATCCTTTTTACGCTTAGTAAAGGAACACTGACACGTTTGATTTTTCTGTTGGAATGCAGTGTTACACAAGATTTTTGGGGTGCATGGACTCATTTGCGAAGTGTGAGATGAGTACTGAAGTGCGCATGAGTTTCTGCTTAAGATATTTATCAATACACGGAGTACAAATTCTGTCAAGAAATTGTAAAATTTCAGTGCAAAATTTGATATATCAAAAGTGATCCCTATCAAACTTTGGGTAGTATTTGTGTGCATGTTATCAGATATTTTAATGTTCTTCTTGAAATAAATTTAACCCATTTAGTACTGAAGGGAATATCCTCCAGCATTCATTTGGCAAGAGTCCATTTTGAAATTTAAATGAATTATTGTTGGAATTTATTCCCAAAATGGCTAAGCGTTTTGCAAATGGCGAATCTCTGATTTGGAAATGCCCTGTTTGGCGAGTGTTGACAAAGTCCCATTATCATGGTCCAGTTGGTCAAAACTAGCAATGTTGTTAGTAATCATTGTGTTAAAACAGTAACATTAAATAAGGCATACCCACTGGTATTTTTGCTGGAAAAATGCTCACATTTTCCAGCAGCTTGCTTGAACAGTTAACAATTTGCCACTAACAAGCTTGTTAAACCATCGATGCTTTGAACAACTGACCCCTGGAATAGAAGCAATATTGGGGCAAATGAATACTAATATTTTGTTTTATGCCTCCCACCACCACCACCACCCCACCCCACATTCGAATGGTGTAAAGGGCATATAGTATTACTTCTATCCATCGGTTCCCATCTCATTTCGCATCAGTGAGCATTTGAATGTTGATAATGGCATATGTAGTATTACTCCTGTCCATCAGTTCCCATCTCCATTCGCATCCTAGATGGTGTTAGAAATTCGTGCTTAGATTTTTAGGAGCTCATATTTTCCAAATCATATAATAGATTTGGTTCATATTTGGTATGATGATAGATACAGGTGCAAAGTTTTATTCAGCAATACCCCTATTCATGCCCATGGCCTCAAGGTGAAGGACTTAGAAATTTTTAATGTTAAAGATTGTTAAGAGCTTATATTTTCCAAACCATATTATGGATTTGGTACATGTTTCCTATTATGATAGATATTATTCAACAATACCTCGCCAATGTCCAATGGTCATGTATTAGAAATTATTAAAGATTTGACCTTGAATCAAGCTCAAAGAATGACCTTGATCTTGAATACTCATGTTATCACATGATGTCGCGTCTCAAAATGTTATAATGTCATGTATGGAATTCGGAAAGGGTATATAGTGTTTCTCCTATCAATCCAAACGTCTCTGTTTGTAACCGAGTCTGCGATGGTCTTACATTACGAAACTAGAATTTGTTTTTCTACAAAAACACAGATGTCTCCCCCGTTTTTGACTGCTAAGTATAACCTTGACATTGGAGGTATTGAGCTGGGTCTTCTGTGAAACACATCATCTAATGAAGATGAACATTTCTGCATAGTAACTTTAAAAATGTTCATCGAAAAATAAAAAAGTTATTGGCCGTAAACAAAAAAGCACTTTTTTACCTTTGACCTCTAATTATGGCCTTGACCTTTGAGGTACAACACATCATCTCATGATGGTTAACATTTCTGCCAAGTAATTTCATAATTCATCAAAGAATAAGGAAGTTATTGACTGTCCCTTTTTTTACCTTTGACCTCTAGGTATGACCTGGACATTGGAGGTATGGACCTTGGTCTTGCACATGACTCATGGTCTAATGACGGTGAACATTTCTGCATGGTTACTTTATAAAGTCCATCCAGAAATAAAGAAGTTAATGACTGGACACAAAAAAAAAACTTTTTTTACCTCTGACCTCTTAGTATGACCTAGATCTTGGAGGTACCGACCTGGGTCTAGCGTGCACCACATCGTCTCATGATGGTTAACATTTCTGCCAAGTAATTTCACAATCTATCCAGGAAGAAGAAAGTTATTGACTGAACACTAAAAAGGGTCCCTTTTTGTCCTTTGACCTCTTGTCCTTTGACCTTTTGTCCTTGACATTTGAGGTACCAACTTGGGTCATGCAAACAAAACATCGTCTCATGGTGGTTAACATTTCTCCCAAGTACTTTCAAAATCCATCTAAAAATAAGAAAGTTATTGACAGAGCACAAAAAGGCCCCATTTTTTACCTTTAACCTCTATGTATGACCTTGACCTTTCAGGTACCAAACTAGGTCATGCGTGCAACACATCATCTCAGGGTGGTTAACATTTCTGCCTGGCAATTTCAAAATCCATCTAAAAATAAGAAAGTTATTGACCAAACACGAAAAAAGGCCCCTTTTTTACCTTTGACCTCTATGTATGACCTTGACATTTTAGGTTGAAAACTGAATCATGCATGCAACACATCGTCTCATGATAGTTAAACATGTTTGCCAAGTAACTTCAAATTCTATCTAAAAGTAAGCAAGTTTTTGACAAAACCAGAAAAAAGGCCCCTTTTTTACCTTTGACCTCTAAGTATGACCTTGACCTTTGAGGTACCAACCTGGGTCATGCATGTAACACATCGTCTTATATTGGTTAACATTTCTGCCAAGTGATTTTAAAATCCATCTCAAAATAAGAAAGTTATTGACCGAATAGGGAAAAAGGCCCCTTTTTGACCTTTGACCTCTAAGTATGACCTTGACCTTTGAGGTACAAACCTGCCTCATGTGCACCACACATCGTCTCATGGTTGTTAATAATTATGCCAAGTAATTCGAAAATCCATCTCAAAATAAGAAAGTTATTGACCAAATACGAAAAAAGGCCCCTTTTTGACCTTTGACCTCTAAGTATGACCTTGACCTTTGAGGTACCGACCTGCCTCATGCGCACCACACATCGTCTCATGGTTGTTAATAATTATGCCAAGCAATTTCAAAATCCATCTCAAAATAAGAAAGTTATTGACCAAATACGTAAAAAGGCCCCTTTTTTACATTTGACCTCTAAGTATGACCTTGACCTTTGAGGTACCGACCTGCCTCATGCGCACCACACATCGTCTCATGGTTATTAATAATTATGCCAAGTAACTTTAAAATCCATCTCAAAATAAGAAAGTTATTGACCAAATACGAAAAAGGCCCCTTTTTTTACCTTTGACCTCTTAGTATGACCTTGACCTTTGAGGTACCGACCTGCCTCATGCGCACCTCACATCGTTTAATGGTTGTTGATATTTCTGCCAAGTAATTTTAAAATCCACCAGAATATAAGAAAGTTATTGACCGGACACGATTTGCCCATGCATATATACATACCGACAAACTTCCAAGGGAGATAATTCAAAAAGTATAAATGCGAGAGTTATAGTTCTTGCGCACTGCACGTCGTCTAATGCTGATTAATATTTATACGAAGTTTCGTGAAGATAGCTCTAATGGTTTTCAAGTTATAGAGCGGACACGAATGTGTGACAGACGGACAGACAGACGGACAGACAGACGCCCGGGGGAAAAACAATATGTCTCTCCGAAAATTTTTTTTTCGGGGGAGACATAAATACGCTTATACAAATGCATTGTAAACTTTATACGGCCGAAAAAACGAAAACGTGTAGATAAAAAATTGTGATATTCTTCTTATTTCTGCTCAAAATATTGATTGTGGAAAGTCGTTAGAACCGCCTCATCCAGGCGGTCCTCACGAGTACCAACAATCTATATTTCAGAGCAGAAATAACCCTGCAAACCCCAATTTTACTATGTAAAAGTCGGGTTCAAGTGAGTCAAAGTTTCATGATGAGCAATTT
Source organism: Lucinisca nassula (assembly GCA_963580285.1). Taxonomy (NCBI): domain Eukaryota; kingdom Metazoa; phylum Mollusca; class Bivalvia; order Lucinida; family Lucinidae; genus Lucinisca; species Lucinisca nassula. Next base: position 91,863,824 of record OY757010.1, on the reverse strand, counting down.
GCGTTAATCCGCTACCCGGTGGGGGTAGGGGGCATCTATGTCCTTTGGACACATTTCTTGTTGTTTTTAGTTCACCTGACCACGAAGTGCTCAAGGTGAGCTATTGTGATCGCTTTATGTCCGTCGTCGGTCCGTCCGTCTGTCTGTCCGTCAACAATTTCTTCAAATGACATCGCCTCCGAAGCCACAGTGCCAATTTTAAAATAATTTCACAGGAATATTCCTTGGGTGACCCTCTACCAAAATTGCTAAAATGATTCCGCTTCACTGAACATAATGGCTTTAAACGATATCCTCCTAGACTAATGGTCCGATTTCAAAATCATTTCATAGGAATGTTCCTTGGATGACCCTCTACCAAAATTGCTAAAATAGTTCAGCCCCGCTGAATAAAATGGTCGCCTGAGCTAAAAATAGAACAAGAGGGCCCTGATTCGCTCACCTAAAACTCACTGTCTTTAGTACATTTTATTTTTAGCTCTGGCGACCATCTTGTTCGTCAGAGCGAAATGATCTTAGCTATTTTGGTAGGGTGTCACCTAGGCAACATTCCTGTGAAGTTTGAATTAAATTGACCCAAGGGTTTAGGAAGAGTTCATGTTTGAAGCAAATTTACAATGTTTTTTTTTTTTTTCTATTTTTATCTCTGGCGGCCGTATTGTTCATCGGAGCATGACCTATTTTGATAGAGGGTCATCTAAGCAACATTCCTATGAAGTTTAAACGAAATCGGCCCAATACGAGAGGAGTTGTCGTTTGAAGATTGTTTTCTAATTTAAACTCTGGCAGCCATCTTGTTCATCAGAGCAGAATGATTTTAGCTATTTTGGTAGGGAGTCATCTGGGCAACATTGCTGTGAAATTTGAATCAAACTGGCCCAAGGGTTTAGGAGAAGTTGGCGTCTGAAGCAAATTAAAGAGGTTTTTCTATTTTTAGCTCTAGTGGCCATTTTGTTCAATGGAGCGGGATCGTTTTAGCTATTTTAGTATTTTAGTCATCTGAGCAACATTCCTATGAAGTTTGAATGAAATTGGCCCAAGGGTACAGGAGGAGTTGTCGTTTGAAGATTGTTTTCTATTTTTAGCTCTGGCGGTCATCTTGTTCATCAGAGTGGAAAGATTTTAGCTATTTTGGTAGGGAGTCACCTACATAACAGTTCTGTGAAGTTTGAATCAAACTGGCCTAAGAGTTTAGGATGAGTTCGCATTTTACACAAATTTACGATGTTTTTCTATTTTTAGCTATGGAAGGCATTTTGCTCATCAGATCGTTTTAGCTATAGGGTCATCTAAGCAACATTCCTATGAAGTTTGAATGAAATTGGCCCAAGGGTACAGGAGGAGTTGTTGTTTGAAGATTTGTTCTATATTTAGCTATGGTGGCCATCTGTTTCATCAGAGCGGAACGTTTTTAGCTATTTTGGTAGGGTGTCACCTAGGTATCATTCCTGTGAAGTTTGGCTCAAATTGGCAAGGGTTAAGGACGAGTTCGCGTTTGAAGCATATACGAGTTTTTTTTTCTATTTTAGCTATGGAGGCCAGTTTGCTCATCAGAGCAGGACCCTTTTAGTTATTTAGGTGGGGGGTCACCTAAGCAACATTCCTATGAAGTTTAAATGAAATTGGCCCAAGAGTACAGGAGGAGTTGTCGTTTAAAGAATTTTTCTTTTTTTAGCTCTGGCGGCCATCTTGTTTGTCAGAGCAGAACGGTTTTAGCTATTTTGGTAGGGAGTCACCTGTGTAACATTCCTGTGCAGTTAGAATCAAATTTTAGTAGCGGGTCACCTAAGCAATATTCCTATGAAGTTTGAATGAGACTGGCCCAGGGTATGAGAGGAGTAGTCGTTTAAAGATTTTTCTATTTTTAGCGCTGGCGTCCATCTTGTTTATCCGAACGGACGATTTTAGCTATTTTGGTAGAGAGCATCCTAGGCAACACTCATGTGAAGTTTAAAAGTAATTGGCCCAAGGGTTTAGGAGGAGTAGTCTTTTAAAGTAAATTGTTGACGCGGGACGACGCACGACGGACGACGGACATTCACTGATCACAATAGCTCGCCTTAGAAAAACCTTTAAACGACATCTCCTCCTAGGCTAATGGTCCGATTACAAAATATTTATTAGGTGACCCTCTACCAAAATTGCTAAAATGGTTCTCCTCCGCTGAACAAAATGGCTGCCAGAGCTAAAAATAGAAAAAAAAAAACATTAAACGACATCTCCTTCTAGGCTAATAGTCCGATTTCAAAATAATTTCATTGGATGACCCTTTACCAAACTTGTCAAAATAGTTCCGCTCCGCTGAACCAAATGGCCGCCAGAGCTAAAAATAGTAAAACTTTAGAAAAACCTTTAAACGACATCTCCTCATAGCCTAATGGCCGGATTTCAAAATAATTTCATGGGAATATTTATTAGTTGACCCTCTACCAAAATTGCTAAAATGGTTCTGCTCTGATGAAAAAAATGGCTGCCAGAAAAAAAAACAAAAAACAAGCTTTAAACGACATCTCCAGCTAGGCTAATGGTCCGATTTCAAAATAATTTCACAGGAATGTTCCTGGGATGACTCTCTACCAGAATTGCTAAAATGGTGCTGCGCCACTGAACACCGGGCCACCAGAGCTAAAAATAGATAAACATTTAATTGACATCTCCACCAAGGCTAATGGTTCGATTTCAAAATCATTTCACAGGAATGTTCCTTGGGTGACCCTCTACCAGAATTGCTAAAATAGTTCCACTCAGCTGAACAAACTGACCGCCAGAGCTAAAAATAGATAAAAAAAAACTTTAAACGACATCTTCTCCAAGGCTAATGGTCCGATTTCAATATAATTTCACAGGATTGCTCCCTGGATAACCCTCAACCAAAATTGCTAAAATGGTTCTGTTCCACTGGTCATTTTGACCAGCAGAGCCAAAAATTGAGTCAATGGCGCAATTTCAAACCCAATTTGCAGGCCCAGATCGGACGCCGCAGAACGATCTGGGCCTCCACTGTTTGCTAAAAGTTAAGCCTTTTCCCAAACAAATTTTGAAGCAAACGCAACCTGACACCCCTTTATTTTGAAATGGACTCCTGCTATATATAAGGAGGAAGATTCCATTTGGTGCAAAAAGGGTTAATAATGGAGAACTTGAAGGTATGTAGCGGGAGAGTGTGTGGGTGTGCATCTGTTTTTGAAAGTTGATTTATAAAATCAAGTTTCTATGTCATTACATTTCTACTTCCGGTACTGGACCGCGATACTCCACTTCCGCTGTTCGTTCGCTGCATAAAATAGTTCAAAGGAACTCTTAAAAACTAATTTTACAGGCACGGAACGTGTTTCAAAATATTTCAATTTCGAGACTTTACACGGATTGAATATAAATTGGCTCAAAAAGACATATTCTGAACAGAAAACAATACTCTAGGACTATTTTCCTACGCGCTTTCCGATGATATTTATGTTTACTCTTTCATCCCTGAGTTTCTGAACAGGACTCTTCTCGCTTTAAATATATTCTTATAGAAAGGGATTTCTGATTAGTTCACTCACATGATGGCAATTAAACAGTGAACATGTAGATTCTGGCGAGACGTGCTAGCTACGTGCCGTATGATCTACAAGGTTTGCATAGATACAGTGTATTTCTACCTCGGCGTCGACACCGGTCTACAGGGTTAAAAGGGTTAGCTCGCTTCTCTGTGATTATCAGTAACCGACTAAACAACCCATAACTGACTGACATCAAACACAGTTATTCACCTGCTTTCGAGAGCTCTAGTTGCAAAATAATTTTGAAAGCTGTGAGTTTTACATCAAGTTCCGTACTTTTAGCAAATAGTGAAAACACCGATCAGATGCTACATTCTGTGGCCTCTGATCCGTCTTAACTGTTTCCGAATGTCCCAGTATTGAAACAATTGGCATCTATGGGTTAATGTTTTATTTGGAATAAACGTATTTTAGTTCGCCTTGGGTAGTCGAAGTTCGCTTAACGCGGCGTTTGATCAGGGTTATAATGTCTAAATCAAATGGGTTAAAAATGATCTTTTTTTATTTTTGTCCAAGTTATTCTCCTTTTTCATGTCCCGACGCCCGAAGGAACATAGCTCCAAGCGGCTGCACAACGTATGTGCATCGTCGTATCAACCCAACGTTGGTGCGACGTTGCTAAGACGTAATGTGCCCGCTAGGAGAACTTCTCTGTAGGATTATTAGCAGATGGGACCAGCATAGAATGTACTGAGCTAATTTAGAAACCATGAAGAAATTAGCAGACAAGTTTATCTTTCTCTATTTCTTCCTTTTTTTCTTCGTGGGGGTAGTTGGGTGAGGCACAGTTGATGTGTATCTTGTGTCACTGGGGAGTCCAGCTGATACTGACTTACATTTGGGCAAAGCCTGCTCTCCTTGCAGCAGGTAACGGTAGATGGTGAGTGTTGATATTTCTTCTATTACTACACTTCCATTCACTCTGTCCCTCACTTTCATCTCCTCTGCTCTCTCTTCTATCTCTTTCCCCGCTTTCTCTTGGAGAAGACAAAATGATCCACAAGGGTTGACCTGTCGTTAACTCAAAACAATCGATGAATCATTTTTATTTTCTTCGTCGAATTTGTTAACCCTCACAAAATGTCTAGATAACTGCTTGATCTACGACTGGCATTGTTACCAAAATAAGTATTCTTCATAAATCAACTTTCCTCAGTACTTTCAGTACTTTGATTTTTTTTTGTGTGTGTGTGTTTTGTTTTTACTGTCATTGTTTTACCGCCCTTTCACGATTACTTCACTTATTTTGAGTTGATCGTTAATCAGACGTGAGCAAAAACCGGAGTACTCTTACCTTCCGCTGCAGAACTCGGTGTATCACATGTGACTCGAGCTAGGCGCGAACCACAGCAGTGTGCCCCTCTTACCCATTTTTTTTTTTTTTTGTTTGTTTGTTTTGTTTTTGTTTTTTGGTTTTGCGGCCCTTTCAAGATTATTTCACTCATCGAGCCGATCTTTAATCGGAGATGGGCGAAAACCGGAGTACCCGAAGAAAAACCACATGACCTTCCATTGCAGAACTTGGCCTTTCACATGTGACCTGAGCGAGGCTCAAACCCACAGCGTTGAGAGACCCAGCGCTCTAATGGCGCGTATACCCATTAGGTGTATGTTATTACTCGCACAAATGCACACTGTCACTTTATTTATTTATATGTATTTATGAAGGAAGTGGTAAAAAGATGAGATTATTGATTATTTTTCTGTGGCTGACCTTATTTGACCTGAGGGCAAGATGTAATGTCAAGAGTCATTAATATGTCGTCTGCATATTACACCTGTGCAATTACACCTGTACAGGATTTAACCTTAATTCGGCTGCGTATAGGTATAGGCTAAAAGTTTGTTCTGTGGGCTTTTGTTTATTGGTTTGCAAATTACTTGCGTGTATGTACAATTAACATTGTGAATTTTTGGACGGTTTTTTTTTTTAAAAAATCCGTCCTTTAAAATAGCGATGTCCGGACGGGCGGGCGGGCGGGCGTCCTGCGGGCGGGCGGGCGTCGTCCCAGGTTTACCTTTTGGTTAACCTTTTTTTTTTCCAAAAACCCGTCCATAATGCCTTTTGGCGTTTTTCTTGTTGTTTGTTTGTTTGAATTGTCGTAAACACTATTTAGGTCATTTTAGAGACATTGTTTCAAATAATTTTTGGGACTTTTACCCGACATTGACATGAAATGACATCTCAAGTCCTGCTACCCAGTGAAACCAATAGGGTTTATAAACAGGGTTTATATGCATGGGTGGTCCAACTTACACCACTATGCCCGGGCAAACTTAGATCTTATGAGCGATTTACCCAGTACCCATGTGCGGCCGGCTTCAGCTCTGTCCAATCTATTTCTCCATGCTCCGATGGGTGGGGTCCTGCATCATCAGTAAGTACGTGGGAGCTTGATGTTACATCAGATCAATGATTTTTTTTACCAACGGAGATCAGTGAGCATATTCACAGTGCTGGTCAAGAAAGCTCATATATATAATGTTATGCGCAGCATGTTTTTTCAAAGCCACTTATCCCGCTGACATTGCGAAAACACGCCTATACAAATACATTGTAAACTTCACCCCCAATAAAACGAAAATTTTAAGAAGAAAAATTGTGATATTTTTTTTCTTATTTCTGCTCTACAATATAGATTGTGGGTACACGTTAAAACCGCCTCATCGAGGCGGTTCTAACGAGTACCCACAATCTATATTGTAGAGCAGAAATAAGAAAAGTAATATTTACCCATGTAAACCCCTGTTTTACTATATAAAAGTGGGGTTCAATGGGGTGCGGTTAAAATTTTATCAGCATGTTTTCGTGATGGAACACAACTACCTTGGCAAATTGTGTAGATCCAGATCAGATGGCTGAAAAAGCCATGCAGATCAGATGCCATCTGATCAGAATATACACTGCCATTCAGTTTGTGAACTGAAGGAATACATTTTATCAAACGATTTGAGTGGTGGGTAGACAGAAATGGGTAAGGCTACATTAATTTATTCAGTATGACAAGGAACGTTAATAAGGCTGCTATGAATAACCAAGGTAAACTTCGCTTTCCTTAGAGAAAGATGGACGGGTTTACAAATTACAAGGGTATACGCCATTTAATTCCTTAGTTTTGCTTAAAGCATAATTTGTGGTATTCATCCGAACCACCTCCATGATTGACATGGTTCTAATGAGTACCCATAGTCACAGATACTTGGGGCCTGGACTCAGGTGAGTAATCATGGGCCGAACTGACCTCTTTAAGTTCGATTTTTGCACAGTTTTTCTATAGTTAAACATGGCTGAGCACTAGCAAAACTGTGCAAAAAGCGCTTCAAGAGGTCAGTTCGGCCCATGATCACTCACCTGAGTCCAGGCCCCAAGTATCTGTGCCCATAGTTAGGAAGTGTGCCCGAAATTGATGTTTAAAGTGAGTTTTTGTTTGTTTGAGTTGAGGTTTAACGTCCCCGTCAACACTGTAAAGGTCATTTTGGAGATGTTGCTTCCAATTTTGTGGGAATTTTACCCGACATTGAGATGAAATGACATCTCAAGCCCTGTTGCCCAATGAAACCAATAGGGTTTATTAGCATGGACGGTCAGCCTCGCGCCGCGGTTCCTGGACAGGCTTAGATCCTCTAAGCGGTTTACTAGTCCTACAAGTGTGCGGGCCGGATTCAGCTCTGCGTGGAAGCATCATGCAGCCCATATATTTCTTCAAGTCCGTATGGGCGGGGGCTTATGTTTAAAGCGCACACATGGTGGACGTACCACCAGTAGAATTTGTGCACAGGTAGTAACGGTAGTGGTAAAGTATACTATGTTCTAAATGGAAAACTTATTTTGTTAAACATTGTAATTTTGTTTTGAAGCATTACTGTAAAATTGGAATTGACACACTGCGACAGTGCCGTCTCTGGAGTGTGTAGGTTTGTCTCTTTTCTTTCCTTTTAATTAGTATTGCAAATATTTAATGTAAATAATGCTTAACCTTATTTGTGCATGATCAGCATTTTGCATTCATATGTATTCTTTTGTTTATATTGATGCTGACTGTGGCATTATGATGCTGACCACAGCCTGGCACATGTATAACTGCTGCAGAGCACAGACACACCCTGTTCAGTGTTCACCGTTGTGATCGTTCATCGTCCGTTCATCGTCCGTCCGTCCGTCCGCCCGCTGTTCGTTCACAATATGTCATAAATCACTGAATGAACAGCTGATGAATTCTAACCAAACTTGGCTGAAATGATCTTTCGAAGTTATTCAAAGAATTCAATTCCATGCAAAACTGTGGTTGCCGTGGCAACGAAAAAACAAAACACACACAAAAAAAAAAAACAACGACATAAAAGTCTTCTTTTCCCCAGTTGTCACATGTTTTACAAATACACATATTTGGAAAAAAAACTTTAAAAAGAAGGCAGACCTATAATATTTGGTAGGACTTCTACAAATATGTTCTATCAAAAGCTTGTTCAAATTGGACCAAAAATGTCCCCATCCCAGTGCCCACTGGTTTCACACCATCCCAGTGCCCACTGGTTTCACACCATCCCAGTGCCCACTGGTTCCACATAGACTTATGTAGGGAAAACCCTTAAAAATCTTTTTATCTGAAATAAAAATCTTATCTGAAACCGGAGGCCAAATTGTTTGATGTTATGGCTCACGCAGCATCAAGTGCCTTCACCCCCGGGGTCAAAACTCTCTCTGCTCCAGAGGACTTTGATACATGTATTTGGTGTGTAGTTTCATGTAGTTTGGATAAAATTATGGCCCTTGGATCACTGACCATGGGTCCCCAGGGAGTAAGCCTCAACTCCTCCAGTTCATATAAGGCTTGATACTAGAAACCTTTCAGATCCCCAACCTTTTTTGTTCCTTCTTATGATCAGACACATTCAGTAACACTGACCATGGGTCCAAATTGGGTAGGGACCATTCCCACCAGACCATACAAGGCTGAAGATCGCATAGCTATTCCGATCTCCACTCCTACCTGTTGTTGGTCCTTATGAAAAGATGACAATGACATTTATTGATATCCATAATATATTTTCTGATATCCATAACTTAAAATTGTGATATCTATAGTTCAGCCTTTTAAATGATATCTATAATTGGATTTTTAGATATCTATTTATGCAAGGGAATAATGGATAGCATAAAACAAATATATAGATATCAAGATTCATGTATATATTACATATCATTGACTATATTTTATGATATAGAAGATACTGATAATTATAGATATCAATAATGTTAATTATAGATATCTATAATTTGATTTAAAGATACCTGTAATTTGATTTATAGATATCTATAGTAAAAATATAGGATATCATTACATATCAATAAATATTAGATATCTATAAATAATATTAAATTTTATTATTTATTTTGTGATGTCTTTAATATGTTAAGGGATATCTATAATTCTAATTACAAATATCTATTATTCGATATATAGATATCAAATATTGAAGAACATTTTGGGATATCAATAATTACATTTATTGATATCCGTAATATATTTTCTGATATCCATTATTGAAAAATGTGATATCTATATATCAACCTTATAAATGATATATATACTTGGATTTTTAGATACCTATATATGCAAAGGAATAATGGATATCATAAAACAAATTTATAGATATCAAGAAATATATATAACATATCATTGATTACATTTATGATATCAAAAATATTGATATAGATATCAAAAATATTGATAATTATATATATCAATAATGCTAATTGTCTATAGACATCTATAATTTGTTTTATAGATATCTATAGTTCAATTTATAATCTGTAATAAATTATAGGTATCTTGAAATTGTATTAAATATTCTAACAGAGCGCGCCTATATAGGCAATGGAAAATAACTGTGTTTTATTCTACAACAAATCACAGCTCGGAAGAGCGTGACGAGTGACGTCATTACAATTCCCAATTTATGACGTCACTAGTCGATTTCCTTGACGTTAGACGGTGTAACGTCATTTTTTCGCATCGAAAACGTAAGAAAAGGATATAAATGCATGTGTTTCAGTCGATAATTTTAGCGGGATTTCTTCTAACAATGGCGAAAGGTTGTGAGAGTTTGAAGGAAACAACAACATTATTGCCGATTTTCAGCGTGTTAGAATCGAAATAGATCAGCTCTTGTCTGTGATTTGTTGAGTAATAAATCACAGTTTGTCGGTCAGTTGTAAGTAGACAAATCACGCGCGCTACGCGCTTGTGATTTGTCTACTTTACAACTGACCTCCAAACTGTGATTATTACACAACAAATCACAGCTAGAGCTGATCTATTTCTTAAGTAAAACGGCACCCAAGTTAACATTTAACCCTTATCCTGTTCACAAAAATCCCTACCTGCCAAACAGTATAGATCCAGCTCAGATCAGGATATACACTTTGACATTCAGTTTGTGAATTTGCAGCAACAAATTCCATCAAGTAATCTGATTGGTTCAAAGTCAGAAATGGGTGTGACTAACTTAATTATCAGTGGGATTAGGGTTTAACCAGTCACTGGGTTTGCAGGAGTAAATACATTATCTACATTTCAAGCACTTGTCATGACTGCCATGTGACATTTCAAAGTATTTTATTCTAACTGTTCTGAGAAAATAAGACTTGCATTACGAAACCACGCCTATACAAATACATTGCCACCTTTATCGCCGAAAAAATGAAACTTTTAAGATGAAATATTGTAATAATTTTCTTATTTCTGCTCGAAATATAGATTGTGGGCACTCGTTAGAACAGCCTCATCGAGGCGGTTCTAAAGAGTACCCACAATCTATATTTCAGAGCATAAATAAGAAAAATAAGGTTTACCCCTTTAAACCCCAGTTTTACTATATAAAACTGGGGTTCAAGGGGGTCAGAATTATATAGGCGTGTTTTCGTGATGACATTACATGGGAATCTGAATCATCTGTTCACATCATCTGCGGGACTGAATTTCGGTGTCATGTGGTTGGGCGAGGTGAAGGTGTCCTGCATGGTGTGTCACTGGGATGTCCAATTAATACTGACTTACAGTTGGGCAAGGCCTGCTGTCCTTGCAGAAGGTAAGGGTAGTTTGTTTGTTTGCTTCAACTGAGCCCATCAACAATATTTAGGTCATTTTGGAGACATTGCTACCAATTTTGTGGGACTTTGCACCCGACATTGAGATGAAATGACATCTCAAGCCCTGCTGCTCAATAAAACCAATATGCATTGGAAGGTCCAACTCGCACCACTTTGCCCTTCTAAGCGGTTTACGAGTACTCGTGTGTGGTCGGTTTCAGCTCTGCATGGAAGCACCGTGCAGTCCCAATTTTTTTCTCCAAGCCCTGATTAGTTTGTTTGATTTGAGGTTTAACATCCCCCTCAACACAGTATTGGTCATTTTGGAGACGTTGCTACCAATTTTGTGGGACTATTTCCAGACATTGAGATGAAATGACATCTCAAGCCCTGTCGTCAATAGGGTTTATAAGCATGGACGGACCCACTCGCACCGCTTTGCCTGTGCAGGCTTAGATCCTCTAAGCGGTTTATCAGTACTTGTGTGCAGGTCAGTTTCAGCTCTGCGTGGAAGCATCATGCAGCCCATCTATTTCTTTAAGCCCCGATGGGTGGGGGCCGTCAAGCGCTGATGGGTGGAGGGCTCAGGTAAGGGTAGACTGGGAATATTGTTGTTTCTTCAGTTTCAACACTTGATTTATTCCCTTTCTACCCTAGCTGTCCTTCACTTTCTTGTCCTCTCCTTCTTTCCATCTCCTTCTGTGGGCGATGACACAAAATGGGTTGACATGTCATTAACCCTTGTCCTGCTGAGCCCGGATATGCCTTATTTTTCAAACAATGTAGATCCGGATCTACATTGTTTGCCATTCAGATTGTGAATTTGTTGCAATAATTTGCATCAAGTAATCCGATTGGTTGATAATCAGTAGTGGGTGTGGCATATTTTAATATTCAGCAGGACAAGGGTTAAACCCCAACACTATCAGTAAATTGACTGATGTTTCATGTGAATGTCTCTTGTTTCACATGGTAATAAAGATAGGCCTTGGACTAATGATTCACATGTGAATGTCAAGCCTTATTTTTCTAAAAATATGTAAAAAAAAAAATAGATTATCATCTGTTCTTGAGTTTTCCATAGTATACTGAACTGAAAAAGAAACACAACTTTTTAACCCAAAAGATTTTCATGCAACCATCAGGTTGACTGAAAATCATTTTGCTATTTACTTTCATACTTTTTAAACTTTCTTATGCAGAAAACATTTGTGCGATATCTTTACAGTTTAACGCTCCACTTGGCAATTCGTTGTTTTCAACATTTCCTCGTGCAATACATTAAATGCATACACTAACCTCATCATATTGGCATATTGTGTTACCTGGAGTTTAGGTTTCAAAAGTCCTTTAAAATTTCTCTACGGAATATGGTACGTTTGACGCAAGATCAACGTAATGTAGCGGTCCAAATGCTTCTACGTGGGCTGTCATAGCCAGGAACTTCAAAGTGAGTAAATCGATGATAACTCGCTTGTACCAGCGTCTACGTCAAATGGGAACGAAAAATGACAGGCCCAGAAGTGAAAGTCTTCTCGTCACGACACGTCGACAGGACCGATACATCTGTCTAACCCACCTTCATAATCGATTCCGTACAGCTGTCAAGACGTCTCAGGTTACACCAGGAATGCACAACAATCGAATAAGTGCAGACACTGTCAGGAATTGCCTTCCAGAGTTTGGCTTACGTTCTCGTCGTCCGTATGATGGTATGCCATTAACACCACGACGACGTCAGGTTAGAATGGCATGGCTCACACAACGTAGGTCAAACCTGTTTCCCCTTCGTCAGTGGCGTAACGTAATGTTTTCTGCCATCATGACGAGTCCAGGTACTTGTTGTACAGAGCTGACAGCCGCCAACTTGTGTATAGGCATGACGGAGAGTGTTATCATGACAATTGTTTGGTTGAACGTGATCGATTTGGAGGCAGTGGATTGATGGTGTGGGCTGGCATATCTTATGGTCATAGAACGCCCCTGGTATTCATTGATGGATCTTTGACGGCTCAGCATTACGTTGACGTCATATTGGGCCGGTAGTTGTTCCATTTGTTTGACCGCACAATGTTACGTTTCAACAGGATAATGCTCAGACACATGTAGCAAGGCTCAGCATGGCGTTTCTTCAGCAAAACAACATTGACATAATGCACTGGCCTCCGTAGTATAGTCCAGATCTTTCCTATAGAACATTTGTGGGACGTCTTGGATAGGCGCGTATGTAACAGCCGCCAGCAACGCCTCAAGCCTTGCGTCTCAGGCTCATACAGGAGTGGAATGCTATTCCCCAGGCAGAGATCAATCGTTTAATCCTGTCCATGACCAGGCGTTTGCGTGCAGGACTGAATGCAAACGGAGGACATACTCGCTATTAACTGCTTATGTTTTGAACTTGTGAAATGACTACCTCTATGACAAAACAGACTTTTGTTGCAAACATTCTCACTGGAAATTGAACTCTTTATGGTAGTTACATTCAGGAATGATTATATTATTGCGTCATAAAATCGATTTTTTGCAAAGATGATTATTTCTGCAAATAAACACATTTATATTTGGAGTTGCGTTTCTTTTCCGGTTCAGTATACTTGAAGGGTCAAAACTTTGCTGTAATAACGCTAAAGTTTTAACAATACACCTTGTCTAAGGAGAAATGCATCCAAAAGATGCAGATGGAAAAACAATCAGTGTAGACCCAGATCAGACTGCTCCTCTTGCTCCAAAGGCTTAGGATCATTACGGTAATACTGTTTGCTTTACCTGTCATGAGCCTGTCATTTCCCCCTTGACCTGCTGAATATTTGAATATGTCGCACCCACCACTGATTATCAACCAATCAGGTTTCTTGATGTCAATCATTGCAACAAATTCATAAACTGAATGACAAACAATGTAGATCCTGATCAGATGGCTTCTTCAGAAGCCATCTGATCTGGATCAACATTGTTTGAAAGATAAGACATAATCTGGGCTCCAATTAAGATATTACCAAACAACCAAAATATTTTGATGTACCAAGCCAGCCAACAGCAGTATTGGCTGGGTTGACAGCCATTTTCAATAGTACAAGACTACCTTTTCGGGCTAATCAGTGGACAGATAGAATATGTAGAAAATCTGGTTTGGTAGGATGTGGTAAAGATGTGTATCTTTTTGCAACCAATCATCTGACTGATATCTGATTGGTTTACAGCTGGGCAAGTTATGCTGTCCTTGCTTCTGATAGGGCTAGGGCTAGAGGTTGATTTTTTTTATTTCTTCTGGTTTCACACTTTTGATTGGGGGGTAGGGCTAGAGTGGTTGGATTGGGCAAAGGTGTTGTAATGCTATGTCACCAGGTTGTCCAACTGATATTTAGCTTACAGTTGGGCAAGGCCCGCTATCCTTCCAGCGGGTGAAGATGGCCGAGTATTATGTTTTTATTTCTTGAATTTCTTATTTTCCTCTTTCTGCCTTGTCCGTCTTTTCCATCTGTACTATCTCTTCTTTGTTCGCCCCCCGCCCAACGGGGTTTGGAGAAATAGATTGGGCTGCATGATGCGTCCACGTTGAATCTGATCAAACACGAGTACTGGTTAACCGCTAATAGAAGGACTAAGCCTGTCCAGGCAAAGCGGTGTGAGTCAGATCGTCCAATGCATATAAGCCTTTTGGTTTCATTGGGCGGCAGGGCTTGAGATGTCATTTCATCTCAGTGTCGGGTAAAAGTCCCACAAAATTGGAAGCAACGTCTCCAAAATGACCTGTACAGTGTTAACGGGGACGTTAAACCTCAAATCAAACAGACACAAAATGACCCACAATAGTTGATGTGTCATTAAATTGCAACATAAACAATCAATTTTCACTGTTCTCTTTTCCTTGATTTTCTGCTTTAAGTGTAGTCTACCATATACTTTTCTCCCTTTCTTTGGGAGATGACTAAAAATTGCGAGATGACTCAAAATGACCCACAAGGGTTGACAACCACATCACACATGCGGTTATCAGTGTTTGAAATATAAACAGGTGAAAACAACACAGAAAATATTAACCCTTATCTTGCTGTTCACTATAATCCCTATCTTTTCAAACAGTGTAGATCCAGATCAGATGGCTTCTGAAGAAGCCATCTGTTCATGATCTACACTGTTTGCATTCAGTTTATGATTTTGTAGCAATAAATTAGTGTAAATTAAAGTAATGTGATTGGTTGATAGAAAGAAATGGGTGTGGCTTAAATGAATATTCAGCATGATAAGGGTTAAAATACAAGGTCCATGAAAAACTGTATTATTTTGCATATTAACCCTTATCCTGCTGAACACCAAAAACCCTGCCTTTGTAAAAAAATGTAGATCCAGATCAGATAGCTTCTGAAGAAGAAGCCATCTGATCAGGGTCTTCACTGTCATTCAGTTTGCAAATTTGAATGAACACACTATATCAAGAGATTTGATTGTTTGATAGTCAGAAATTGGTGTGCACACTGGTCAATACATACGCACAGGCTTCGTGGCGGTCGCATAGGCTTCGTATTTTGGACGCATAGGCTTCGATGAAAAATGGCAGCTGACAGTTCGTCGCTGCAGGTAAGAAACTGCTTTTACGTTAATCTAACTGTTGTATAGCGTTGCCCAATACTGACAGCTGCCTTAAGGACCACTTTATTAATGTGCGTCTTCGTCTGTTGCAAGAAAAAGTTTGAAAAACGGAATATGGAAAAATAGACCCCAAAAGAAATTTTGTATTCAACACAGATTCGCCTGTATTTTCACTTTGGTCCGGTCGTCCTATGTAACTACACGTTTTTAGCTGGTGTTATGGCCGATAAATTGTGAATAACGATAATGAAATCCAAAAGCTAATATGCAACTTTCGTCACGTCTTTTGCGAAAAAGAAAAATATTGATATTTCGATACAACGCACGTAGCTTCGTTACCGATTACAACGCAGAGGCTGCGAACTAAATTTGAAAGCCCTGTATTATGTAGAAAAATAGCGAATGATATTAAATTAAAATTGAGAAATCAATCAACAAGCGTTAGTTGTTGATGCTAAAGGCATCCTGTATCATTTATACCGAACACATTTTCTGTCTCAGCTATGCAAATACTACATTTTGATTCAAATGCACAAAATCTATCAAGTTACAATTATTTACACTGCCGTTGATAATCTTGGTAAGTCTTCGTCAAATCGGTTAAGTATTTAGCCAAATAGTATTTGCACTGTATGAATTTCTGTCGTGTATTTTTATTACAATGCACGTGGCTCAAGTCCCGTGTTAGAAGTTTGCGACCAGAAAGTCTTTAAAAGTGGCCATCTCACCCACTTAAGCCTGTATGAATTTGATAATAGGAAGTTGAAGTGTTATATATCAAGATAGCGAGCAGCGATAACACGAATTGGCCAAAGAAATCAAAGTGTAGCCGGGTTTAGGCAAATTTTCAAATGCTCCTATGTTATGATACAGAATGTTTTGCCATTATAATAACATACCCGTGCGACACATTACATTTGTACATCTCCAAAATGGCTTCATTTCAGATTAAAATCAGTGATTTTTTCTTATTTATACCGCAAACATAAGTTGTGGGTGCTCGTTAGAACCGCCTAGTTGAGGCGGTCAATGAGGCGGTTCTAACGAGTACCCACAACCTATGTTTTGGAGAAGTTATAAGAAAAATAATGTATACCCACGTTAACCCCAGTTTTCTCTATATAAAGTTGGGTTCATTTCACGGACTTGATAGAGTAAATTCTGCTCTGTTCATAGCAAAAAAAAACAAAAAAACGTGGTGACGTCACTGTCTACATTGAAAGTCACGAAAAAAGGAAACAATAATAAAAAAAGGAATTCTCGATTTCTCTGTATTAATGTTATATCTGACGACACTGACTCATAAGTAGAATTAGAAAATGGATTTATGGAGTACAGAAGATGTATAAGACAAGGAAAAAATGGGCATCACGTGAACAAGTCCGTGAAATGAACCCCACTTAATATAGAGAAAACTGGGGTTAACGGGGGTATACATTATTTTTCTTATTACTTCTCCAAATCATAGGTTGTGGGTACTCGTTAGAACATCGTCAATGAGGCGGTTCTAACGAACACCCACAACCTATGTATGCGGTATAAATAAGAAAAAAATCACGGATTTTAATCTAACAAGTAGCCATTTTGGAGATGTAAAAATGCACTATGTCGCACGGGTGTGTTATCATATTGGCAAAACATTATGTAGCATAACATGGGAGCATTTGAAAACTTAGCCTAAACCCAGCTACACTTTGATTTCTTTGGCCAATTCGTGTTATCGCTGCTCGCTATCTTGGTATATAACGCTTCAACTTCCTATTATCAAATTCATACAGGCTTAAGTGGGTGAGATGGCCACTTTTAAAGACTTTCTGGTCGCAAACTTCTAACACAGGACTTGAGCCACGTGCGTTGTAATAAAAATACACGACAGAAGTTCATACAGTGCAAATACTATTTGGCTAAATACTTAACAGATTTGACGAAGACTTACCAAGATTATCAACGGTAGTGTAAATAATTGTAACTTGATAGATTTTGTGCATTTGAATCAAAATGTAGTATTTGCATAGCTGAGACTGAAAATGTGTTTGGTATAAATGATACAGGATGCCTTTAGCATCACCAACTAACGCTGGTTGATTGATTTCTCGATATTAATTTAATATCATTCACTATTTTTCTACATAATACAGGGCTTTCAAATTTAGTTTGAAGCCTCTGCGTTGTAATCGGTAACGAAGCTAAGTGCGTTGTATCGAAATATCAATATTTTTCTTTTTCACAAAAGATGTGACGAAAGTTGCATATTTGCTTTTAGATTTCATTATCGTTATTCACAATTTATCGGCTAGAACACCAGTCAAAAACGTGTAGTTACATAGGACGACCATACCAAAGTGAAAATACAGGTGAATCTGTGTTGAATGCCAAATTTCTTTTGGGGTCTATTTTTCCATATTCCGTTTTTCAAACTTTTTCTTGCAACAGACGAAGACGCACATTAATAAAGTGGTCCGTAAGGCAGCTGTCAGTATTGGGCAACGCTATACAACAGTTAGATTAACGTAAAAACAGTTTCTTACCTGCAGCGACGAACTGTCAGCCGCCATTTTTCATTGAAGCCTATGCGTCCAAAATACGAAGCCTATACGACCGCTACGCAGCCTGTGCGTATGTATTGACCAGTGTGGTGTGACTCATCACGAAAACACGCCTATATAATTTTGACCCCATTGAATCCCACTTTTATATAGTAAAACTGGGGTTTACAGGGGTAAACCTTATTTTTCTTATTTCTGCTCTAAAATATAGATTGTGGGTAATCGTTAAAACCTCATCGTTGGGGCGGTTCTACAGAGTACGCACAATCTATATTTTGAGCAGAAATAAGAAAAATATCACAATTTTTCATCTCAAAGCTTTCATTTTTTTCTGCGATAAAGGTTACAATGTATTTGTAAAGGCATGTTTTCGTAATGTTAATTCATTTATTCAGCAGGATAAGGGTTACTTTTATCCTTTTGCTTTGTGGTGTTTAGTTGGAGGATGACTTCATGAGCCTCAGGACTGATAAAATTTGAAAACTGAATAAAATGGGAAGAAAGCCAAAAAGAGGCAGCCTTTCTGAGGAGAGGGTTGAAGCAGAAGAATTTCATCCCCTGGATGCAGAATTAGAGAGGTCCTATGCTGATCGAACTGAGGCAGAATTCCGATATGGTAGGATATTTCATACTGACAAATGAGATACATGTTTGTTTGTTTGTTTGTATTGGAGTTTAATGGCCCAGTCAATGCTATTTAGGTCATTTTTGAGCTGGTTAGTTTACCTATACACACTTAACTTGGGCAGGCTTATAAGTAAGCGGTTAACCAGTACAGTGCACATTCTTTCACCAGCAACTGACATCTGTCCTTCTTGAATCAGCAGAAGTTAGAGAATATGGCCGTAGAAAAGATTTCATGATCAGTCTGTTGCCGACAGCGTATCGAACCCGCGTCCTCCTGATCACCATTCAGAAGCACATCCGATTTAGCTACCTAGGCTGGCAAATGAGATACATGTATCTTTACAGTGTTGACGGGGACGTTAAACCTCAAATCAAACAAACAAACAAAAACTGTAGATTACATGTATCAATATTTTTCCTTAACTTTATCCTGCTGAATAAATTGATTAAGACACACCCATTTCTGACTATCAACTAACCAAATTACTCATTATAATCTATTCTTTTAATTCACTTAACGAATGACAAACATGTAGATCCTGATCAGATGGCTTCTTCAGAAGCCATCTGATCAGGATCTGCATTGTTTGCAGAGGTGAGTGAGTGAGTGATTCAGTTTTACGTCACACCAACAGCTAAGGTCATACGGAGACGGGACCTCGGTTTAAAGACTCATCCGAAAGTCTGGAGAAGCCCGGGATCGAACCTGCGACCCCTGGTTTACAAGGCGAGTAGCGTAACCACTCGACCACGGAGGCTTCTGTTGTTTGCAGAGGTAGGGCTTGTCAAGTTCAATAGGATAACGGTTTATCCTCCTCAGAAACCTTTGTTTTGTGGGTACTTGGGAGATTCTAACCCCCGCCTGGAGAAATAGATTGGGCTTCCATGCAGAGCTGAAACCGACCGCACATGAGCACTGGTAAAACCGCTTAGATGGTCTAAGCCTGCCCAGGCAAAGTGGCACGAGTCGGACCATCCATGCATATAAACCCTATTGGTTTCATTGGGCAGCAGGGCTTTAGATGTCATTTCATCTCAGTGTCGGCTAAAAGTCCCACAAAATCGGAAGCAGCATCTCCAAAATGACCTTAATAGTGTTGACGGGGATGTAAAACCTCAACCCAAACAAAGAAAAACATCACAAGATTTTATGAAGAAACTGAGAAATATCATTTAATTACTGGTATTCTAGTTATGCCTTCTTTAAATAGAATAATTGGTAGTCCACAACCAACAGTTCATGAAAAGAGGGTACTTATCACAAAGGTGCCAAGCAAAGGCTCAGGCGAGCCTATCTAAGTCTTTCGTATGGCTAAACATGACAATGCCTACCTTTGAAAACCGTGTAGATCCAGATCAGAAGAAGCCATCAGATCAGGATCTCAGTGTTTGTCATTCAGTTCGTGACAAACAGTGATTGTAATCAAGTAATTGATTGGTTTGTTTGCTTGTTTGTTTGATTTGAGGTTTAACGTGCCTGTCAACACTGTAAAGGTCATTTTGGAGACATTGCTTCCAATTTTGTGGGACTTTTACCTGACATTGAGATGAAATGACATCTCAAGCCCTGTCGCCCAATGAAACCAATAGGGTTTATTAGCATGGACGGTCCGCCTCGCATCGCGGTTCCTGGACAGGCTTAGATCCTCTAAGCGGCTTACCAGTACTAGTGTGCGGACCGGATTCAGCTCTGCGTGGAAGCATCATGCAGTAATTGATTGGTGGGCATTTGATTGGTGGGTAGTCAGAAATGGGTGTGGCTAAAGTAATTTATTCAGAAGGTGTAAGTGGCAGTCTTCCTTGAACCGACTTTGAGTTAGTGTCAACCATAGCAACAGATAAGGTAAGTATTTTGTGATAATTGAAGGATAGTTTTTGTCAGTTCTCCATAAAAACCTATGTTGTGGGTATTCATTAGAGGCGGTTCTAATGAGTACCCACAACATACATGTAGGTTTTTATGGAGCAAGGTGAGGCGGTTCTAATGAGTACATGTACCCAGAGCATAGGTTTTTATGGAGCAATAAAGAAAACTATCCTTCAATAATCACAAAAGACGTAGCTTAACTGTTGCTATGATGTCAACTAAGAAGTTGTGTGTCTAGCCCCATAGACTTGTCCAAAGTCTTGAAGTTCTCTGGTGAGAAAAATCAGGGGCTTAGCCAGAACCAAAATATTATTTCGCACAACAAGGATAAATCTATGTAAAAATCTTTCCCCGAGATGGCCCGGGGCTGCTCTTAAAGGAAAGAATTTGCTCCTGAGGGGAGCAAATTCTTTTCTTTAAGAGCAGCCCATATATACAGTCAAACCTGTCATAGTGGTCACCTCTTTTAAGCAAGCAACCTGTCTTAAGCAAGCATGCCTTCCGTTCCCGAAAAAGGAAAGTGCATTGAAATTCACCTGTATTAAGCAAGTATCTGTCTTAAGCAAGCAGATTTTGATAGTCCCTTAGGTGCTTGCTGAATACAGATTGGACTGTGACATGTAATGTAGAACACTATTATTTAAGTGCTTTCTCTTTACTGCAAATATTTTACATTAAGGGGCTCTTACACTGTCACGATTTTGGCCACGACTCACCACGATTTTTTAAATCGTGGTAAATCGTGAGCAACGTCGTAGAGAAGTCGGCAGAGATCTTGAGCAATCGTGGTTGATCGTGATAGTTCGGGAGTGACCACGACTGTTTTGGACATGTTCAAAACATTCGTGACGAGTCGGCATCATTTTTCAAATCGTAGAGCGGTCGTAGAGAAATCGTAGCTCAGTCGTGAGCCGTCGTCCTGGTAATCGTGACCAATCGTGAATAATCGTGACTGAATTCTACCACGATTGTGCTACGACGAGACAAGATCATCTACGATGCCTCTATGATTCCGTTGCGACTGCCGTACGATCTACTACGATATCATGACGACTGCTCACGACAATGCAAGATTCACCAGGAATGCACTACGATTGATGACGACGCTAGCACGATTTATCCCGACGCTACGTCGAACGCACTACTTTTTCCACGTAACTTTGTACATATAAGTACCCAAGCAACTATGGTCAACTGTCACCTGTCCCTCCTGTTCCTCTGCACCTCCAGTTGTTCAGCCATTGCAATGTCATTTTCTATCGTGTCTTGTTCGAGCTGAACTAAATTTTGAAGACCTGGCTGCAAAAACATTTTCGTCAAATGCTCTCTACAGAAATGGTTGAAACTGAATGACACTGTGCATTTGATGAACACTTTTATATACCCAGATCGTTATAAATCCTGACGAATCGGGAGAAGTCTTGGTTAATCGTGAGTAAATCGTATCGAATCCTCCATGATCGTAATGAGTCTTTGATCATCGTGCCTTGGTCGTAGAGCAGTCTTGCAGGGATCGTGAGAAATCGTGTATGATCGTCTGATATCTTGAAGCAATCGTGGTGCAGTCGTAGAAGAATCCTAGAGGATCGTAAGACATCGTGGTCGATCGTAGAGGATCGTTGTAAATCGGCTCCATTATCGTACAGCAATCGTGATTGTTCGTAAAAGTGTCGTAGCAATGTCGTGAGTATTCGTAGGGTAGTGAAATCGGAACCGTGTATGCCCCGATTTGCCACGATTTTCATGGTCCCAATTGGTCGTGGACAGTCGTGGACAATCGTGGTCAAAGTCGTGACAGTGTAAGAGCCCCTTTAGGCACATGCGTAATATGCGTTTTGGGCATTACACATATGAAATACTTTCCGGTTCACTACTCTACTTGACCTATACAGTGTTGACGGGGACGTTAAACCTAAAATCAAACCAAATCGCTACTCTACTGCTGATGAGGCACAAATGTATTGTCTGTAATTTCTACTTTTTAAGAGATGATCATTCTGTCAGAATTGTTTACCATGAATAATTTTTTTTGACACTCAACTGATTTTTCATATAATTTTAGGTGGAAAATATATCCGCTTTAATCTTATTTCCGTTCATCAGATGGGGTCAAAATTATTGGCGTGTTTTTGTGATGAGATCCAGATGATATTGGTCACATTGAGACTTGTCTGTATGATCCACACAACAATGGATATATCCCAATTCAAAGATGGAACAGTCCACCTCTAAAATTAGGAATGAAAGGTTTTTTACCAAATGGAATCTTCCTCCTTATATAAAGCAGGAGTCTATATCCAAATTTAGGGGTGTCAGGCTGTGTTTTCTTCAAAATTGGATTTGGACAATGACCGAACTTTTTGCAAACAGTGGAGGCACTGATCAGACGATCTAAATCCAGAGATGGAAGAGAAACTCAGGAATCAAAGGGTTCTGAACATTGAGATTAATTGCCTTGCAAGTCGGGTAGTAGTCCTATACAAAATGAGGCCATTTTATGTCTCATCGTATTTTGTGGTATAGTCTGGGACAAAAAAACTCACCAAATACCTTGGTCCAGTTTTAGGATAATTACATCAGTCACATGTTGCTTGGGCGTGGCAACTTTTTTTTCTGAAATCAGAGTACATTATTGATACTGTTGTTTTTATTCATGCTATTGATTCTGTACTTGCGTCAGTGTTATCATATGTTTTGTCCTATGTCACAGATGGCTTTTCTACCGTAGTTACCCTAAACTCTTCTCCTACTGAATATTCAATTTAGCAACACCCGTTTCTGACTTTGAACCAATCAGATTACTTGATGTAATTTATTCCTTCAGATTCATAAACTTAATGTCAAACAGTGTAGATCCTGATCAGATGGCTTCTTCAGAAGCCATCTGATCTGGATCTACACTGTTTGCAAAGATGGGGGTTGTCGTGAACAGCAGGAGAAGGGTTACATATTCGGACAACGCAATGCCTTAACGACTTTTTCTAAAATTAGAACAAGTTCAAAATACTACCCGATGTTGTTTCATAAAATAGTTGGATGAGTGGGAAACAGTATAGACCCCTATAAAACACTGAGAACAGGCATCTGATCTGGCTCTACACTGCTTACTCAGGCGTGTCCATCTGAAAACATAATATGTTAAATATGGTAATTGAATAAGGGAACACATTATTAATCCTTGTCCTTCTGAGCCGGATATGTCTTATCTTTCAAATAATGAAGATCCAGATCAGATGGCTTCTGAAGAAGCTATCTGATCAGGATCTGCATTGCTTGTCATTCAGACTGTGAATATGTTGCAATAATTTGCATCAAGTAATCTGATTGGTTGATAATTGGTAGTGAGTGTGGCAGGTTAAAATAATCAGCAGGACAAGGATTAATTTATCATTTTCCTTAAAACCTAAGTCAGACTACCGAGTTGTAATGTCTGGACTGCCACTAGATATAGAAGACCCATACACAGGGATTCCTTCCAAAATAGCTAAAATTTTTCTGCACTGATGATGAACAAGATGGCCACCAGAGCTTAAAATAGAAAAAAATATTTAAATGACAACTCCTCCTGTACCCTTTGGCCAATTTCATTCAAACATCATAGGAATGTTGCTTAGGTGACCCTCAACCAAAATAGCTAAAACTGTTTTGCTCCAATGAGCAAAATGGCGGCCAGAGCTAAAAAAAGAAAAACATGGTAAGTTTGCTTCTAATGTGAACTCCTCCTAAACCCTTGAGCCAGTTTGATTTAAATTTCACAGAAATGTTGCTTAGGTGGCTCCCTACCAAAATAGCTAAAATTGTTCTGCTCTGATGAACAAGATGGCTACCAGAGTTAAAATAGAAAAATGTAATTTTGCTTCAAACACGAACTTCTCCTAAATCCTTGGGCCAATTACAAGAATGTTGCCTTATAGACAGAAAATAGCTATTATCATTCTGCTCTGATGAACAAGATGGACACAGAGCTTAAAATAGAACAATCTTTAAACGACAACTCCTCCAGTGACCCTTTGCGAAAAACAGCTAAAATGGTTTCACTCTGATGAGCAAAATGGCCACCAGCGCTAAAAATAGAAATACATAAATTTGCTTCAAATGTGAACTTAACCCTTATCTTGCTGTTCACGACAACCCTTATCTTTGCAAACAGTGTAGATCCAGATCAGATGGCTTCTGAAGAAGCCATCTGATCAGGATCTACACTGTTTGGCATTCAGTTTATGAATTTGTAGCAATAAATTACATCAAGTAATTTGATTGGCTGATAGACAGAAATGGGTGTGGCTTAAATCAATAATCAGCAAGATAAGGGTTAAATTTGATTCAAACTTCACAAGAATGTTGCCTAGGTGGCTGCCTACCAAAATAGATAAAATTATTTGTACCGTAACGAGTACCCACAATCTCTATTTTAGAGCAGAAATAAGAAAGATAAGGTTTACCCTGTAAACCCCAGTTCTACTATATAAAAGTGGGGTACAAGTCAAAATTATATGGGTGTGTTTTCGAGATGAAATCTGAGACGGCAGGCCTCAAGACCTTCAGAATCCACCAATGGACCACAGCTTTCCAGGAAACAATTTATTTATTTTCCTGGGCCTTTAGTTAAAATTCAGTATACCATATTTTGATTAAATATTACAACAAAAATTCCTTAGCAGTTCTGCACGATTCAGCATTCCACCAACACGTCTTACATTACCGCCACATTCGGTATCAACATATGTCGTAACAGGTATTGGTGTCCCAACATTTTTAGGATTTACAGTAAAATATTCATTTGTTTTCATCTGTCAATCATTGTTGATAGCTTAGTTTGAAGTCCAGTTTTGATTTAATTTATGTCACATATTGAGAAGGCAGTAATTTTAAAATTTGTGTACATAATATACCTTCAAGCCATTGTCTTTATCTTTAGGCTGATGGATACACATGATTAATTTGCTCATTTTCATTTTTCAAAGGGAGATTACTTTTGGAAACAGGAACAGGCTTTCCTAGAATCTGAGCCCTTCCAATTGGGGGCTACTCTAAAAGAAAAGATTTTGCTTCCAGAGGAAGCAAAATCCTTTCTTTCAGAGTAGCTCCCCCTAATAGAATCAAGGCAAATCATTTGATGCAAAGAGTCACCTCCCTTGTTATAATGTTGTATTTGCTCACCTTAAGATGGCGATAGAGATAAAGTTATCCTTGTGATGTTAATTTTCAAGTTATAATTGGGATTTATTCCTTTCGAAGGAAACCTAAATTAGTTAAAAAAAACGTTCATGTATTGACGTAGAATAACAAAAAAAAATGGGAAAAAATAAAGTTAGTGATTTGGTATTGGAGGAGGAATATGAATATTCTGATGAAGAAAGTAAGTATGGTATTTATAGTTTCATAGCAACAGATAAGGTAAGTATTTTGTGATAATTGAAGGATAGTTTTTGTCAGTTCTCCATAAAAACCTATGTTGTGGGTATCCATTAGAACCGCCTCACCGAGGCGGTTCTAATGAGTACCCACAACATAGGTTTATATGGAGAAATAAGGAAAACTATCTTTTAATTATCACAAAATACTTACCTTATCTGTTGTTATGCAATGACAATGAGTCTTAATCAAATGTGCCAAGTGATACTGTTTATGCGTTCTCAGAAGGCTGATGAGACCAACCTTTACGCTCTAAATTGCCTGATGCAGATAGATCGAGAGTGCCGTTAGGGAGAAAGCTAGTGCTGGTGATTCCTCGATGCTCTGGCTTTGTGCTGGACACATTTCTGCTTGGTTTCACTGATTCTTTTTGCCTCATATTCACCAGTATCCTTTCAAATGATCTAGAGATGTTGCCAAATTCTGTTAAACTAAAATCTTGTGTTTGTGTCAGCCTTGTCAAACAGCATTCGACGAAAAGAGTCCTTCTGTTGATAAATTTGATAGGGCAGGGCGCCAATAAATTTGGTAGAGCAGGGCGCTTCTCATCTGTATTTTCGTCTTGTTATGGAATAAGCACAAAACAATTTTAACAGCTATGAAGAATAGAAGATACTATAGCTCAGTCATGTACGTGTCTGATCAGGAGGTTTACCTATTTTTTCCCTGAGCAGGCTTATACATAGATAGTTAACCTGTAGGGTGCTCATTCATTCGCCAGAATCTGACAACTGCCCTTCTTGAACCAGTGAAAATCATGGTATCATCCATAATTGAACATAGCAAATATAGGTTTACATGCTGCATTAAGTTCCTTGTCAAAAATGTACTGAAATTACTTTGTAATTCTGCTGTTCATGACAACTCCCAGCTACCTTATCAAACAGTGTAGATCCAGATCAGATGGCTTTGATCTGGATCTACACAGTTTGTCATTCAGTTTGTGAATTTAAATGACTATAATATCTCAAGAAATTTGATTGGTTGATTGTCAGAAATGTTTTGTGGCAAAATTGAATATTCAGCAGGCTGAGAAGAGAAAATCAAAGCGCTGATGGATTATCTCTGAGTGTAGGCAGGGCAAAAGGTCCTGAACTGATAGATGGAGAAATGTGGAATGTAAGTTCCATGCGACATGATGGACATGGACCTATATTTCAAGGTTCAATCATTTTACCTTGTAACTCGAAGACCATTTGGTGGAGAAAGGTCAAACCTGGGATATTACTTTTATGCAACCAGTTGACTGACCTCAAAATATATCTAGGTCAGTTTGACCAATATTTCATGGTTCAGTGATTTTGCCTTATATCATAGAGAAACTTCATACCTGGATTATCAATTTCATGTAACCCATTGAATGGCATAAAAATATATCTAGTTCAGTGTGACCTATATTTCATGGTTCAGTGATGCCTCCATATATTATGAATACTATCTTATAGAGAAACTTCATACCCAGATTATAAGTCCCATGTGACCAGATGGTTGACATAGAAATATATGTAGGTCAGTCTGACATATTTTCATGGTTCTTCGATTTTGCCTTCTAACTTGGACACTATTTGATGGAGATATGTCATACACGTTCCTGGTATATAAGTTCCATGTGACCTTACGATTGACCTCAAAATATATCCAGGTTATGGTGACCTAAATTTTATACTTCAGTGATTTTACCTTATATCTTGAAGACACGAAACAGGTGAGCTATGCTGTCATGCAACAGCTCTTGTATATGTTTAACGTATTTACAATAAATATTTGGACACCTGAACTCCTTAACCCATTTAGTACCAGAAACCCCAATACGGGTACCCTGGCAAACAGTGCAGGCCCAGATAAGACGCCGCAGAATGCGGTGTCTGATCAGGGTGTACACTGCGAAAAGTTAAGCCATTTTCCAAATAAATTATGAAGAAAACACAACCTGACAGCCATAAATTTTGAAATGGACTCCTGCTATATATAAGGAGGAAGATTCCATTTGGTACAAAAAGGGTTAATACCGTACTTGTTGATGATTGTTCTAAAATTTTGAAGAAGTATGGTTTACTACCTGATGTTGTGTCTGTGAGTGACTGGATAAATGGCAAACTGTGTAGACCCTGATGAAATGCCCCTTTCTGTGGCTGCACTGTTTGCTCAGGCCTATTTGTCCAAATAGGCAAATACATGCGGTATATGTGGTGCTTTGATCTTTGTAAAATTTGTAAATAATTTAGGGGCCACAAGGGAGATTAGTTACTGTTCTAATTGTGTTACCCTCTTGAAATAAAGACTTTATTATTATTCATTTGTTATTATTATTATTATTGTTATTATTATTATTAAATACTGCTATTAGTGCCCCCGCCCATTGGGGCTTGAAGAAATATATGGGCTGCATGATGCTTCCACGCAGAGCTGAAACCGACCGCACACATGTACTGGTAAACCGCTTAGAGGATCTAAGCCTGCCCAGGCAAAGGGGTACAAGTCGGACTGTCCATGCTTATAAACCCTATTGGTTTCATTGGGTGACAGGGCTTGAGATGTCATTCCATCTCAATGTTGGGTAAAAGTCCCACAAAATTGGAAGCAACATCTCCAAAATGACCTATACAGTGTTCATGGGGACGTTAAACCTCAAATCAACATAAATACTGCTATTAAGAACAGCAAAAATTAACCTTGAGATACCAAGAAAAACTGCATCTGAAACTGTTGTCTGTTTAATTTGTCTGCTATGGCTTCTTGCAAACTTTTTAACCCTTGTCCTGCTGAATAAATAATTTTACCACTCTCAACCAATCAAATAACATGATACAATAAATTCCTTCAAAGTTGCTCTCTGAATGACAAACAATGTGGATCTATATAGCTTCTTTGGAACCCATCTGACCTGGATCTACACTGTTTGCAAAGGCACGGGTTATCGGGGTCAGTGGGACAAGGGTTAAAATAAACTCTAGGAGCAGTCTGATCAAGGTCCACACTGCCTGTATGCAAAAATATTTTGAAAGAAAAAATGCAAGAAAAATCAGCAGATGACATTTTCAGATGCAGTTTTTCTTGGTGTCTTAACCCTGAAGATGCCAAGAAAAACTATATTTATCCCCACGTTTTTCAACGAAAAAGTGGGGATATTGTTATCGCCTCCGTCCGTCCGTCTGTCTGTCCGTCTGTCTGTCCGGCTATCTCCTCCTAAACCGTTAGCCGGAATTCAACCAAATTTGGTATGCGAGCTGCTTACATGAATGGCTTGCGCAAGAGCACATTTTTTTTTGTCCCCGCCCCCAGGGGCCCTGGGGAGGGGTCAAAAGGTCAAATTTTGACCTACTGTGGAGAAAACGTGGGGATTTGCGATGGCTTGCCATCGACTGCGCTCTCTAGTTGAAAATGTCGTCTGCTTATATCGTCTGCTGAAATTTCTTGCAAACTTTTTAAAAATATTTTTTTTTCATATAGGCAAACAGTGTGGACCAAGATCAGACTGCTCCTAGAGGAGCAGTCTGATCTGGGTCCACACTGTTTGCAAAAACTAATTTTTTAAGTACTTGGCAGACGACAAAGCAGATGACAATGGTCATGATTGGCATTTTATGGGTTGAGGGTTAAAACGTGCACAAACGGACAGCCAATGGCAATGATCTGTATTCAGAATAGACATTTTCAAGATTTCCATTCAAACCACATGTTCAGTGTCAAGCTCCCATAAGGCACATTGGATTGTTGCCTTTTTGGTCATTGGGAATTTGCTATTTTAGGATCCTGAGCACCAACAGTCAATTTATTAATTGATTGACTGGCAGTAAAGTTGAGCTCTGGGGAATGATAATGCAATATTTGTTTGCAATATGACAATAAACAGAAGCATAACTAGATAATGTTTTGCTTGTTATTTTTATCTATCATTATCATCACCCTTAAAGCACCAAGAAAACATGTGAAGCAGATGACTGTTGTTTCTTTTCCTATCAGAATTGCCTGTGTCTGGTTTGCAGCTCACATGAAATGTCATGCCAAATTTTCTCTAAAAATGAGAATGCAAGTTTTTGAATTTGTGAAAGCCATACTGTTTTGGTACGTACTTTTGTCATCGCTCTAGCGCCTACATTTACTGACGGATTTTAATATAACTTCACAAAAATGTTTCTTACAATAATATCCCAAGCGAGTTTGACTTTCAAGGTCCTGGCCTCAAGGTCACTGGCTATTTTTAGAAAATATTTGTCATCACTCTAGCAACTACTAGCAACATTTATTGACGGAGTTTAATATAACTTCACACAAATGTTGCTTATGATAATATCTCGAGCGAGTTCTACTTTCAAGGTTATGGCCTCAAGGTCAAGGTCACTGTGGCTATTTTTAGAAAATCTTTGTCATTGCTCTAGCGCCTACATTTATTGATGGATTTTGATATAACTTCACAAAAATGTTGCTTATGATAATATCCGGAGCGATCCTCATGATAGACAAGCCTGGAGATCTGGTGTAAGGATATTTTAAGAATACATTTATTGATGAATTTTGCTATATTGGTGTTTGGTGTCAGCATGACCTTGACCCTGACCTCAGTTATATGTAATTCCTTATCTGAACTGTAAAACCTTTAAATACTTGGTAGGAGTAGATAAATACACATCTGGCCAAGCCAGAGTGTCACATAGTACATGACAGTGTACAGTTTTGGTGTGAACAATACCTTTACCTTTGACCTCCAGTATGCAGAAACTGTTCTTGTTGGTAATTGTTTTGAAGTATATAAAATCCCTTGTCTTGTGAGCATACCTCCTGAAAAAAACCTTTAAAAACCAAACTTGGTAGGTGTCTGTGAATTCATCTTTCCAAGTTAGAGTGTCCCATATACATTTGGTGTTTGGTGTCAGTGGGACATTGACCTTTGACCTCATATATATAGTCCTTTGTTGGAAATAGTTTAAAAGCCCTTTTCTGGAGTATATCTCCTGAACCATGAACCTTTATATACTAAACTTAGTACATGTAAGTGAATCCCTCTTGGTGAGTCAGAGTGTCTGGTGCACTTTTAGTGCCCATATGACCTTGACCTTTGACTTCAAGTATATATAATCCAGAGCATATCTCCTGACCTAGACTACCTTTAACCAATAAGATGCCAATCACAACAATTGTCATCTGCTTTGTCCTCTGCCAGTAACTTTAAAAGTCATTGTTGCAAACAGTGGGGACAAGATCAGTTTTGGAGCAGTCTGATCTGAGTCTACACTGTTTTTCTGTATGCAAAAAAATATTTTTAGAAAGTTTGTAAGAAGATTCAGCAGTCGACATTGACAATTTGACAAATGACATTTTCATATGCTGTGTTTCTCAGTATACCAAAGTCTGAGTGTTGAATACTGTAGGACAGTGCGTGTTTGAATTTTACATCCCACCAACAGGTAAGGTCATACGGAAACAGGACCTTGGTTTAAAGACTCATCTGAAAGTCTGGAGAAGCCCGGGATCAAACTGACGGCCCCTGGTTTATGAGGGGAGTAGCATAACTACTACACCACGGAGGCTTCAGCTCTAGGACAGTATATGATAGCACATTCTTCAAGCCTCCAAAATGGCTACTTTTCTGATGAAAATTTGTGATATATTTCCAATTTGTTCTCCAAATATAGGTTATGATTCACAACCTACGTATTAGAGCAGAAATAAGCAAAATAATGTATACCCCTGTAAACCCTATTTTTATCTTGATCTGTATAAAGTGTGGTTTAGAGGGGTCTTCATTTCACAGACTTCCTGTTAACAGGATAATATAACTTTTGGTCCACAGAGTTCTTCGTCTGAAAGTTGCTATTTCTAGAGCCAGGAAAGATAGGATCATAGAGAACCAGAACAAGCACAAAATATTATGTACTCATGGGACCTGTGTTACCGACTTCTAGTCTGTCTGTCAATTTAGTGAATGAATTGATCAGTAATGAAATAGACATTGTCTATAAGGTCAACGGTATTTTTATAAGCATCCTGAGGCTGACTGACTTAAGTATTTTATCCACTTCATAATCCTTTGTTTGTTTGTTTGTATAGGAGTTTTACGGCCCATTTAACACTATTTAGGTCACTTTTGAGCCGGTCAGTTTACCTATCCACACTTTCCTGGGCAGGCTTCCATGTAAGCGGTTAACCAGAACAGTGCACATTCTTTCGCCAGTAACTGACAACTGCCCTTCTTTAATCAGCAGACGGGAGAGAATGACCGATTTTATAATCCTTCTTGTCCTTAAAAATCAAGAAAATGCATTTTCCTACCAAATCGTTTATAGGTTTATATGTAAGGAGCACTGGGTATAATTTCACAAGATTGATTTCTTGTTTGATTTGAGGTTTAACGTCCCCGTCAACACTGTATAGGTCATTTTGGAGATGTTGCTTCCAATTTTGTGGGACTTTTATCCGACATTGAGATGAAATGACATCTCAAGCCCTGTCGCCCAATGAAACCAATAGGGTTTATAAGCATGGAAGGTCTGATTTGCAATGCTTTGCCAGGGCCGGCTTAGATCCTCTAAGTGGTTTACCAGTGCTTGTGTGTGGGTCGGTTTCAGCTCTGCATTGAAGCATCATGCACCCCATCTATCTCTTCAAGCCCGATGGGTGGGGGCCATTCACAAGGTTGAATAATGAATAATCTTGTAAATTGCAGTTACAAAAGTTTATTATTTCTGCTGAAAATCACAGATTAGTGCCAGTACCAATAATCATTTGGAACATCACAACAAATCTTTAAACCACCGTTTGAACTTGAAACCCAAGTTTGAAGTTTTCAAACTAGGGTTTGAAAACTTCAAACCATGGTTTCAAAGAAAAACTGCACAATAATTCTTTTAACCAATCGGTTTCAACCATCAAACTGGGATTTTTATTTCTGGTACCTTCAAACCACCGTTTAAATGCCTGATGCATAATAATTAATGCTTAAACCCCAGTCTAAAAGTTGAAACTGTGGTTTGAATCTTTGAGCACTTAAAAAGTATTTAAACTCTGGATTAAATTTTTCATTTCATAGTTTTGGGTGTGTTTGAAAAATAGGTTTAAAGAATTATTGTGCAGTTTTTCTTTGAAACCCTAGTTTGAAGTTTGAAAACTTCTAACTTGGGTTTCAAGTTCAAACCATGGTTTAAAGATTTATTGTACACTTGTCTTGCCATACCCATTTGTCACTTAGTTTCTACAGTGGTTTTGAATATTTGAAACTATGGTTTAAAAATGAAAATGATATTGAAATAATTATTGTGCAAATGATGTCTTAACCTGAGTTTCAAACTTCGAACTGTGGTTTAAAGATTTATTCATCACATGAACAAGTCTGTGAAATAAACACGCCCATAAACCCTACTTTGTATTGAAAAAAAATGGGTACACATTACTTTTCTTATTTTTGCTCCAAGATAGTCTGATGATTGATTGTGGGTAGGCCTACTCGTTGGAAAAAGTGGTCATTTTGGAGACGTGAATAAATGCACAATGTCGCACGGGTTTGTTATCGTAATGGTACATTTGGCATTGAAACTGGGTTTGAAGTTTTTAAACTGAGGATTGAAGTAAAGTTATAGAAAATTAATTAAAATCCATGTTTGAAAGTTGTAACAAACAATTATTGTGGACTTTTTCTTTTAAACCGTGGTTTGAAGTTTTCAAACCCTATATAGTTTGAAAACTTCAAACTGCATCTAGCAAATCGGGGTTTAAGTCTAAATCATTTACAGAGGGACAAACACTCAGTGTGTAGACCCAGATTAGATGGCTCATATGAGCCATCTCATCTGGGTCTACACTGTTTGCAAAAGTGAGATCAAGAACAACAACTCTACCCAAACTCTGGTAGAATATGACAGCAACATGTGTTGATTTCTATTGTTGTTGTTTCCCTTGGATTAAATAGTTCAGCTGTGTCAAGATTTATTTTTAGATCAAAGTAAATAGCTGTACAGTTCAGTGAGTCTGTACATACTTTTGAGTGCATTTTATCTAGTAAAGTAGTTATATGTATACAGAATTCTGTGAAATAAAGGAAGAAAATATTATTTTCTGGGTTTGTGAACTCTGAGAGAAACATGCATTTGGATTAATCATTTATAGGATAGTGTAAATAGTTCAATTAAGTGTTTTAAAGTTTTGAATAATGCTTAAGTTTGAAAAATAAATAGTTATGGGGGATCTATTTCATATTCTATCCTTTGATTTTAACATATAAAAAATCACCATAAAATTATTCTTTAGCATAAATGCACCTCAACCTCTATATAACACTGTTCAATATAACATGTAATAGTTTAAACATAAACAATAAAACAGGATCCCCCAAAATGTATAGTTTAAATAGAAAATTGATCATTTTTCTATATAATTTATACATTTTTGTTGGTATATAACATGATTGTTAAACTAGACTAACAGGGTTTCTGCTTTGGACCCCCCACCAAGTATATAGCTGTTTTGGTGTACATGTATAATCTATTCACAAAATTTTTTCCTGTTTAAAAGTGACACGTTATTGGCCGGTCATTTTCTAAATTTTTGAATCATATCCTCAGGACAAATGATATAACGCTAAAATTTGCTTCATTTTATTCCCATTGTACAGCAGAATCCATGACAGTGACGGATAATCAGTAATTGTAACTTCTTTCACAAAAATCTTGTTTCTTTTTTTTTGTTTCCATTGTTATATTGTTACTTGATCTGTTTACATGTGAAGATAATTGGGTGACATGAAATTGTGTACACACCCAGGTAGAGTACACTTAGCCCATTATAGGCGGGAAACCCCTAAATGGGTACCTAGGCAAACAGTGCAGGCCCAGATCAGACGCTGCATTTTGCGGCGTCTGATCAGGGCCTGCACTATTTGCTAACAGAATTTTCCATCAAAAATAGAATAAAAACGGAAAAAAAAGACCTGACACCCCTTATTTGACAAATGGACTTGTCCAACACATAGCATTGGAAGAGTCCACTAGTCTAAAATGGGTTAACTGCTGGTCACGTCGTGATGATACATATTTTATTACTCTAAATTTGATCATATCCGTGTACTTTTGGCTTTTAAACATATACTGGTCATTGTGACACAATTTACGGGTAACTTTTTTGAAAGTAAAAATTGACAAAAATCATTGACATCCATATGTATTTCTCTGCATGTAATAAAAAAGGAGATAACGTTAAATGCAAAACAAAGATCTTTTTTTTTCCCTGTTAAATGAATTAATATTATTAAAATCATGATAGACATTTCAACATAAAAAACATGCATTTGTATATCTGTGTGAACCTATTTTTGAAATGAAACAGTAATTGGGAGAGTTTAAAACTGTTTAAGCCTATACCCTGCCAGGAACCGTTCAGATCCCCACCCCTAAACCATATACATTCTTGTTCTTTATGGTAAGACACATTCAATAATACCCACCCCCTCCACTTCATAAAAGGCCTAATATTTCAGATACAGAGTCCAAATGTATGGCGCTTCGTTTGGGAGACTATGATTGGTGGGTTATAATCATATCTCGTTCCTGGATGGATTGGCAGAAATGTTAACCATCATGGGGCAATGTGTCATGCACAATAATTAAGACACTGGCTGATACTCGGAGATTGACCATGAAATATTTTCTGCAGTTATTCGGACCTTTCCACTGATTCAAGTAGGGCAGTTGTCAGTTGAACTGCCAATACTATGTGCACTGTACACTTAGAAGGACTAAGTCTGGCTAGGAAAAGTGTGGATAGGTTAACTGACCAACTCAACATTTTCTGAATAGTGTTGATGGGCCTTCAAAATTTAAAACCAAAAGAAATTCTACCTCCTCTCTGTTGATAGGTTGATTAGTGTTGACTGGGACATTAACCCATTGTATGCACGAAACCCAGAAAGGGGTACCTTGGCAAACAGTGCAGACCCAGATCAGACGCTGCGGCGTCTGATCAGGGCCTGCACTATTTGCTAACAGAATTTTCGTCAAAAATAGAATAAGAATGAAAAAATAGACCTGACAAGTACATGACAAATGTAATTGTCCATCACGGCCCTCGCCCATCAGGGCTTGAAGAAATATATGGGCTGCATGATGCTTCCATGCAGAGCTGAATCTGACCCACACACGAGTACTTGTAAACCGCTTAAAGGATCTAAGCCTGCCCAGGCAAAGCGGTGCGAGTCGGATAGTCCATGCTAATAAACCCTATTGGTTTCATTGGGTGACAGGGCTTGAGATCTCATTTCATCTCAATGCCGGGTAAAAGTCCCACAAAATTGGAAGCAACGTCTCCAAAATGACCTATACTGTGTTGACGGGGACGTTAAACCTCAAATCAAACAAACAAATCCATAAAATTGGAAGTAGCATCTCCAAAATTACCTAAATAGTGTAGATGGGGACCTTAAACCTCAATTCCAAAAAAAAAAAAAAGAAAAGTTTTTAGGACTTAGTCAAATTAGTCAACTGCAACACTGAATTTAAGTTATAATTATAAAATTAAACGAGACTTACCTGTAAGGTGAAGTTTGATTGTAATTCTATTGGAACCAATCCACTGAGAATCATGGGAAATGAACATGTGACACATCACGTGACCGATCTGCAGACTTTAGAGAGTAGTACTGAATCATGGAGCATACTTTGACACAGAGAGGGAGGGTCTCTGGGAGGGCCCATGATTCTCAGTGGATTGGTTCCAATAGAATTACAATCAAACTTCACCTTACAGGTAAGTCTCGTTTAATTTTATAATTCTATTGGAACCAATCCACCAATGAGAATCCTGGGAAATTTTTAGAGTCCATGATTCAGGAATAACATACTATGCATGAGGTACTAATAATTTATTTTATAACTATCTGTTGCAACACTAACATCATGATAATCATCAATCATACTGTGCTATAAACAAATATTTATTGTTTGAACCCTGATTAGCATTCTGGTCATCATGAAAACTCAATCATAAGCTGCCAAATACAGGCAAACAACAAATGATTAGTACTTATAAATCTTATACTATACTACTGCAACACTATGTCAATATTATAATGTATTCACTGTCTGAGTCTGACAAATATACCTCGTCAAAAGATTTAGTGCAGTAGAGTATCACTGAAAGAAGAGTCATTAGATACCGGTCTATTGTAAAATTTTCTGAAGGTACAATCACTAGCCCATCCGGCTGTCTTTATGATGGTATCAATTGGTATCTTGTTGACGACTGCACTTGTAGCTGCACTTCTAGTGCTGTGAGGCGTAAATAGGTTCAAGTCTATTCCTGATAATTTCAGTCCCAGCTTAATCCATGCAGCAATTGTGCTTTTTGAAGCTGGAGAAAATGGTTTTTGTGTTATGATGAATAAGCTAGAATCTTGACGCAGTGTCTGTGTCTTTTGAATGTAATAATTCAAAGCATTCACAACACATATTGCTGAATTTTCTTTGAAGGCTGTAATGTAGATTTCTTTTAAGTGATGATGGGGTTTTGTCTGTTTCAATAGTTCCCCTATCCTAATTTTTATGCACTCATCACTAATCTCTATATTTTTTAGATTCATGGCTTTAAGGGTCTGACATCTCTGGCCTGTGGTTAACGCTAATAAGATGGCCACTTTCACTGAAAGCAGTCTGAGCGTTAACATTTTATTATCTAATTGTTCTATGAATTTCAATACTATTCTGACGTCCCATGTGAAGGCTGTTTTGGGAAGCACAGGCCTAAGATGGAAGACCCCTTTCATAAATCTTTTAATTAGCACTTCTTTTCCAATATCTCTTTTATGAATTATTTCAAAAATGGATGATAACATAGATTTGGCCGTATTTATCGCACTGTAGCTCAGACCCTCATCATGCAGTTGTGTGAGAAAATCCAAAATTTCTCCTAAAGATGGATTAATTTTATCAATTTGTTGTTTGTGACAAAATTGCATCCATCTTTTGAGATAACTCCCGTATTGTTTAGACGTTGTTGGTCTCCACGACTGCATGATGATGTCTGCA
This sequence comes from Lucinisca nassula, assembly GCA_963580285.1. NCBI lineage: Eukaryota > Metazoa > Mollusca > Bivalvia > Lucinida > Lucinidae > Lucinisca > Lucinisca nassula. The sequence continues at coordinate 91,826,133 of OY757010.1, read as the reverse complement.
GCTGCTTCTGATAGTCCTGCACTAATGAGGCATTCCCAGACAATCTGAATGCCCCCATTCTCATTGTTGTTAGCCTGTGTTTCTTTTGAGTTCCTGGCTGAAACAGAATCTGTTCTGTTTTCGGTAACACATAGCTTTGTCCGCATATTCTCTGTAGCAGTTCCGGGAACCATGGCTGACTTGGAAACAACGGGGCAATCATGATTAGCTCTGCTCCATCTTCGCACATCTTTTGAAGCACTCGGCCTATAATGCTGAAAGGAGGAAATGCGTAATGAAGATCATATTTCCATGTGACTGAAAATGCATTAACCGCAATAGCCCCCTTATCTGGCACATACGATATGTAGTTCTTATGCTTACAATTTTTTGAGGAGGCGAATAAGTCCACCTGCACCCTGCCCATTTTGTTTAATATACTGGCATACGTGTCATTTGACAAAGCCCATTCCATATCTTCATGACATTTTGTTTTTAATCGCGACAGCTCATCCGCCCGAGTGTTTAATCGGCCTGGGATGTGAAAGACTGATAACCACATGTTTTTCTGTTCACACCAGTCCCATAATTCTTTAGCTAAAGCATTTAATAATGGCTTTCTTCCTCCCATTTTGGAAATGTACTTTATTGCCACTGTGTTGTCCATAAATAGGTGAATGTGTTCATTTTGTGCCTTTTCACAAAAATATTGCACACATAAAATGGCTGCTTTTAGCTCTAAATAGTTTATATGGTATAATTTGTCTTCATCCCCCCAAATTCCATTAAATTCAGCATTGTGGGTGACGTCATGCCCCCCATATCCAATTAAAGAACTATCTGTTTCGATTCTTCTGTTCATGGGTCCAAATGAAATGGGCCTACATGACCTGTCAATATTGTCTATCCACCATTTTATACATTGTCTGGCATCCAGTGAAATACACATGGTTCTGTTAAAATTGCCCTTATTCAATTTTAAAGCCCTATCCTTCTCTAATTCTAATGTTTTGTAATGCAAAGCAGCATATTTAACCCCAGGTTCTGCTGCCACCATTTTGCCTATGATTTTTGCGAATTCTCGTATTGAGATAGACTTTGCCTTCAATATGTCGGTAGCTAGTTCTTTGAAGTTCGCAATCTTTCTGGGGGCTACACAGACTGTCATTTTATTTGAATCTAACAAAAAGCCCACAAACGCAATACTCTGAGTGGGATTGAGGATAGATTTTTCAGGGTGAGTAGTTAGTCCTACTGAGTCAATTAAGTTCACTGTTTCCTTGACATTTTGCACACATTGTTCATGGGAATCACCTAGTAGCAAACTATCATCTATATAGGCTACATTAGAATGACCTGTTTTCCTCAGTGTTGCGAAGACAGGTTTTAGCACTTTTGTAAATATTCTGCTTGCTGTGCAGAGCCCATTTGGGAGACAGGTGAATGCATACAGTTGCCCTTGCCACTCAAATTTTAAGTATTTTTGGTATGTTTCGTGAATTTTAACACTGTAAAAAGCATCTTTCAGATCCACTTTAGCAAAATAACAACCCTGTCTTATTATTTGTAATGCAGACTTGAGTGTTTCCATTTTGAAGCTGATATTGTCTACATGATCATTCAATTTGCTTAAATTGAGAATCAGTCGAAACGAGCCGTCAGCTTTTGGTCGTATAAAAATATGTGAAATAATCTGTCCTGGCTCATGCTGTGATTTGCGTATAATTTGTTTGTGTTCGAATTTACTCAAAAGCTTAGAAATGATGTCTTGTTCTTTACCATTGAAGCTAATAGGACACCTATTGCAGCCTTCACAAGGTTCTGAGGTGAATTCAATGCAGTATCCAAATTTGACTATGTCTAAAATGAATTTGTCTTTTGTTAAGTTCAACCAGTTATCGTAGAAATGGGAAATCTTCCCTGCTACGAAATTTTCTGGTGTGTTTTGCAGGCTTGACAAATGAAAACTTACTTGTTCACTGAACATCTGCTTCTTCACTGTTTCTGGTCTTTTTTGTTGGTCTTGTGTGGTCCCGGTTTGTGATAAAACCGGGACTTCTTGTCTAAAAAAGAGCTCTTCTCTTTGTTTCTATATCCAGAATATCCATAGTTGTTCTGATATTTTGTGTATTTGGTCGACCTGTCGTATTGTTCATGTCTCCTTTTTCTTTTTTTCTGGTTTGTATTTGGTGAGATCCTTGCCGACTTTTCTCATTTCGTCAAGTGTTTTGATTTGTTTTTCCAAATCATCCCCCAGTAAATTCTCTGTCAGTTGGGTGGAGTCATTGCACAGCGGCTTATATTTCTCTGAGACAGCCATTTTTAACTTTTGTCTCCGCAAGTTTGAAATGTCCCGGTGTGCATAGGCAAGTAACTGGAAAGAGTCTGTTGCTAGCTTAAACTTTTCCTCTGATCCCTTCTCTTTCACCAATTTATCTATGAGCTGTACCAGTGGGATAAGACCCTGGTTGAGGTATTTCTGTGCTGTTTGGTATGTCTTGTCTTGCTCTTTAGTGGCTTTAGCCAGTGAAGTGGTGTTCCACAATTCTTTGTTAATTCGTGGAACCACCAATGCATTGCAGTTTTCTGGTCTGTGATACTTAGCACCCAGCTCTTTTGCTACCGATCTATCAATCTGTGATCGGATTCCCGTATCTACAAAGTCGGCCAAGGTGTCCTCCACTTTGTTCGAGACTGTCTCACCTTTTTTGAACTCCTTGCTAAGTTCTTGCAGCAATTTCAATTTCGCACTCACTTCCGGTTTGTTTCCCGGATTTTCACTCTGCTTGTCTTTCGTGTCCTTAATTTCCTCGGACCTAAGTTCAGTTTCAGAGTGTTCTGATTCATCGTCTCCCTCGGAACTCGAGTATCCTGACTGTGATGAAACGTCTTCTATATTCGAGTCCGACATGGTATGAGGTTTTGCCTTGTGTTTTGGGAGTTGTTTCACCCTCACATTTACGTCCGGTGATCCCGATCTCTTATCATCCACGAGTTTCGCCAGTCCATCGACTTTCCCAACGAGCGCACTAACAGATTGTTGTTGTTGTAGAAACAACTGATGATTTAACATAAGTTGTTGCTGGAAAAACGTCAGCGAGAAATCCTGCGTCGGTAACGTCGAGGGCATGTCACTAGCCCGCACGGCATTCGTGTCGCTCGATGGAACAGCCGCGCTGACATTGTTTATGTTTTTCACTTCCGCTGTTCCGATATTCCCGAGCGGTAATTCGTTTGCCGATGTTTGGGTCATCCCAAAATTTGCATCTGAGGCCACGCCTCTAAGAGCGTCAGCCTCGCTTTGATTCTGAAGATTATGTCCTGTTTCACTCTCTTGTGTAATGACAATCAATGGTCTGTTCACGGCCGACAATGTTCTACTGCCGAGGTCCTCGAAAGGTTTTCCTCGTAGGAGAACGTTTTGCACACTCGGTGCTCCAATTCCATTGGCACTAGCCACGAATAGCTGTTGTGCCGAAGTAACACTGTAATTGTCCACGCTTCCATCAGGCTCAGCGTGACCAGTCAAGCTCTGTATATTGCCCTGATCGGCCATGTTTGTTCTTGCACTTTGTCCGTTTGTGGAACTTTGAACTTTGTCTATGCAACTCGTCGAAATCCCATTTTCGTATAGAGAAAGACAGTAAATCCAAATAACATCCAATTTTGTCACTAGTATTGATTTATTCACAGATGAATTTTTTATTTATTCCATTTATTAAATGACTTCGCCGCCATTTTGATAGTTCTTGGAAAAGTTTTATCCGAATTTTAAAGTTTCCAGATCAAGCAAATTTGCAGTCAATCGGAAGATTTAAACTCCCAATAAAGTTTTAATGACTAATATTCTTTAACTGATAACTATTTTTGCGTCTAAAATCGGTATTTAATAATGATTAAACCGGATTTTATTTGATAATTTTTGCCTTAAGATCAGTCCTGTGAAGCGTTCACTTAGTTCTGCAGATCGGTCACGTGATGTGTCACATGTTCATTTCCCAGGATTCTCATTGGTGGATTGGTTCCAATAGAATCATGAGTCCTTGGCCCAGATCAAACATGCATTCAAAAATATAAGGAACCACCCGATAAACTAGAAAAAATACATTATTTTTAGTCTGTGCTTGACAAAACATACACTAAGGCTTGTGGGACCAGCAAATCAGCCTGCATATCTGCAACCTCTGATCAGAGTCTTTGCTGATGGCTTGAGCCTTCAGGATATCCAAAAAGAGACAAATGAATACACCATGCCTTTGTGACTTGGTGGATGCAGAGGCTGGTCTGACCGTGCATAGCTCCAGATAAGGCTCTTCTACGCATATTTTCATTATTTCTGGCCAAAAACATATGTTGTGTGTAGTCTTTAGAAGCGCCTCACTGAGGCGCACAACATAATGTTTTTGGCCAGAAATAAGAAAAATTATATGTGGATACCTCTCTTTCTTGGGGCTAGGGATTCTTCGCTGTTACACAAGTCTTATTGTACGTTTTGTTGTGTGCAGGCTAATTTAACCCATTTTGTACTGAATGGAATCTTCCGTCTTATATAGAGCTTGAGACTATTTTTAAATTCAGGGGTGACGAGTTAGGTTTATAAATTTATTAAGAAAATGGTTGAACTGTCTGCAAACAGTGTAGGCATTGTTCGGCGTCTGATCTGGGCCTGCACAGTTTGCCTGTGACCCATTTGGGGATTTTCTGTATAAAATGGGTTTAATGATAAATCATGCAGCCTTACCATGCTTCAGATTTGAAAATTCTTCAGAATTTCATTGGAATTGATTTAAGGTATAGTGTAGATTTTGAAATTTAGGTTTTGTTTAAAAATTTTCTAAGAAAATGGTTGTCTGATAATGTGTAGGCCCTGATCAGATGCCACATTCTGTGGCATCTGATCTGGGGCATCTGATCTGGGCATCTGATCTGTGGCATCTGATCTGGGCCTGCACAGTTTGCTTATGAACCATTTAACACATTTAGTACCAGAAACCCACAAACGCGTACCCTGGCAAACAGTGCAGGCCAAGATCAGACGCCACAGAACGCAGCATCTGATCAGGGCCTCCACTGTTTGCTCAAAGTTCTGTAATTTTCCAAATAAATTTTGATGAAAACACAACCTGCAGAGCTACAGATAATTTTTAGGCCAAAGAGTATTTTACTCCCTGATTTTCTTTTCAAAGGGTATTTCAGGTCCTAGAAATTTACTGAAAGAGTAAAATGTTCTACAATTTTTTAGAAAAAATATTTTGACACATAATATGCTTTTTATTCCCAAGTGTGGCAGTTTTTATAACATATTATTGATGATATTTATAATCATAAAATAATTATTATAACTTCAGATAAGGTGCCAAGGGTAGTGAGACAACCACGTTTTTACAGTTTTTTCACTAAAATTTTGCCCAAATGCAGCCCATATATTTCTTCAAGCCCCTATGGGCCACATCATCTAGTATTGTTCTTGCAATCTTAGAGGGGTCTGTTACTTCCTTCCTTGTTAGGAAGTTCAATATGTTGCCCGCATTTGCTGGCATTTTCGGTCTAAAACGACCGGACTTCGACGATTTCTCCGCCATTTGTTTGCATTGGACACCAAAAGAGTGATTTCCCTTTCCGATCTGTTATTCTAATCACGATTGGCCTAACGAAAACGAAAGTAGCAATCAGACAACGTATTATACAGCGGCTTTTGGTAGAACCGGATATGAAGTTGGGTTGCTCGATTTACCGAAACGAAGTCGGTTTACTTCAACTTTTATTTTGCACCCGTCGGGACCATGACGTACCCGTTTTTTTTCCAATGCGTATCAATACGCGAAAAATCGATTTTCAATGCGTTTTTTATAAAAATTAATGCGTTTTTACGCGGATACGCGCCTTATCTGTAGCTCTGACCTGACAGCCCTTAATTTTGAAATGGACTCCTGCAAGATTCCATTTGGTAAAAAAAGGGTTAATGATTTATCATCCAGCATGTGCTTCTAGTTCTTATCATGCTTCAGGTTTGAAAATTCTTCAAAATTTCATTGGATAGCTAAGGCAGTGTTGGCCTGCACCCTCTGGGGGGCTTGGAGATATAAATTAGGCTGCATGCTGTTTCCACTCAGAGTTTAAACTGATCGCACAGGAGTAATGTTAAACTGCTTAGAAGGTCTAAGCCTGCCCAGGCAAAGTGGTGCTAGTTGGACCATCCCAACATGCCAGCATGTGAACCCTAAATATTGGTCTGTTTGGGTGGTTGAGGGCCCCCAAGATGTCATTAAATTTTCATCTTAGTGTTGGGTAAAAGTCCCACAAAATTGGAAGCAGCGTCTCCAAAATGACTTAAATAGTGTTTACAGGGATGTAAAACCTCAATTCAAACAAAAAACAAAGACTAAGGTTGTGTAGATTTTTGGTAGATTTCATAGGGACTAGGCAGCCTCCGCCCATCGGGGCTTGAAGAAATAGATGGGCTGCATGATGCTTCCACGCAGAGCTGAAACCGATCACAGATGAGTACTGAATAAAACAGCTTAGAGGGTCTAAGCCTGCCCAGGCAAAGCGATGCGAGTCAGACCATTCATGCTTATAAACCCTATTGGTTTCATTGGACAACAGGGCTTCAAATGTCATGTGTCAGTGTAGGGTAAAAGTTCCACGAAATTGGAAGCAACGTCACAAAAATGACCTATACAGTGTTGACGGGGACATTAAACCTCAAATCATTCAATCAAAAAATCATAGGGACTAGGCGAAAGTTTTTCCGTACTCACCTCCAGTTATACTCACCAATTGGCAAGTGTAAGATGAGTGGATCTTTGACTGTTGGTTTAACCTATTTTCAGCTGTTTGGAATCTTCCTCAGTATATACAGCACGAGTTCATTTTGAAATTCAGGGGTGACAGGTGTTGAGGAAATAGTTCCAGAAATGCATTTCGAAAATGGTTGTCAGCTTTTGGCAAACAATGAAGGCCCTGATCAGAGGACATATTCTGTGGTATCTTATCAGGGTCTGCATCGATTGCCTGTGTACCCATTTTGGGATGTTCCATCTGAAATGATATGCAAGCAATTTACATTTACCCATTGTATACTAGTGGACTCTTCCTTTGCTATATATTGGACAAGTCCATTTGTCATATAAGGGGTTCCATTTTTATTAAACCCCTGGCAGACGAAGTATGTCAGGGGGAATATAGTTTTCGTCTTTCCGTCCGTTCGTTGGTTTGTTTGTTCATTCGTTTGTTAGTTAGTTCGTTCGTTCGTACTTCCATCCATCCCACCGTTCGTCAACCTTTACGTCAAAGTTTTGTGTTAAACCTTTTTGATTGCTCATATCTCTGTAACCACATGTTTAGATTCTCTTCATACAGTAAAACCTGTCTTTGTGGCCACCTCTATTAAGCAAGCAACCTGTCTTAAGCAAGCAGGTGTTTGGTTCCCGAAGAAGCCAAATGTGTTAAATTTCACATGTATTAAGCCAGCACCTGTCTTAAGCAAGCACATTTCTGTTATCCCGTAGGTGCTTGCTTAATACAGGTTGGACTGTATTTGGTAAAGGATATCTCTATAGCATTACCTTTCATATGGAATATCTAAGCCCCTTGGTCAAGCCCCTGGGTGGGCTGTCTGTCTGTCCATCTGTCTGTTCATCTACTTTTACGTCAAAGTTTTGTGTTAAACCTTTTTCATTGCTGATATCTCTGTAACCACATGTTAGATTCTCTTCATGTTTGATAAAGGATATCTCTATAGCATTGCCTTTCATATGGAATATATAAGCCCCTGGGTCAAGCCCCTGGGTGGGCTGTCCGTCTGTCTGTTCATTTAATTTTACGTCAAAGTTTTGTGTGAAACCTGTTTCATTGCTGATATCTCTGTAACCACATGTTAGATTCTCTTCATGTTTGGTAAAGTATATCTCTATAGCATTACCTTTCATATGGAATATCTAAGCCCCTGGGTCAAGCCCTTCGGTGGGCTGTCTGTCTGTTCATCTACTTTTACATCAAAGTTTTGTGTTAAACCTTTTTCAGGGCTGATATCTCAGTAACCACATGTTAGATTCTCTTCATGTTTGAAAAACGATTTCGTGATGCCTGTCCCTGCCCCCCATCCATGGTGACCTTGACCTCAAGGTCACGGACTTTTAGAAATTTTACATTTGGTTAAAGTTTTATGACAAAGTTTATAGATGCCTGTATGTTCTAAACTTTAAGAAAAATTCAATTGATACTTGCATCAATGTGGCATACCAGTCCAAAGATTTCATTGGTGCATACCCCACCCTGCTGCTTCATTAACTTTATTGCCCTCATTCCATCTAGAAATTTTATATTTGGTTTAGCTTTTACAAGCACATTAATAGATTCTTATAGCTTCTTGACTTCATTCATATTACATACAAGCTCGAAAGCTATATCAGAGGATGGCGCTGGCCGGAGGTTTACGTGACCCACGGGTCGCTTTCTCTAGTTCTATATATTTTTGATGGAAAATTATGTTAGCATATAGTGCAGGCCCTGATCAGACGCCGCCTTCTGCGGCGTCTGATCTGGGCCTACACTGTTTGCCAAGGTACCCCTTTAGGGGTTTCCTGCATGCAATGGGTTATATGCTGAGTCAAATTTTTGCTGAAAAACAATAATAATAAAAAAAATGGTGCAGAGCTCATGAGTGTTCTTAATCCTTGTTCTGCTGAACACGTTAACCTCTATCTTTGCCAACATTGTAGATCCAGATCTGCGGGAGCCATCTGATCAGGATCTACACTGTATGTCATGCAGATTGTGAATTAACAAATACATAATCTTCAGTAATTTGATTGGTTGATAGTCAGAAATTAGGCTAAATTAATTTATTCCGGCCCCCACACATCGGGGCTTGAAGAAATAGATGGGCTGCAGCAAGCTTCCACACAGAGCTGAAACCGACCACACAAGAGTACTATTAAACTGCTTAGAGGAGCTAAGCCTGCCCAGGCAAAGCAGTGTGAGTCAGACCATCCATGCTTATAAACCCTATTTGTTTCATTGGGCGACAGGGCTTGAGATGTCATTTCATCTTAATGTCGGGTAAAATTCACACAAAATTGGAAGCAACGTCCCCAAAATGACATATACAGTGTTGACGGGGACGTTAAACATCAAATCAAACAAACAAACAAAAAAGCAAATTAATATATTGAATTTATTCAGCAGGACAAGGGTAAATAGAAAAATATTCTAATTAGGTAATGTCCCTATTTTTAAGTTAATAATGGCAATAAGACTCTATTAACCCATTTTGTACCAGAAACCCCAAAACGGGTACCCTGGCCAACAGTGCAGGCCCAGATCAGATGCTGCAGAACGCGGCATCTGATCAGGGCCTACACTGTTTGCAAAAAGATCAGCCATTTTCCTAATAAATTTTGAAGAAAACACAACCGGACACCCCTAAATTTTGATATGGACTCCTGCTCTTTATATAAGGAGGAAGATTCCATTTGGTACAAAAAGGGTTAACAGAAATGCAAATAGTCTGTAAATTGGCCTGATATTTACATAATGTCCGTAAAATCACAAGACATACAAGCACAGTAATGGAATTGGTCTGCATTCTCTTTCTTGGGGACTTCTAAATACTTTCAGACAAAGCCCAGTTATGGTAGACAGTTGTCGTATCTTAAACTCTTGAAGCAGCAAACAAAATTTTAATAGATGGGATTTTCTTTTTTTAGTTGGGCTTGCTGTGGAGTTCTGCTCGGAATTTTGATTTGTTTGTTTGATTTGAGGTTTATCATCCCCGTCAACACTGTGAAAGGTCATTTTGGAGATGTTGCTTCATATTTTTTGGGACTTTTACCCGACATTGAGATGAAATGACATATCAAGCCCTGTCGCCCAATGAAACCAATAGGGTTTATTAGCATGGACGGTCCGCCTCGCACTGCAGTTCCTGGACAGGCTTAGATCCTCTAAGCGGTTTACCAGTACTCGTGTGCGGGCCAGATCCAGCTCTGCGTGGAAGCATCATGCAGCCCATATATTTCTTCAAGCCCCTATGGGTGGGGGCCGTCTGCATGGAATTATAAAATAGGTGTAAATTCTTTCCTTTAAGAGAATTCCCCCTATCGGAGAAAAAATCTTTATTTTTTTCTTGTGCATAAATGAATAAAATTTTACTTCTGGTTACCCGTACTGTTTTAGGCATTGCCTGTTTATGTCGTCTGCTACACCTTCTTAAATTGCAAACTTTTCAAACATATTTTTGCATACAGGTAAACAGTGTGGACCCTGATCAGACTGCTCCTAGAGGAACAGTCTGATCTAGGTCCACACTCTTTGCAAAAATGTCTTAAAATAACCATATGACAACAAAGCAGATAACAATTGTAACAGTTGTAATTGGCATCTTGTGGTGAAATTTTTTTGTGAGCTTCCTTCTTGTAATTTAGAAGCCTCAGTGGTGCAGTGGTTACGCTACTCGCCTTGTAAACCAGGGGTTGCAGGATCGACCCCGGGCTTCTCCAGACTTTCGGATGAGTCTTTAAACCGAGGTCCCATCTCCGTATGACCTTAGCTGTTGGTGGGACGTAAAACTCAAACAGTCACACACTCCTTCTTGTTATGCACTGATATTACATGTATCATCAGGCCCTACCGCCCCCGCCCATAGGGGCTTGAAGAAATATATGGGCTGCATGATGCTTCCACGCAGAGCTGAATCCGGCCCGCACACTAGAACTGGTAAACCGCTTAGAGGATCTTAGCCTGTCCAGGAACCGCGGTGCATGCTAATAAACCCTATTGGTTTCATTGGGCGATAGGGCTTGAGATGTCATTTCATCTCAATGTCGGGTAAAAGTCCCACAAACTTGGAAGCAACATCTTCAAAATGACCTTTACAGTGTTGAATGGGAGGTAAAACCTCAAATCAAACAAACAAAACCACCAGGCCCTTATCATTTTGCTTCTTTGCTAAGTATAAGTAATGAAGTATTTTAATCCCTTCAGTTTATTTAGGAAAACTTTCAGAATGTTTGAAACATATTATTCATGATTACTGTAACTATATTTGATATGAACACACTGTATGAGGATGTAAAATAGAAGTTGGATAAGATAAATATCCGAGTGAATAGGATCTTAAAGTACACAAAGTGAGGGAGTTGAAAAAATGGGTGCAACTGAAGAAAATCAAGCAAATGGTGAAGCCATAGAACTTGAGGATATTGATGTCACGGATGGTGCTCCAGCAGGTATTACAATGTGTGCATTACCGTAAAAATCCTAAAAATTCGGACACCTTGAGAAATCGCTAGAAACAAATTTGTTTCATAAACCAGCAAGGAGTCCACAAAGTGCAGACAGAATGACAAACAGTGTAGATCCTGATCAGACTGCTCCTGAAGGAGCAGCCTGATCTGGGTCTGCACTGTTTGCTTATAGGCCTGTCTGGCTCAGTACTTAGGATAATTATGGTATGTAAAGTGACTTTTTATCCCCCGACCGAATAGGTTCGGGGGATATAGCGATCAGCCTGGCATCCGTCCGTCCGTCCGTGCATCCGTCTGTCTGTCCGCACCAACGAAACGACTTTTAGGGGGCAAAAAATTTGGACATTTTGACACTTAAGTATATATTCGTAGGTCCAAATGGGGTTTATTCCGTTATTTGGGTACTTAAGTGGCAAAAATTCGCTCTTAGGTGGCTTGCCGCTTAAGAGAATTTGCCGCTTAAGTAGTCAATATGCCGACGCCTAGCCACTTAAGTATCCGTTCGTGAGAACGTCTGTGCGTCCGTCCGTAGACGCAACCTTGTGATGGCCATAACTCCTATACCCTTTGAGATTCATTGATGGTTCTTGGCACAATTGTTCACAAGGCCGAGACGGCGTGTCATGCACAAGAACCAGAACTCTGGATGCCATACTTTTTTAGTTATCTCCCCTTTTAATAAAATAGAATGACTACTTTGTGATGGCCATAACTCCAATACCCTTTGAGATATATTGATGGTACCTGGTACAGTTGTTCACAAGGCTGAGACGGCATGTCATGCACAAGAACCACAACTCTGGTTGCCATGGTTTTGGAGTTATCTCCCTTTCAAATAAAATAGGGTGACAACCTTGTGATGGCCATAACTCCTATAACCTTTGAGATTCATTGATGGTTCATGGCACAATTGTTCACAAGGCTGAGATGGCGTGTCATGCGCAAGAACCAGAACTCTAGATGCCATACGTTTTTAGTTATCTCCCCTTCCAATAAAATAGAGTGACAACCTTGTGATGGCCATAATTCCAATACCCTTTAAGATATATTGACGATACCTGGCACAGTTGTTCACAAGGCTAGACGGTGGGTCATGCACAAGAACAACAACTCTGGGTGCCATTGTTTTTTAGTTATCTCCCCTTCCAATAATATAGAATCACAACCTTATGTTGGCCACATCTCCAACACTCTTTGAGATTTATTGATGATACATGGCACAGTTGTTCACAAGGCCCAGATGGTGTGCCATGCACAAGAACCACAACTCTGGGTGCCATGATTTTTTAGTTATCTCCCCTTCCAATAATATAGAATCACTACCTTGTGATGGCCACATCTCCAACACTCTTTGAGATATATTGATGATATTTGGTACAGTTGTATGTGAGGTTAAGCAGGTGTGTCACGTGCAAGAAACACAACTCTGGGTGGCCTAGTTTTTTAATTATCTCCCCTGACAATATAACCTTGTGATGGCCATAACTCCAATACCCTTTGAGATATATTGATGGTACTTGGCACAATTGTATACAACGTTGAGACAGCGCTTCATGCCTAAGAACCACAACTCTGGGTGCTATGATATTTGAGTTATCTCCCCTTCCAATATAACAGTATAACAACCTTGTGATCATCGTACCTCAAATACCCTTTGAGACATATTGGTGGTACTTGATGCAGATGTACATGAGGTTAAGCAGGTGTGTCATGCTCAAGAATTACAACTCTGGGTGCTCTGGTTTTTAGCTCACCTGAGCCGAAGGCTCATGTGAGGTATTAGTATACCACGAGCCGGCGTCCGTCGTCCGTCGTCCATCGTCGTCGTCGTCGTCCACACTTTCAAAGAAGTATATCTCCGGAACCAGTGGGCCAATCTTGATCAAATTTCATGTGAAGCAATATCAGGTAGGGGGAAAGGCTGCATACTGTTTTCGGGCAGATCGGATTGGAACTCTGGTTGCCATGGCAACAAATAGCTCCCATAGACTTAACATAGGAAAAAGTTTGTCATCACTCTAGCTCCGTCAATTTTTTTTTGATTGTCTTCATTCTTGCAGATAACGAGGACAGGCATGAAATCTCGATCAAGTTCGATTTTGGGCTGAATCGGATTATTCACTCAGGAGTTACGTGCCCTTGAGCGTTAGGATAAAGCTTGTCATCACTCTAGCTCCGTCAATTTTTTTCTGATCGACTTCATTCTTGCAGATAACGAGGACAGGCATGAAATCTCGATCAAGTTCGATTTTGGGCTGAATCGGATTATTCACTCAGGAGTTACGTGCCCTTGAGCGTTGAAAAAATTGCCTATTGACTTAACATGGGGAGAATGTTGTCATCACCGTAGCTGCTTCAATTATTTTCAGATTGGCTTTATTCTTGCAGATAACCAGCACAGCCATGAAATCTCGGTCAAGTTCGATAACTGGCAGAATCGGATCATTCACTTAGGAGTTACCTGCCCTTGTGTGTTTTTGCATTAGGGTTAATGGGAATTTCAAAAATGTATATCTTAAAGACTACTTGGCCAACTTTGATCAAATTTCATGTGTCGCATTATTGGGCAAGTGGAAAGGCTTCATTAGGTTTTCAGGCAGATCTGAGTGGAACTCTGGTTGCCATGGCAACATCTAGCTCCCATAGACTTCACATAGGAAAAAGCTTGTCATCACTCTAGCTCCGTCAATTTTTTTCTGATCGACTTCATTCTTGCAGATAACCAGTACAGGCATAAAATCTCGGTCAAGTTCGATTTTGGGCCGAATCAGATAATTCACTCAAGAGTTACCTGCCCTTGAGCGCCCGAAAAATTGCCTATCGACTTAACATGGGGAAAATGTTGTCATCGTTGTAGCTAGTAACGAGGACAGCCATAAAATCTTGGTTAAGTTCGATTTTGGGCAGAATCGGAACATTGACCTCGGAGTTACGTGACCTTGAGCGACAAAAAATTTGCCCATAGACTTAACATAGGGAAAATGTTGTGACTACGATAGCGACCTGAATTTTTTTCAGATCAGCTTCAAACTTGCAGGTAACGAGGACAGACATAAAATCACGGTTAAGTTCGATTTTGGGCCGAATCAGATTATTTGCCTTGGAGTTACCTGCCCTTGAGCATGAAAAAATACGTTGTGACCACGATAGCAACTTTATTTTTATTCAGATCAGCTTCAAACTTGCAGGTAACGAGGACAGGCATAAAATCCCAGTTAAGTTTGATTTTGGGCCGAATCGGAATATTGACCTCGGAGTTACGTGACCTTGAGCGACAAAAAATTTGCCCATAGACTTTACATAGGGAAAATGTTGTGACTACGATAGCGACTTGAATTTTTTTCAGATAAGCTTCAAACTTGCAGGTAACGAGGACAGACATAAAATCTCGGTTAAGTTAGATTTTGGGCCGAATCGGATTATTTGCCTTGGAGTTACCTGCCCTTGAGCATAAAAAAATACGTTGTGACCACGATAGCAACTTTATTTTTATTCAGATCAGCTTCAAACTTGCAGGTAACGAGGACAGGCATAAAATCTCGGTTAAGTTCAATTTTGGGCTGAATCGGAATATTGACCTCGGAGTTACTTGACCTTGAGCGACAAAAAATTTGCCCATAGACTTAATTAGGGAAAATGTTGCGACTACCATAGCGACTTGAATTTTTTTCAGATCAGCTTCAAACTTGCAGGTAACGAGGACAGACATAAAATCTCGGTTAAGTTCGATTTTGGGCCGAATCGGAATATTTGCCTTGGAGTTACCTGCCCTTGAGCATAAAAAAATACGTTGTGACCACGATAGCAACTTTATTTTTATTGGAGCGTAGCTGTTGCAGCGTAGCTCCAGTGAGATGAGAAGTGATTTCGGCACTACTTTCGGTGTTAATGCATATGACCTGAGAATATAGTACCCCGTGTTAACGTAGTAGATTATTACGCCATGCGGTATCTTCTTATAGACTGCTTCACAGACCACCTATTTCAAACGGAATAGATGAATATTTTTAATAGATGAACTGTGTAGCAGTCTAATCGTTTTATAGTTCAGTTCATATAACCCAGTTTACAGCCCATTTGTGCCATAAAATCCCAAACCTGGCAACTTGCAAACAGGACAAACCCAGATCAGATACCACACAACGCGGAGTCTCATTATGCCCTTCACTGCATACTTACAAAAAAGGTTCAGCCATTTTTTGCCAAATATTTCGTGGAAGCCACAACCTGACATCCCTGATTTTAAAATGAACTCATCCCATACTGATATAAGGTGTTGAGAATTCCATTCGTTTAAAATGGGTTAAAAGTACGCAGTGTGGGTCGATAATGTAATACCAAAATAAGACAGTTGGAGTGAGTTTGGACAGGTGCACGTCAAGGCTTATATTGTAAGGAGTAAATTTTGCAGTTTAGACACAGATGAGACGCCACTTGTTGTAGCGTCTGATTTGGGTCTGCTATGTTTGTCCCTAAAAAGGCTGCTAGACATATACTCAGAGTATGGGTTAATGTGTGTGTGTGGGGGGGGGGGGTGTTACTTTTTTAAAGCGACCTGTCTGCGTCCTAGGCACGTGACCATAAATAAAGCAAATTTCAGCTCAGACGCAAGTTCGATACCTGCCGGGTTCGGCAACATTCTTTCCAGGAGATTGATCACGAAATCTGTTCCACGGTGATTCTATCCCTTTCGCTGATCCAAGAAGGGCAGTTGTTGGTTTCTGGTAAAAGACTGTGTACTGTGCTGTATTGACAATATCTAACCAAAGAAATTGCCTTAATGCCAGATCATTTCATAAATGGCCTCGTCGAGGCAATTTATTTTTATATAATAATAACGGAGTATAATGTCTAAACCTCTTCAAATATTCCTATGGATTGATATTGACAATACTGTCGTATGCAAGATCACTTCATAAATGGCCTCACCGATGCAATATATATTTAGAAAAATGTTAACAGAGTATAATGTTCAAACCTCTCTGAATATTCCGATCATTTTTGGCATTCGGGTTGATATTGACAATACCAACCCGTGAGGCTGTTTTATGCAAGATTACTTTATGAATGGCCTCGCCGAGGCAAAATAATATAAAAAATGAATACAGAGTATAACATCTAAACCCGGCTTTGATCATTTTCGGCATACAGGTTGATATTGACAATACATAACCCGCAAAATTATCTTATGCCAAATTACTTTACAAACGGCCTCGCCAAGGCAAACTGAAAAATTATTTCGAAGTGTAACTTCTAATCTACTTGGAATATTTTTGACAACTGTTAGCATGCAGAGAGATAATGTACAGATCTAACCAACGCGATTCCTGAATGCCCAATTTCTTTATTTTAGCCTCGGCAAGGTAAAACATTCACCCACTGACACGGTCTTATAACTTTCAATCCGATGGGTATATTTTTATAATGTTTTGCATGCAGATGTAAATTGACAAGATCAAGCTAATGGTATTGTCTAATGCCAGATAGCTTTATAAACAGCCTCACCGAGGCAATTTTTAAAGACTGATTGCGGATGTATAACTTATAAACTGCTGGGAAAAGTATGATGATTTTTCACAATCAAGTCGTAACCAAGAAGAATGTCTAATGCAAGATAAATAACCTCTGAAAGGTAATTTTTCAAAAACTGATTCCATAAAATAACTTTAAAGCCGCCAAACAATTGCGCAAGCCGCAGTTATTGCACGAACTATAGCTCAGCAGAAATCTTCAAGTAAACTGTTGAACTGCATGGTTGCTGTATTGCTCAAAAACATTGATTGTGGGTTCTTGATAAAACTGCCTCGCCAAGGCGGTTCAATCAAGTCCCCGCAATCAATGTTTTGAGCAGAGATAAGAAAATATCACAATTTTGTATCTTAAAATTTCCATTTTTTGGCCAAAAAAAAAATGACAATGTATTTGTACAGGCGTGTTTTCGTGATGGTTGTTGCGGGGTCTACACCTTAGCGTGAGTTAATTTCAATATTGGTCTTGTTGCTTTAACACGACTTCTGGCCCAGAATAGCTTCAAACAGCTATGTTCATTGGATCAATATGAGCCTGAATTAAAATACCAATCAGACGCTAAATCAAATTATCATATCAAAGCTACGCTCCATCAGCACTCTCAGTGCTTTGATTCATATCAGCTTCAAACTTGCAGGTAACGAGGACAGGCATAAAATCTCGGTTAAGTTCGATTTTGGGCCGAATCGGAATATTGACCTCGGAGTTACGTGACCTTGAGAGACAAAAAAATTTGCCCATAGACTTAACGTAGGGAAAATGTTGTGACAGAAATAGCAACTTGAATTTTTAGCTCACCTGAGCCAAAGGCTCCAGTGAGCCGATAGTATACCAAGGCTCCGGAGTCCGTCGTCTGTCGTCCGTCCATCCGTCGTCCACACTTTCAATGAAGCATATCTCAGAAGGCAGTCGACCAATCTTGTTTAAATTTTATGTGTAGCACCATTGGGCAAAGGGAAAGGCTGCATTAGGTTTTGGAGCTAGTCTGGTTCATTTGTTCCTTCATTCTTCTTTCTCTCCATATAGAGATAATAGACCAATGTTAAATTTTTAATCAAAGATTTCTCAGGAACTATAAAAGCTAGAAGCATCAAATTTGGTATTCAATAGAATAATGATGACTTATTTTGTGTAAGAGACATTGGGCTTTCTCAGCTTATTTGTTCATCTGTTCTTTCATTCTTCTTTCTCTCCATTTTGACCAATGTTAAATTTTCGTCAAAGATTTCTCAGGAACTATAGAAGCTAGAAGTCTCAAACTTGGAATGCAATGCAATAATCATGACTTATATCCTGTAAGGGTCAATGGGCTGGATTCTATTAGCAGATTTAGTAGTCAAGTCTGTGAATTGTTAAAACTTAAGTTCCTCAGGTGAGCGGTTTAGGCTCATTGAGCCTCTTGTTTAGTTATCTCCCCTGGCAATATAACCTTGTGATGGCCATAACTCCAACACCCTTTGAGATATATTGAAGGAACTCGACACAATTGTATACAAGGTACAGAAGGAATGTCATGTGCAAGAACCACAACTGTTGGGGCTGTGGTATTTGAGTTATCTACCCTTCCAAGATAACAGTAACACCAGCTTGTGATCACCATATCTCCAATACCTTTTGAGACGTATTGATGGTACTTTGTACAGAAATACATGAGCTTAAGCAGGCATTTCATGCGCAAGAACCACATTTCTGAGTACCCTGTTTTTTTAGTCATCTCCCCTGACAGTATAATCTTGTGATGGCCATAACTGCAATACTTTTGTGATATATTGCTGGTTTAATTCTGATGCACTTTCTATTGGTGAGCAATCTTCCGAAGGGCATATTGGCTTTTGGTCGGGGGATTTGCCATCTTTTCCGATGGCTATTTTTCTCTTAATTATTCCAAGAAACTGAAATTGTGAACATTTGTTGGAATCGCCTTGCTGAGGCAAGTCTAACTGTCGCTCTTCTCCAATATATAGTCAAATAAACAAATCGTGTGGACATTGTCACTGAGGGGATTCTGACAAATAACCAAAATATTCAAATCTTGTGAAATTCAATTTGTTAGAATTGCCTCACTGAGGTGTTAGAATTGCCTTACTGAGGCAATTCTAACAAACATCAACTACATTTCTTTCTTGTAGTATTCATTACAGAAGGTTAGATTAGTATGTTGTTTTGCTTTTACGGCCCTTTCAAGATTATTTCACTCATATCGAGCCAACCATTAATCAGAGGTGGGGGAAAACCTGAGTACCTGGAGAAAAAACACCTGACCCTCCATTGCAGATTACATATGACCCGAGCCAGGTTTGAACCTACAGCGGTGAGGGACATAGTGATCAAGTCCCTGAGAAAGAGAAAAAGAAGTGTTTAGTGTTTTCAACATTTAAACATAGGAAAGTTTTAGAATTTTGTCATCTACACCTTCGTAAGCTTGGAACTGCTGGGCCTTGCATTTTGAATGAATGATCTTGTTTTTTGCTCACGTCACATAGTGACAAGATGACCTTTTGTGATCACGTTTTGTCCGTCGTCTGTCGTGCCTGCGTCCATCCGTAAACAATCGCAAATAAGTACATGTATATGGCAACATAATTTTATAGCTCCCATAGATTTACAATGGGAAAAACTTAAAAAAAATCTTCTTCTCTGAAACCACATGGCCTAGAGCTTAGATATTTAGCTTGTAGCAATGTCAAGTGGTCACCTACATAAATCCTGCCTATCATGCCCCTGGGGTCCAAATTGCCTACATCCCGGAGGCCCCTTAGCTCCCATAGATTCATAATGGAAAAAAGCTTTAAAAATCTGCTGCTCTGAAATCATGAAGCACAGTGCTTAGATATTTGGTATGTAGCAATTAAAATAGTCCCTTACATAAATCGTGCTAACCATACCCCTGGGGCCAAAATTGGCCACGCCCCTGGGCTCATCAGCTCCCATAGACTAATAAGGGGAAAAACTTTAAAAATATTCACTTGTGAAACCACAGGGCCCAAAGCTTAGATATTTAGCATGTTGCAAAGGCAAGTTGTCACCTACAGAAATCCTGCCAGTCATGCCCCTGGGGTCCAAATGGGCCACACACCGGGGCCCATTAGCTCCCATTGACTCATAATGGAAAAAAGCTTCAAAAATCTTCTTCTCTGGAACTTAAGATATTTAGTTTCTAGCAACATAAGATAGTCACCTACATAAATCCTACCAACCCTGCCCCTGGAGGTATGAGAAATGCCATTTTAGTGCATGGGTGTGTTATCGTTATGTGAAGCTAGAAACCACATGCTATGGTCTGTACATTTGCTCGCTGTGCTGAGGTTTTTCAGTGCCTGGTTCAAAATAATATAGCATGTATATTCATGTATATTTTAAAATGTTTAAGTGCCTTTTAAGTGTTTGACACTTTAAGTTTTCCTGTTTAAGGAGTTTGGATAAACCTGGAACATTTTCAACCATGGTTTACAAGGGAGGCTGCTTTTGGGATTTGTTTGTTTGTGTTTAGTTTTACTTTCCCATTAACACTATAAAGGTCATTTTGGAGATGTTTCTTCTGATTTTGTGGGAATTTTACCCAGTATTGAGATGAAATGACATCTCAAGCCCTACTGCCCAAAGAAACCACCACAGCTTAAGGGATGGTCTGTCTTGCATTACCATATTGCTTTGACAGGCTTTGACAGTACTCGAATGTTCAGTCGGTTACAGCTCTGCCCAGAAGCATCATGCAGCCCAATCTTTTTCTTCAAGCCCTAATGGCATGGGGCACTTGGATATATTGCCTTCCACTTACTTGAGAGGTTGGTGATAACATCACACACCTAGTTACCTTCCCTGCTGGAGACACCCAAGCTGATTTTCAATAGAATCTTCACCCTTAATTATGTTCTTGACTTAGGCAGAATTACATTTCTTGCACACCAGACAATGAAATCCGAGACTTTACCCTGGGATAGAAATTTATGTTCTGACCCTGGAGTTCCGACCCAAAATCAAATATACCATATTCCTCCCATTTAATGCCCAGGGCGCTTAGAAAATGGGAAAAAGAGGGGGCGCTTATTAGAGACAAAAATCTTACAAGAATGGAGAGTTTAAAAACCATTACATGTGGTGGTTTTCCATTAGAATATGGTGGGATCATGACATGTAAAGGACCATTACATGTGGTGAATTTCCATTAGAATATGATGGGATCATGACATGTAAAGGACCATTACATGTAGTGGTTTTCTATTAGAATATGGTGGGATCATTACATGTAAAGGACAATTACATGTGGTGGTTTTCTATTTGAATATGGTGGGATCATGACATGTAAAGGACAATTACATGTGGTGGTTTTCCATTATAATATGGTGGGATCATGACATGTAAAGGACAATTACATGTGGTGGTTTTCTATTAGAATATGGTGGGATCATGACATGTAAAGGACAATTACATGTGGTGGTTTTCCATTATAATATGGTGGGATCATGACATGTAAAGGACCAAGTGGCCAACAAAGACTCTGTGACAGCAGTGGGTTTAGAAATACTGTACCTTGCATGATAGGATTTACAGCATTAACGGCAGTGGGGTTTAGAAATACCTTGCATGATACGAATTACAGCAGGTATGGCAATGATTGGCAGGCTGAAATCTTAACTTTCGGTAAGCCAAAATATTTTTTCTCCGAAAGCAGAAGTGGCACATATTATTTTGTTCTTGGAAAAACAGTGAGGGGGCGCTTATAGGAGCAGGGGCGCTAAATGGGAGGAATACGGTAATCACGTGTTTGATAAAATTTGCACTGGTTGAATACGACCATTGTATGCGACGTCGTTAAGGTTGACATCACAGCATGTTAGGTGACCTCCCTAAACATTCCTATAGTGTCATCACAATATGACGTCGGTAACCGAAATGTATGCAGCATTAAAAATCTCACTCTCCATGGTGAGTGCCTAATGCTTAATAATGTGTAAAAATTTTGTCTAGTCCCTGTGAAACACAACCTTCGTGATGAAGGATGAGGGAAATTTGGAAGAATTTTCAATTCCTTTTCTTTTTAATGAGTTGCCTCCCCTGAAGGTGTAGGGCACTGGATACACCTGAAAGGCTTACTGCAAATTTTGAAAGGGAGACATTTTTTGCAGACCTGTGTTTGAACCCTCTAACCCTTTTTGTACCAAATGGAATCTTCCTCCTTTAGGGGTGTCAGGTTGTTCAAAATTTATTTGGAAAATGGCTAAACTTTTTGCAATCCGTGGAGGCCCTGATCAGATGCCGCATTCTGCACTGTTTGCCAGGCTACCCGTTTTTGGGTTTCTGGAACTAAATGGGTTAAAAGCTAGGTCACCTCTGAAGGAAACAGTTTCCTCCCATTAGGGACCTTAATTCTTGTTAAGTGCATGTAGTCACAAGTTATAGTAGTCGCAGATAAAATTGACTAGGCGGAGCTATTCAGGTGTTGTCAATATATGTCAAATTGGCTGAGTCCACCAGAAGATTCGGTAGAGTGCCTTTCGCATGCTTTCTTCAAGTGGACCAAAAATGGCCATATACGCCACAGCTTCGTTTGTGTCACAGCTGAATTCACTCAGTCGGGTGACTTGGTTTACCTTTTTGTTAATAGAACAGTCCAAGGGCAGGTGCTTTCGATAGCCCTGCCTAGTCAATTTTATCTGTGACTACTAACTATAGATGCAGTTTCTGTGTCAGAGAGTTATTTCTTGCACTTTGGGGATAGCTGTGCATAACAAAAGCCATATGGCAAGTTAAGTACAAAATATTTTAACCCATTTTATACTGATTAGAATCTTTGCAGGAGTCCATTTCCAAATTAATGGGTATCAGGTTCAGTTATTTTTAGAAATTTATTTAGAAAATGGTTGAACATTCTGCAAATAGTGAAGGCCCTGTTCAGGCGCCACAGTCTGTGACGTCTGATTTTGGCCTGCACCGTTTGCCAACGATCCATTTTGGGCGGGGTTTTCCATATAAAGTGGGTTAAAATGCCTAAGTGCCTTTTTCCGACCAGTTTATTTTCGTACATCAATAAGGGAAGCACTATTGTACATTTGTTTGTTTGCATTGGGGTTTAACGACCCAGTCAACACTATTTAGGTCATTTTTGAGCAGGTCAGTTTACCTATCCACACTTTTCCTGGGCTGCGGCTTATACGAAAGCAGTTAAACATAATAATTATTATTTACCTAGTGGATGGATCCTTTTTGAAAATAAGGTCTATGTTGTATTGTTTGTTTGATACCCGTCAACACTGTAAAGGTCATTTTGGAGACGTTGCTTCCAATTTTGTGGGACTTTTACCCGACATTGAGATGAAATGACATCTCAAGCCCTGTCGCCCAATGAAACCAATAGGGTTTATTAGCATGGACGGTCCGCCTCGCACCGCGGTTCCTGGACAGGCTTTGATCCTCTAAGCGGTTTACCAGTTCTAGTGTGTGGGCCAGATTAGCTCTGCGTGGAAGCATCATGCAGCCCATATATTTCTTCAAGCCCCTATGGGCGGGGGCACAGGACTATGTTGTAGGAAAGCATTTTGCTGCCATGGGGTGTAGACTAGCCCCTAATTGGAAGGGAGGCAAAATAGACCTGTCAGAATTACTTCCCTCTAAGTTGTATCTGTTCTCATTAATGGATACACCTTTAGGAGAGGCAACTCCTGCAAAAGTATTTTTGTCTCCCATGTCTAAAGGGGTCAACACTTAAAGGAAAGAATTTGCTCCTGAGGAGCAAATTCTTTCCTTTAAGAGTAAACCCCTTTTTCCGTTGGCTAGAGTTTATAGAAAAGCGAACAGGAAGTCCCAAAAGTTGCTGCCCTTTGAAAAAGGGCAGAAAATTCTGCCAGGTATACCCATTCCCCTTAATGCAACAGAAAAGAGCATTTCACTAGATATCTAAAGATATCTTAATTTGTATAGAAAAACTTTATAAGATATCTTGTATAGCTTTAGCATATAAGCTAACTTATATAGTGTTTAAGATATCATGTAGATAAATTATAATCTATTTTCTGATATAAGGTAATATTAATTTATTAAACTATAGACAAAATATATATCTTATATAATGTTAGATAGCTTATTTGGTAGTTTAGTTATGTTAAATTCTTTTTAGTGGTTAACGCATTCGACTTGTGATCTAGAGGTTGTGCATTCGAATCCGGCCACCGGTATCGAGGAGTGTCCTTGGGCAAGACACGTAATGACACTGCTCCACTCCACCCAGGTATAAATGGGTAGCAATGGTGTAAAAGCCACTGCCTCTCTCTCTTGTGCGCGTGAAAACACCCGGAATGAGTGTTCGAAAGGGATTCAGTAAGCTTGAAGCTTTCATCACAATTGAACTAAAATGAATGAGTATAAACTAAATTCTTTTATATAGAAGATTCCTTATTTAAGATTTGTTTGTTTGTTTGATTTGAGGTTTAATGTCCCCGTCAGCACTGTATAGGTCATTTTGGAGTAGTTGCTTCCAATTTCATGGGACTTTTACCCGATACTGAGATGAAATGACATCTCAAGCCCTGCCACCCAATGAAATCAATAGCTTGTATGCATGGACGTTCCAACTCTCACCACTTTTCCTGGACAGGCCTAGAACCTCTAAGTGGTTTATCAGTACTTGGTGCGGTCGATTTCAGCTCTACAAGGAAGCATCATGCAGCCCAATCTATTTCTTCAAGCCCTGATGGGCGGGGGCCATTAACATTTAAGATAAGCAAGGTGTTTCCTATGTTCAGTAAGATATTAAGTAAGATATGTTACATAAAATAGATATCATACTGATTCAGATACACTATCTGGAATTTAGAATGAATCAGAACAACAGTTAACCCTTGACCTGCTGAATATTAATATATGCCACACCCACTTCTGATTATCAACCAATCAGATTACTTGATGCAAATTATTACAACAAATTCACAATCTGAATGACAAACAATGTAGATCCTGATCAGATGGCTTCTTCAGAAGCCATCTGATCTGGATCTACATTGTTTAAAAGAAAAGGCATATCCGGGCTCAGCAGAACAAGGGTTAACAGTTTGTGCTTTCTCAGAACCAGAGCTAGACATGATTCCAAACTTTGAATGAAAGGAAATGTTGGTTCCTGCTTTTAAAATATTTTAAATTTTGTCAGTGTTAAAGATCTGTGTGCGAAAAACAGAAAAACAGACATTTCCAGTATGCACACTTTTGGGGTCAAGGAGTAGTGTGCATTTTAATTGTGCTCCCTACAGAGCCTGGGTATGGAGCGTTATGCCTTGCACTGTGGGGATAGCTTTGCCAAATAAGTTGGGGATGAACAGTTGAAGACCCACATACACATAGACACACTCCTGTAGGGGCAATGTTGCTGAATATTCATTTTAGCCACACCCTTTCGACTTTGAACCGATCAAATTACTTGATGTAATTTATTCTTACAAAGCCATAAACTTAATGTCAAACAGTGTAGATCCTGATCAGATGGCTTCTTCAGAAGCCATCTGATCTGGATCTACACCATTTCTAAAGATAGGGGTGGTCCTGAACAGCATGATAAGAGTTAACCTTATACATGTATCCATAACCGAGTTATAACGAAAATTGTTATAACCATGTCGTGGTGTAATTGGGTTGATTTTCAATGGCCCATAGTTACTCAGCATTGAAGCTCTCCAGTGTTTGCTTCCCTGTGACTATCACTATTTTGGCAACTGTAACTTGATTTAAATAGCCACACTATTCTTGTCTTTGTCATTTGTTTGTTTGTTTGTTTGTTTGTTTGTTTGTTTGTTTGTTTAACGCCCCCACCCATAGGGGCTTGAAGAAATATATGGGCTGCATGATGCTTCCACGCAGAGCTGAATCCGGCCCGCACACTAGTACTGGTAAACAGCTTAGAGGATCTAAGCCGGCCCAGGAACCGCGGTGCGAGGCAGCTCGTCCATGCTTATAAACCCTATTGGTTTCATTGGGCGACAGGGCTTGAGATGTCATTTCATCTCAATGTCGGGTAAAAGTCCCACAAAATTGGAAGCAACGTCTCCAAAATGACCTTTACTGTGTTGACGGGGACGTTAAACCTCAAATCAAACAAATTGTTTGTTTGTTTGTAATGGAGTTTAATGGCCAAGTCAACACTATTTAAGGTCATTTTTGAGCCGTTCAGTTTTCTTATCCACACTTTTTCTGGGCAGGCTTATACATAAGCGGGCGGTTAACCAGTACAGAGCACATTCTTTTGCCTGAAACTGACAACTGCGCTTATTGAATCAGCGGAAGGGAGAGAATGACCGTAGAAAAGATTTCATGACCAATCTCCAGGAAAGAATGTTGCTGACCCCGGCAGGTATCGAACCCACATCCACAGAGGCCAGATTTGTCTTTGTGACATCAGAGTGTTGTGTAAAAGAAAGCTTTATGTAAAACATTGACTCAGTGCATGTGCTGGGACATTGGCAAATGATGATCAGGGTTTACACTGTTGGCAAACAGTATAGGAATATTAAGTTATCGGAAAGTCTAAATCCCCATTTAGGACCATTTTTTTCAGCCTTCATTCAGAGACTGTTGACCCACCAGTACTGTCAGTGCTTTGATTTTTAGCTCGCCTATACGAAGTACATTGAGAGCTATTGTTGTCACCACGGTTGTGCGCGTTTGTGTGTGCGTTCCTGTCACACTCCGTTAAAGTTTTTCAAATGCTTATATCTCAACTCATACTTGGAACTTAAGTACCTGGGAGGGTCTTCTGATGTTCAAAGAGAACAGACCCCTGGGTTCATACCCTGGGGTGGGGCTAGGGGTAAAAATCTAGAACACCTCTGTAAAACTGTGTTAAAGTTTTGCTTATATCTCAACAGACACTCATCACAAAGCATTCATATTTTGCAACTTGGATACCTGGGAGTGTCTTCTGAGATTCCAAGACAACATACCCCTGGGTTCATGCCTGGGAGAGGGGATGGGGTGGTGCTAGGGGTCAAAATCTAGAACACCTTTGTAATTTGTTAAAAACACAGTTGGTTATAATATCAGCCAACCATGTGACATTGGTTTAAGTGTAAAAGGGTGAAGGTCATGGTGACCTACATTTCATGGTCCAGTGATTTTGCCTTATATCTTGAATACTATTTGTTGGAGAAATGTCATTCCTGGATTATTAGTTCCATGTGACCCGATGATTGACCACCAAAATATATCTAGGTCATTTTGACCTTTATTTCATGATTCAGTGATGTTGCCTATTATCTTGAAATGTCATACCTGATTTATTAGTTCCATGTGATTGACCTCAAATATAGCTAGGTCAGTATGACCTATATTCCATGGTTCAGTGATTTTGCCTATTATCTTGAAAACTACATGTAGTTGATGAAGAAATGTCATACCTGGATTATTAGTTCCATGTGACCAGCTGATTGACCTCAAAATATATGTAGGTCAGTGTGACCTATATTTCATTGTTCAGTGATTTTGCCTATTTTCTTGAATACTATTTAATGGAGAAATGTCATACCTGGTTTATTAGCGGCCCCCGCCCATTGGGGCTTGAAGAAATAAATGGGCTGCATGATGCTTCCACGCAGAGCTGACACTGACTGCAATCTCGTACTGGTAAACCGTTTAGAGGATCTAAGCTTGCCCAGGCAAAGCGGTGCGAGTCGACCCGTCCATGCTTATAAACCCTATTTGTTTCATTGGGCGACAGGGCTTGAGATGTCATTTCATCTCAGTGTTGGGTAAAAGTCCCACAAAATTGGAAGCAACGTCTCCAAAATGACCTTTACAGTGTTGAAGGGGACGTTAAACCTCAAATCAAACAAACAAACAAGCCCCATCAGTACTGTTGGTGCTTTGATTTTTAGCTCACCAGAGCCGAAGGCTCCGGGGGAGCTTATAGGATAGGCAGTTGTCCGGCGGCGTCGTCGTCGTCGTCGTCGTTGTCGTCGTTGTCGTTGTCGTCGTCGTCGTCTGACGTCAACACTTTCAAACATCTTCTTCTCTGAAGCCACTGGACCGATTCAGCCCAAATTTTATCTGTAGCATCCTTGGGCAGGGGGATTGAAAGTTTGTGTTTTTTATGAAAATCGGCCCATTAGTTTGGTTGCTATGGCAACTTAGAGTTTCCATAGACTTATAATGGGGAAAATTGAAAAATGGCATTTACTGCCAAGTCATTGCAGATATTTGGACAAAACTTTTATAGAAATGTTTCTTGAGTAAAATTCTTTCAGCCATATGCTTTTATGCCAACCTGAGGGTCCCCCAGGTTGTGCCGGGGCCATGCCCCACCCCCTCCACTTCATAAAAGGCCATATATCTCGGAAACCATTCAGATCCCGACCCCTAAACCATATATATTCTTGTTCCTATTGATAAGACGCATTTAGTAACACCAACCTTGGGGTCCTCAGGGATGCGCCGAGGTCATGCCCCACCCCCTCCACTTAATAAAAGGCCCAATATCTCGGAAACCATTCAGATCCCCACCCCTAAACCATATATATTCTTGTTCCTTATGATAAGACCCATTCGGTGACATCAACCTGGGAGTCCCCTGGATGCGCCGGGGCCATGCCCCACCCCCTCAATTTCATAAAAGGCCCAATATCTCGTAAACCTTACAGATCCCCGCCCCTAAACCATATATATGTGTGCTTCTTATGATAAGACACATTCATTGACACAAACCTGGGGGTCCTCAGAGATGCGCTGGGGCCTTGCCCCACCCCTCTACTTCACAAAAGGCCATATATCTCAGAAACTGTTCAGATCCCCACCCCTAAACCATATATATTCTTGTTCCTATTGATAAGACGCATTCAGTAACACCAACCTGGGGGTCGTCAGGAATGCGCACAGGTCAGGCCCCACCCCCTCAACTTTATAAAAGGCCCAATATCTCAGAAACCATTCAGATTCCCACCCCTAAACCATATATATTCTTGTTCCTTTTGATAAGACCCATTCAGTGACATCAACCTGGGAGTCCCCTGGATGCACCGGGGCCATGCCCCACCCCCTCCATTTGATAAAAGGCCCAATATCTCGGAAACCTTACAGATCCCCGCCCATAAACCATATATATGCTTGCTTCTTATGATAAGACACATTCATTGACACCAACCTGGGGGTCCTCAAAGACACGCTGGGGCCTTGCCCCACCCCTCCACTTCAAAAAAGGCCATATATTTCAGAAACTGTTCAGATCCCCACCCCTAAACCATATATATTCTTGTTCATTATGATAAGACGCATTCAGTAACACCAACCTGGGGGTTCCCAGGGATATGCTGGGGCCATGCCCCACCCCCTCCATTTCATAATATCACAATATCTCGGAAACCCTACAGATGGCCACCCCTTAACCATATATAGTCTTGTTCCTTATGATAAGACACATTCATTGACACCAACCTGGGAGTCTCCCTGGGCCTTGCCCCACCCCTCCACTTCACATAAGGCCTTATATCTCAGAGAATGTTCTTAGCCCCACCCTAAACCATATATATTCATCTTTCTTATGATAAGACGCATTCAGTGACACCAGCTTGGGAGTCCCCGGGGCACGCCCAGGCCATGCCACACCGCTTTACTTCATTAAAAGCCATATATATCAGAAATAGTTCAGATCCCCACCCCTAAACCATATACTTGTTCCTTATGATAAGACTCGTTCAATCACACCAACCTTGAGGTCTCTTTGTGCTGAGGCAATGTGCCCCGCCCTTCCATTTCATAAAAGGCTTTATATTTCAGAAACCATTCAAATCCCCACCCCATAATCATATATGTTCTTGTTCCTTATTATTAGCACACCTACTGTAGCGGGGTCCGCAGGGGCCATTCCTATTTCATAAAAGGGCCTCAAATCTCTGAAACCGGTCAGATTCCCAGCACTGAACCATATATATATACTTGGTCCTTATGATAAGACACATTTAGGGACAACAGTTTGGGCTTTCCTGGGATCAACAGGGCATGCCCCAACCCCTCAACTGTTAAAGAGGCCTTACAGATCCCCACTGCTGAACCATATATATTTTTGTTTCTTATGATAAGACGCATTTAGTGATACCAACCAGGGCTCCATTGGGTCCATGCCCCACCCCCTCTACTTCATAAAAGGCCTAACTTTTCAGATGCTGAGTCCACATGGGTGCTCATTTGGACATGGGGGTTCATTTGGTGGATTAAAATGATATCATGTTAAAATACATGGCTGCCATTGGGCAGGATGGGCAGTGCCCACCTGAGCTCTGGTGAGCATAGTGGCCCATGGGCCTCTTGTTAAATTAATATAATGCAGAATAATTTATTAACCCATTTTGTACCGAAAACCCCAAAACGGGTACCCTGGCAAACAGTGCAGGCCCAGATCAGACGCTGCAGAACGCAGCGTCTCATCAGGGCCTACACTGTTTGTAAAAAGTCAAGCCATATTCCTAATAAATTTTGAAGAAATAACAACCTGACACCCCTAAATTTCGAAATGGACTCCTGCTATATATATATATAAGGAGGAAGATTCCATTTGGTACAAAAGGGTTAATACCCGGTATACAAAAATATATACATGTACGTAATTGGCCCCCGCCGCCGGCCACAGTGGCTCAGTCGGATGCGCGTCTGACTGGTGATCAGTTGGACGCGGGTTCGACTCCCGCCGGGGTCGGCAACATTCTTTTGTGGAGATTGATCATGAAATCTTTTGTTCGGTCATTTTCTCCCTTCCGCTGATTCAAGAAGGGCAGTTGTCAGTTTCTGGCGAAAGAATGTGCACTGTACTGGTTAACCGCTTACGTATAAGCCTGCCCAGAAAAGTGTTGATAGGTAAACTGACCGGCTCAAAAATGACCTTAATAGTGTTGACTGGGCCGTAAAACTCCAAAACAAACAAACAAACAAACAATTGGCCCCCGCCCATCGGGGCTTGAAGAAATAGATGGGCTGCATGATGCTTCCACGCAGAGCTGACACAGATCGCACCTGAGTACTGGTTAACCACTTAGAAGATCTAAGCCTGCCCAGGCAAAGCGATGCGAGTCGGACCATCGGCATGCTTATAAACCCTATTGGTTTCATTGGGGGACAGGACTTGGGATGTCATGTCATCTCAATGTAGGGTAAAAATCCCACAAAATTGGAAGCGACGTCTCCAAAATGACCTTTACAGTGTTGACGGGGATGTTAAAGCTCAAATCAAACAAACATGTACGTAATACATGTTTTGCAGTGGTGGGGCTCTTAAAGGTGCATTATTGAGCTACTGGGTCTCAAAATTTTTTTTCTGGTTTTTATCTTCAATGCATACTTCTTTGTCATGTGTACACTTTTGGAGCCAAATACAGCTTCAGAACTTTGTGAAAATGGTCGTTTTCATTCGTGTTTACCCTTCGCTCTGAACATGTGTTCGGAATTTCTGTTCTAAAAATAAATCTGTCACTTTACACATACTTGGCGACAGTATCGTCTCTGAGTGTCGTTACTTATGGCATGGTATTCAGCGTCATATTTTTTTCCGATTCAGGCATGGCCTAAGCAAACAAGGCCAATTATGAACGTCGCATAACGTCATATATGGGGATTCTATTTTTGTCACGAACTAAAAATAGATCTAACTAGTGTTCGAAACCTAGTTAGGGAATCCCTCTCAAACTCGTTTACCTGTCATCATAATTGTTCGCATTTTTGCATAAAATGCATTCATTTGTATTGTTTTAAAGAAAAATACCGGCTATATGTATTTTATTTTTGGAAGCATTTTTTCCAGATAGCTCAATAATGCACCTTTAATTCAGGATATTGATAAATTAAAAGCTATTTCAGATGTTGTTATCAGTCCTTACATATTCTGATAAAAGTTTACTGTAGTTATCCTAAAGCTTTAGAAAATTACTTAACTCTTATCAAGCTGTTCATGACAACCCCTGTCTTTGGAAACAGTGTAGGTCCAGATCAGATGGCTTCTGATCAGGATCTACACTGTTTGACATTAAGTATAAGGCTTTGTAAGAATAAATTACATCAAGATATCTGATTGGTTCAAAGTCAGAAATGGGTGTGGCTTAATTGAATATTCAGCAAGATAAGGGTTAAATGTTGATCACGAGGTTGCGGGTTTGATATCTGCCAGGGTCGGCAATATTCTTTCGTGGAGATTGGGCATGAAATGTTTTCTACGGTCCTTCTTTCCCTTCAGATTGATCATGAAAATTTTTCTGTGGTGGTAAAATCTTTCCCTACTACTGATTCAAAAAGGTAGCCCCCGCCCATCGGGGCTTGAAGAAATACATGGGCTGCATGATGCTTTCACGCAGAGCTAAAACCGACCCGCACACGAGTACTGGTAAACCGCTTAGAGGATCTAAGCCTGCCCAGGCAATGCGGTGCGAGTCGGCCCATCCATGCTTATAAACCCTATTGGTTTCATTTGGCGGCAGGGCTTGAGATGTCATGTCATCTAATGTTGGGTAAAAGTCCCACAAAATTGGAAGCACCGTCTCCAAAATGACATTTACAGTGTTGACGGGGACGTTAAACCTCAAATCAAACAAATAAATGATTCAAAAAGGGCAGTTACGTATCAGTTTCTGGCGATAGAATGTGCACTGTACTGGTTAAGTGCTCATGTTTAAGCCTGCACAAGAAATGTGTGGTTTAGTAAACTGAGTGGTTCAATATGACCTTAATAGTGTTGACTGGGCTGTAGAAATACAAATGAAAAACCTTAACCCATTGCATGTGGGAACCCCCTAAAGGGTACCTTGGCAAACAGTGCAGAATGCGGCATCTTATCAGGTCCTGCACTATTTGCTAACAGAATTTTTCGTCAAAAATAAAATAAAACTTAAAAAAATAGGCCTAACACCCCATATATAACAAATGGACTAGTCCAACATATATGCGGCTCGATATGAGTGAAATAATCTTGAAAGGGCCGTAAAACCCAAACCAAAAAAAAACAAAAAAAAACAACAAAGTCCAACATATAGCAATGGAAGAGTCCACTAGTATAAAATGGGTTAATGTCAAGAAAAGAAAACACATTTTCTAGAACTGAAATAGGCTTGCATTAGATCAGCCGGCCTAATTCAGTTGAACATGAAATCATAGAAATTTCGTATTTTCCACTCAATTGAACAAGAAAATGGGGGCAGTATAGCTTGTCAGTTTTATAAAACTTATGGGCACTGAATTAGTATTTTATGCCCGATTGAATTGAGGATGGGTGAATAAGCTTTATATAGTGGTTCTGCTTTGTGGTTAAGCTACTTGCAACATAAACCAGGCATGATGGGTTCAACTCAAGGCTTATCAAGACATTCAAATGAATCTATCCACATGAGCTTTAAAAGTTGTTGGTAGGAAGTTAAACTCAGACACTTCATTGAGGCCTGGACATCCAGACATACTTTTTTGACCCTTTGTTTTATTCTCTAATGAGCAGCACAGGCCGCCTCTTATGCTTGAAGAAATCGATGGACTGCATGATGCTTCCACGCAGAGCTGAAACAACTGCACACGAGTACTGGTACCACTTAGAGGATTTAAGCCTGCCCAGGTAAAAAGGTGCGAGTTGGACCGTCCATGCTTATAAACTCTATTGGTTTCATTGGGCGACAGGGCTTGAGATATCATTACGTCTCAATGACAGGTAAAAGTCCCACAAAATTGGAAGCAACGTCTCCAAAATGACCTATACAGTGTTGAAGGGGATGTTAAACCTCAAATCAAACAAACAAAATCTTACACTGAAAATTCTATTGAGCCATTATTAGCTTGGCCCAAGGGAGCTTTTGCGATAATAAACTTGATTATGTGAGTTTATTACAGTTCAAATTTCTGATATTCTGTTTGCAGTTTGTAAGCAATAATAATCATCATCATCATTCATCATCACCATTCAAGTCTAATTAAATAATGGTATGTGTGTACTGGTTAGAATTGCCTCATTGAGGCAATTCTAATGAGTACACTCACATCATACCTCAGAAAAACTTCCCTAAAATGTCCAAATACAGTGAAATTCAGCTATTAGGACCACCGTCTCCGTGTAAACCAGGGATCACAGGATTGATCCCGGGCTTCTCCAGACTTTCGGATGAGTCTTTAAACCGATGTTCCGTCTCTGTATGACCTAAGCTGTTGGTGGGACGTAAAACTCAAACACTCTCTATTAGGACCACCAAAAATTAAGACTTATTCTGCTTTTAAGTTAGTGGGTTGCAGTTATTCTTTTTTTGTGTTTTCTACATACAGTGTCCTCTGGTCATGAACCAGCTTTGGGACTGTTCAAAAGTGGTCTGAAAGACCACTTTTGAACAGTCCGAAAGGTGGTCTTAATACAGAAATTTTACTGTATATGGATACCATGAGGTTTTTGATGAATTCTCTCGGCGACTCAAGGACTAGTTCAAATTAGCGGTGTTAAACGAGATATCCATGTTCCGAGTTTTCAAAATTTCACTGTATTGACCTTTTAAGTGCTACAAAAAAATATTTTTTTTTTTTTTGTATTGCATAGAAAATAAGGCTTGGCATTTCACGTGAATTGTGTGGGAGTGAAGGTTGTGGTGAGCTCAGTTTATTTCTCAGATGATGATGATGATTTCGTGTTTAAGACACGCCAACCCTGTTTTTGGGTTGTTTTGTACAGAGAGAACCCTCATATTTATACCCCCGACAGGGGGTATATAGTTTTCGTCTTTCCGTCCGTTCGTCCGTTCGTTGGTTCGTTCGTTCGTTCGTTAGTTAGTTAGTTCGTTCGTTCGTTCGTTCGTACTTCCGTCTGTCCCGCCGTTCGTCAACCTTTACGTCAAAGTTTTGCGTTAAACCTTTGTGATTGCTCATATCTCTGTTACCACATGTTAGATTCTCTTCATATTTGGTAAAGGATATCTCTATAGCATTACCTTTCATATGGAATATCTAAGCCCCTGGGTCAAGCCCCTGGATGGGCTGTCTGTCCGTTTGTCAACTTTTACGTCAAAGTTTTGTGTTAAACCTTTTTGATTGCTCATATCTCTGTCACCACATGTTGGATTCTCTTCATATTTGGAAGAGGATATCTCTATAGCATTACCTTTCATATGGAATATCTAAGCCCCTGGGTCAAGCCCCTGGGTGGGCTGTCCGTCCGTTTGTCAACTTTTACGTCAAAGTTTTGTGTTAAACCTATTTGATTGCTCATATCTCTGTCACCACATGTTGGATTCTCTTCATATTTGGAAGAGGATATCTCTGTAGCATTACCTTTTATATGGAATATCTAAGCCCCTGGGTCAAGCCCCTGGGTGGGCTGTCCGTCCGTTTGTCAACTTTTACGTCAAAGTTTTGTGTTAAACCTTTGTGATTGCTCATATCTCTGTCACCACATGTTGGATTCTCTTCATATTTGGAAGAGGATATCTCTATAGCATTACCTTTCATATGGAATATCTAAGCCCCTGGGTCAAGCCCCTGGGTGGGCTGTCCATCCGTTTGTCAACTTTTACGTCAAAGTTTTGTGTTAAACCTTTTTGATTGCTCATATCTCTGTCACCACATGTTTAATTCTCTTCATATTTGGTACAGGATATCTCTATAGCATTACTTTCCATCTGGAATATCTAAGCTCTCGGGTCAAGCCCCTGGGTGGGCTGTCCACCCGTCAGTCTGTTCATCAACATTTACGTCAATGTTTTGTGTTAAACCTTTTTGATTGCTCATATCTCTGTAACTACATGTTAGATTCTCTTCATTTTTGGTAAAAGATATCTCTATAGCATAACCTTTCATATGGAATATCTAAGCCCCTGGGTGGGCTGTCTGTCAGTTTGTCAACTTTTACGTCAAAGTTTTATGTTAAACCTTTTTGATTGCTTATATCTCTGTAACCTTATGTTAGATTCTCTTCATATTTGGTACAGAATATAGCTATAGTATTAACTTACATATGGATCATATGGAATATCTAAGCTCCTGGGTCAAGCTCCTGGGTGCGGCTAGGGGTCAATAATTAGGATTTGCACATTTTGATTACGTCCAAGTTTTGTGTTAACTGTTTTGGTTTAAACAATATTTATTAGAATAAATTCACATGTATACATCGCACAATAGTATATGGTACAGGATTTGATAACTGTTTTCATTATACTCCTTGCATACAAAGTATATCAAAGGTTATAGTTTTTGTCTTTCCATCTGTTCATTATTAGTTAGTTTGTTCTTTCTTTATGCTGTGACCCTTGTCAGATTTCTCAGCTTATATATTGGTCCTTGTGATCTTAGAAACTACAGCGTCTAGAGCTGTTAAATTTTGCATAATATTTTCTCTTGAAATGCAGACAATAATAAATGCAAGTAATAATAAAAAAATGCATTGCTTTATTATGTCATTTTATAGCTACTTTAATTCAGCAAATGTTCTATGACAGTCTATTCTATGTTTGTTGTTTCTAGGTAAAATTGTTCCAAATTGCAACAAACTTTGAATTTTTATTATTCAGCAAAGACAAGCAGTTTCATCTTTGCATATGATAAATTATACTATATTTGTTGAAATGCAATAGTTATTCTCAGTGGACTAAATGGAAAGTTTATATGAAAAGGTTAAATGGTACAAACAAATTTTCATTTCCACTAAAAGGGGATGGCACTGGTCGGGGGTATACGTGCCCCACTGGGCACTTTCTCTAGTTTGTACCTAAATTTCCCCATTACAAAGAATTGCCACAATAAGAGCAGTATAATAGGTTAGAAAAGGCATTTTTCATGAAACAAATATTGTGGACATTTTTTAGAATCGCCTCAGCGAGGTGATTCTAACAAATAACCAAGTAAGTAATCAAAGCACTGAGAGTACTGGTGGGTCTATTGTCTTAAGTTAAAGTTGAGTGTAGGCTTGGAAAATAGTCCTGGCCTGAAACTTAACCCTTTAATTCTAGTTTTTAAGAAGAAAGTGTAGACCCTGATGTTACAGTGTTCTGCAGCATCTGATCCCGGTCTACTCTGTTTGCCAAGCCCAAACCATCCATGATTCCAGTCCAGATTCTATAGATAACCTTCTTATGCAACACTCTGACCTCACATGGATAAGAAATGCGTGGCTTTTTCTACAAAGAACCATTCCTGGTTTTCTGACAAGTCAGTGATAGTCACATGGATTTCAGCATTGAAAGGCTCACTGTGCTTAATAATGTTGGGTTGATGGCCCAAAAACAATATTCTTGAATACATGAATCTCCATTAACCCTTTTTAGCTCACCTGTCAAGTAGTGACAAGGTGAGCTTTTGTGATCACATTTTGTCCGTCGTCCGTGTGTCCGTCCGTCCATGCATCCATAAACAATTTCTTGTCCGCACGATAGCATCTTCATCATACCTGTGATAATGTTAGGAACTGTATGAGGGAGATGTGCCATTGTGATGAGGGAGATATAAAGAACATATAGAAAAATTCTCAGTTCAAATGAGGGAGACTCCAAAATTTCACTAAGATTTAGCATAAATTGGGCAAAAATTAGGATCAAAATGAGGGAGTCTCCCTCCTGATGAGGAAGGTATCACAGGTATGCTTCATTTATGATTTGATTTTAACCAGACTTGCACACAACTTGTACCCCCATGAGATCTAGGTTCCTTTCTTGAACCAGCCATATCCCATCATGTGTTACTGAGTTATGGCCCCTGAAAGGGCAAAAATTGCCTATTTTGGGCTTGTCCGCAGGATAGCATCTTCATTTATGATTTGATTTTAACCAGATTTGCACACACCTTGTACCACCATGAGATCTGGGTTCCTTTCTTGAACCAGGCATATCCCATCATGTGCTATGGAGTTACGGCCCCTGAAAGGGCAAAAATTGCCTATTTTGGTCTTGTCCGCACAATAGCATCTTCATTTATGATTTGATTTTAACCAGACTTGCACACAACTTGTACCCCCATGAGATCTAGGTTCCTTTCTTGAACCAGCCATATCCCATCATGTGTTACTGAGTGACGGCCCCTGAAAGGGCAAAAATTGCCTATTTTGGTCTTGTCCGCACGATAGCATTTTCATTTATGATTTGATTTTAACCAGACTTGCACACAACTTATACCACCAAGAGATCTGGGTTCCTTTCTTGAATCAGCCATATCCCATCATGTGCTACGGAGTTACGGCCCCTGAAAGGGCAAAAATTGCCTATTTTGGTCTTGTCCGCACGATAGCATCTTCATTTATGATTTGATTTTAACCAGACTTGCACACAACTTGTACCACCATGGGATCTGGGTTCCTTTCTTGAACCAGCCATATCCCATTATGTGTTATGGAGTTACGGCCCCTGAAAGGGCAAAAATTGTCTATTTTGGTCTTGTCTGCATGATAGCTGTTTCATTTATGATTTGATTTTAACTAAACTTGCACACATTTTGTACCACCACAAAATATCTCGGTCAAGATTGAATATGGGTCATGTTTGGTCAAAAAGGAGGTCAGTAGGTCAAATCAGGAAAAAAACCTTGTGAAGACACTAGAGGCCACAGTTTTGGTCCGATCATCATCAAACTAGCCCAGAATGATCATCTTGACAATATCTCAGTCAAGTTCGAATATAGGTGTTGTCGGGTCAAAAAGTAGGTCATTAGGTCAAATCATAGAAAAACCTTCTGAACACACTAGAGGCCACAATTTTTGTCCAATCATCATCAAACTTGCTCAGAATGATCATCTTGATAATATCTTAGTCGCGTTTGAATACGAGTCATGTCGGTTCAAAAAGTAGGTCAGTAGGTCAAATCATAGAAAAACCTTGTGAACACACTAGAGGCCCCAGTTTTGGTCCAATCATCATCAAACTTGCTCAGAATCATCATCTTGATAATATCTTGGTCACGTTCGAATATGGGTCATGGCAGGTCAAAAAGTAGGTCAGTAGATCAAATAAGAGAAAAACGTTGTGAACACACTAGAGGCCACATTTTTGGTCCAATCATCATCAAACTTGCTCGGAATGATAGTCTTGACAATATCTCGGTCAAGTTTGAATATGGGTCATTTCAGGTCAAGAAGTAGGTCAGTAGGTCAAATCATAGAAAAACCTTGTAAACACACTAGAGGCCACAGATTAGGTCTGATCATCATCAAACATGCCCAGAATGATCATCTTGACAATATCTGAGTCATGTTCAAATATTGGTCATGTCGGTCCAAAAAGTAGGTCAGTAGATAAAATCATAGAAAAACCCTCTGAGCACACTAGAGGCCACAGTTTTGGTCTGATCATCATCAAACTTGCTAAAAATGATCATTTGACAATATCTCAGTTAATTTTGAATGTGGGTCATATCTGGCCAGTAAGTAGGTCAGTAGGTCAGATTGCTGAAAAACCTTGTGTACACACTAGAGACCCCAGTTTTGGTCCGATCATCATCAAACTTGCTCAGAATGATCATCTTGACAATATCTGGGTCGAGTTTGAATATGGGTCATGTCGGGTCAAAAGTAGGTCAGCAGGTCAAATCATAGAAAAAGTTTTGAACACTCTTAGAGGCCACAGTTTTAGTCAAATCATCATAAAACTTGCTCAGAATGATCATCTGGACAATATCTCAGTTAAGTTCGAATATGGGTCATGTCAAATCAAAAAGTAGATCAGTAGGTTATTTTGTCATAATTTTTGAACTGTTAGAGATAGAGCCTTCAAATTTAGCATGTAGGTTCCTTGTGAGGAGGGCTTCTCATTCATTTAAAGATTTGACTCATAACTTTTCAACCATATGAGATAGAGCCTTCATATTTGGCATGTATGTTCCCTGTGACAAAGTTTTCCCAATCATTCAAAAATTTTTAGCCATGACCTTGAATTTTGACCTACTTTGTCGTAACTTTTGGAGCATTTAAGATACAGCCTTCATATTTGGCATAAAGGTTCCTTCATAGGAGTGAGTGTTTGAGTTGAAGTCTCACCGAAAGCTAAGGTCATACAGTGATGGGACCTCTGTTTAAAGACCAATCTGAAAGTCTGGAGAAGCCTGGGATCGATACTGCTACCCCTGGTTTACAAGGCAAGTAGCATGACCACTACACCATGAAGGCTTCTAAACTTCATTGGAATGTTGTGTAGATGACCCTCTAGGAAAATAGCATAACGATTAACAAATGGTCACAAGAGCTAAAAATAGAAAAACATTGTGAATTTGCTTCAAATGCGAACTCCTTCTAAACCTTTGGGCCAATTGGATTTTAAACTTCACAGGAATGTTGCCTAGGTGACTCCCTACCAAAATAGTTAAACCTTATTCCACTCCAATGAACAAGGTGGCTGCCAGAGCTAAAAATAAAAAAAATCTTCAAATGACAATTCCTTCTGTACTCTTGGGCCAATTTCATTCAAACTTTGAAGTAATGTTGCTTAGATGACCCTCTACCAAAAAGGCTAAAACAATCCCGGTCTGATAAAAAAAATGGCCACCAGAGCTAAAAATAGAAAAATATTGTAAATCTGATTCAAACGTGAACCCCTCCTAAACCCTAAGGCCAATTTGATTCAAACTTCACAGGAATGTTACCTAGGTTACTCCCTACCAAATAAGCTAAAATCACTCTGCTGATGAACAAGATAGCCACCATAGCTAAAAATAGAATGTACTCGAGACAGTAACAGACAGGTGAGCGAACCAGGGCCCTGTGGGCCCTCTTGTTGTACCAAATGGAATCTTCCACATTATGTATAGCACAAGTCCATTTAAAAATTTAGGGGTGTCAGGTTGTGTTTTCTTCAAAAACTATTCAGAAAATAGCTGAACTTTTTGCAAACAGTGTAGGCCCTGATCAGATGCCGCATTCTGCGGCGCCTGATCTGGGCCTGCACTGTTTTCCAGGGTACCTGTTTTGGGGTTTCCGGTACAAAATGGGTTAATCAACATCATCTTGAACAATAGATTAAATTGCTCCATTGAAACTGTCATTTTGTAACAAGATTTGTCATTACATTGAATGTATGCTGGTTTAACCCTTGTCCTGCTGTTCACAACAACTCCTATCTTTGCAAACAGTGTAGATCCAGATCAGATGGCTTCTGAAGAAGCCATCTGATCAGGATCTACACTGTTTGTCAAGCAGTTTGTGAATTGAATGAATATAATACATCAAGTTATCTGATTGTCTGATAACTTTTAATGGTTGTGGCTTAATAAATGTATTCAGCAGGATAAGGGTTAAGAGAGTTGACGTCCCATGAATATAACAAAGAAAATCAGTGTCATTAGCATTGGATCATGCACATTTTATGCTGCTGCCAGGATAAATATCTGGCTTGGAGACATGAAGACTGGTCAGATTTCTCATAAAGTACAATTTGTGGATAATTCTGCTGGTTTTGTTTGCTATATTGATCAGAGAAACTCTTGTAATCTGAATGTATTACTGTAGATTTTAGAATTTTGCCATGGCAACATTGTTTATTTGCCTTGTTTCATCTCAAATGCAGAAATTATTTTATGACTGGTTTAATCCAAAATGACTTTTTAATAGAGAAACAGAAAAATCAAAACTCTGTTTAACCAGACATTTTTTTGTATCAAAATTGTGCTTCAGTAAACTTTCTTGAGCATATTTGCATCATGCGTGTTTGAGTTTCGCATCCCACAAACAACTTAGGTGATACAGAAATAGGCTGTGCATGCTTGGTATGTTTTTCAGCAGATAACATTTTGAAATATTTCTTATTTTTTGTAGGAAACAGAATTTGACATTTCGATGGGAGACAATTTGCTTGAGATGTCAAACCCTGTTTTCTGAGAAAGTTGGAAAAAAAAAAAATTGTCGTCTGAAGAATTAGCCCAGAGAGTGGTAAAAATTTAAGGTTAAAGACTGACATTGTGAGGGGGTTCTAACGAGTACCCACAGTCTATGTTTTTGAGCAGAAATAAGAAAATCAGTGTATACCCCGCAGGGCTTGAAGAAATAGATGGGCTGCATGATGCTTCCACCCAGAGCTGAAACCGACCAGCACATGAGTACTGGTAAACCGCTTAGAGGATTCAAGCCTGTCTAGGCAAAGCGGTGCGAGTCGGACCGTCCATGCTTATAAACCCTACGTGTTTCATTGGGCGATAGGGCTTGAGAGTCATTTCATCTCATGTCGGGGTAAAAGTCACACAAAATTGGAGGCAGTGTCTCCAAAATGATCCATACAGTGTTGACGGGGACGTTAAACCACAAATCAAACAAACAAACATAAACATTTTGGCTTCTCTTTATATTCCAGGCAAACCCTTGAAGTTTGATCCAAAGTTTCGAGGTCCAGTATCAAGAAGGTGAGTAATTATTTTACATGAATTACAAAATATATGTCTTGCCGATCAGTAGGATAATACACCTATGTGAGATTAACCCATTTTTCACCTAATGGAATTTTCCTCCTTATAGAAAGCAGGAGTCCATTTCAAAATTTAGGGTTGTCAGGTTGTGTTTTCTTAACCCTTGTTCTGCTGAATATTTAAATATGTCACACCAACTACTGATTATCGGCCAATCAGATTACTAGATGCAAATTACTGCAGCAAATTCATAAACTGGATGGCAAACAATGAAGATCCTGATCAGATGGCTTCTTCAGAAGCCATCTGATCTGGATCTACATTGTTTCAAAGATAAGGCATATCCGGGCTCAGCAGGACAAGGGTTAAAACTTATTTGGAAAATGGCTGAACTTTTTGCAAATAGTGTAGGTCTGATCTGGGCCTGCACTGTTTGCCAAATACCCGTTTTGGGGTTTCCGGGACAAAAAGGGTTAAGCATACTTTTATACCTCTAAAATACCTTTTTCTAAAAAAAAATAAAACTGATAGTTTACGTAGTTGTATTCCAAATACAGATTGTGGGT
This sequence comes from Lucinisca nassula, assembly GCA_963580285.1. NCBI lineage: Eukaryota > Metazoa > Mollusca > Bivalvia > Lucinida > Lucinidae > Lucinisca > Lucinisca nassula. The sequence goes on along the minus strand of OY757010.1, from coordinate 91,783,529 downwards.
GCTTGTAACTAATAGAATAACCTGAATGGGGTGGATATAAAGAGAGTATCCACAATAAATGTTTTTTTTTTTTTTTTTTGGTTTTGGTTTTACGGCCCTTTCAAGATTATTTCACTCATATCGAGCCGATCGTTAATCAGAGGTGGGCGAAAACCGGAGTACCCGGAGAAAAACTACCTGACCTTCCGTTGCAGAACTTGGCGTCTCACATATGACCCGAGCGAGGCTCAAACCACAGCGGTGAGAGACCTAATGATCAAGAGTCAGTGCTCTTAACCACAAGGCCACGGAGGCCCGTATCCATAATAAATACAAGAAATAATGTAGATGCTTTTAATCCCTATTTCCATATATGAAGTGGGGATTACAAGGATATCATTCGCTCTTGAGACTCTAAAAAATCATTCACCTTATCCTGCTGAACAAATTAATTTTGCCTCACTCATTTCTGACTGTCAGCCAAACAAATTACTTCATATAATGGACTCATTCAAATCACAAACTGCATGACAAACCATGCAGATCCTGCTCAGATGGCTTCTTCAGAAGCCATCTGATCTGGATCTACACTGTTTGCAAAGGTAGTGGTTGTCGTGAACAGCAGAATAAGGGTTAAGGATAGTTAGGAAGGTTGAAAAGGTATGTTTTGTGTACTAACTAGAGTTGCCTCAATGAGGTGATTCTAATGAGTACTCACAACATAACATTATTTAATAGAAGATCAAAATACTAATCTCAGCATGACTGTAATTAAAACATTCAAGGGCTCAAACTACAGTAAAATTCCTATATTAAGACCACCTTTGGCACTGTTCAAAAGTGGTCTTTAAGACCATTTATGAACAGTCCCAAAGGTGGTCTCTGACCAGAGGACCCTGTATGCAGAAAACACAAAGAAAGAATAACTGCATCTTACTAAATTAGCTTTTTAAGCAGAATTAGCCTTAATTTTAGGTGGTCTTAATAGCAGAATTTCACTGTATTCCTATCTTAGCCTTAATTTTAGGTGGTCTTAATAGCAGAATTTCACTGTATTCCTATCTTAGCCTTAATTTTAGGTGGTCTTAATAGCAGAATTTCACTGTATTCCTATCTTAGCCTTAATTTTAGGTGGTCTTAATAGCAGAATTTCATTGTGTTCCTATCTTAGCCTTAATTTTAGGTGGTCTTAATAGCAGAATTTCATTGTATTCCTATCTTAGCCTTAATTTTAGGTGGTCTTAATAGCAGAATTTCATTGTATTCCTATCTTAGCCTTAATTTTAGGTGGTCTTAATACAGAATTTCATTGTATTCCTATCTTAGCCTTAATTTTAGGTGGTCTTAATAGCAGAATACCATTGTATTCCTATCTTAGCCTTAATTTTAGGTGGTCTTAATAGCAGAATTTCACTGTATTCCTATATTAGCCTTAATTTTAGGTGGTCTTAATAGCAGAATTTCATTGTGTTCCTATCTTAGCCTTAATTTTAGGTGGTCTTAATAGGGGAATTTCATTGTATTCCTATCTTAGCCTTAATTTTAGGTGGTCTTAATAGGGGAATTTCATTGTATTCCTATCTTAGCCTTAATTTTAGGTGGTCTTAATAGCAGAATTTCATTGTATTCCTATCTTAGCCTTAATTTTAGGTGTTCTTAATAGCAGAATTTCACTGTATTACTATCTCCACAATTTTGCATTGTCCCAAAAGCATCAGGCTACTGAAGAGTGTTTGTAGTTTGACAATATTACTTCTTTGCAAGATTCAACCTTGGAAGCTCAGTCAGATGTGCGTCTGACTAGTGATCATGAGGTCACAGGTTCGATACCTGCCGGGTCGGCAACATTCTTTCATGGACATTAATCATGAAATCTTTTCTTCGGTCATTCTCTCCCTTCCGCTGATTCAAGAAGGGCAATTGTCAGTTCCTTGCAAAAGAATATGCACTGTACTGGTTAACCGCTCAGGTATGAGCCTGCTTCAGGAGACGTGTGGATAGGTAAACTGACTGGTTTGATATGACCTAAATAGTGTTGATTGGGTCATTAAACTCCAAAACAAACAAACAAAACTTCTTTTGCAAGATATAGATTCAAAGCTCCAGATAAGCAGAAGTAATTAGGATATGTATTACATTTTGGAATAATTCAGCGAAATTCCGCTATTAAGACCACCTAAAATTAAGACTAATTCTGCTTTGAAAAGCTTATTTAGTAGGTTGCAGTTACTCTTTCTTTCTATTTCCTGCATACAGTCTCCTCTAGTCAGAGACCACCTTTGGGACTGTTCAAAAGTGGTCGTTAAGACCACTTTTGAACAGTCCCAAAAGTGGTCCTAATAGAGGAATTTTACTGTATTTCTCTTACGACCACTATTAAGACCAGCTAAAATTAAGACCAATCCTGCTTTAAAAAAGCATATTTAAAGGCTTCAGCTGTTATTTCTTTGTGTTTTCTACACCCAGTGTCCTTTAGTAAGGGACCACCCTTGGAACTGTTCAAAAGTGGTCTTAAAGCCCACTTTTGAACAGTCCCATTTTGTAACAGAAACCCAAAAAATAGGTACCCTGGCAAATAGTGCAGGCCCAAATCAGATGCCGCAGAACGCAGCATCTGATCAGGGCCTCCACTGTTTGTTATAAGTTCATTCATTTTCCAAATAAATATTGATGAAAATAATGACCTAAAATAGTGTTGACTGGGCCATTAAACTCTAAAACAAGCAAACAAACGAACAAAATTGAAGAAAACACAACCTGACCACTAAATTCTGAAATGTACTCAGGAAGATTCCATTTGGTACTAAAAGGGTTAAGGAATTTTACTGTATATGTTAGAATCATCTCAACATGGGGATTCTAACGACATATCATGTCTCTGTGGATATCCCAGAAATATCCTGGTTACTCCTCTTTTTCTGGAGCTATGATCATCCTCGTGGTCATTGCTGTTGTAATCATCACCATTGTTGTTTTCATCATGCTCCTTATTATGGTTATTGTCACCACTGTTATTGTCATCATCATTATTATCCCCACGCTTTTTGAAGAAAAAGTGGGGATATTGTAATGGTCTTCGTCGTCCGTATGTCCGTCCGTCCGTCTTACCGGATAACTCCTCCTAGACGGTTATAGATAGAAACTTGAAACTTTGGGAACTGATAGATCTTTGGTCTGGGGGAGTGCATGACACTTTCGGAATTTTGATCACACCCCTTCGGGTGGGCCCAGGAGGTGGGGCCCGCGGGGGTCAAAAATCAAAATTTCCAGAACATGGTTGTGTAATATATCAAAGTGAACGGCATCATGAGTCGAAAACATTACAACCAAAATTTGACCCCTGGGGTCAATTTTGAGGTCACCAGAGGTCAAAAACTGGTTTTGACCCCTTTACCGGATAACTCCTCCTAGACGGTTATAGATAGAAACTTGAAACTTTGGGAACTGATAGATCTATGGTCTGGGGAGTGCATGACACTTTCGGAATTTTGATCACACCCCTACGGGTGGGCCCAGGGGGTGGGGCCCGCGGGGGTAAAAAATCAAAATTTCCAGAACATGGTCGTGTAATATATCAAAGCGAACGGCATGATGAGTAGAAAACATTACAACCAAAATTTGACCCCTGGGGTCAATTTTGAGGTCACCAGAGGTCAAAAACTGATTTTGACCCCTTTACCCCCATACATTACTGTTACCGGATAACTCCTCCTAGACCGTTATAGATAGAAACTTGAAACTTTGGGGGTACTTATAAAACTTTGGTCTGGGGAGGGCATAACACTTTCGGAATTTTGATCCTACCCCTGGGAGTGGGGCCAGGGGTGGGGTACCTTGGGGATAAAAAATCAAAGTTTTCAGAACATGGTCGTGTAGCATATTAAATCGAACGGCATGATGAGTAGAATACATCACAATAAAAATTTTACCCATGGGTCAAACACCCCTAGGGGATGACCCAGGGGGTGGGGCCCGCAGGGAAGCGTGGGGATATGCGATGGCTTGCCATCGACTGCGCGATTCTAGTTGTTATCATAATTGTCATCATTGTTTCCACCATTATTGTCGTCGTCATCATCATCATCATCATCATCATCATCATCATCATCATCATCATTCTTCTTACTATCATCATATGATAACTTTGTACATGTAATAAAATGTCTCCATTCTTGTCCACAGGTCATGTACAGATGTGATATGTTGTCTCATATTTCTAGTGTTTATTGGTGGGCTGGTGGTTGTAGCCTATTTGGGTAAGTTTTCCTTTTTTCTGTTGCAAATTTTTTTCGTTGATACCAACCGCAAACGAATACTGACTGGTAAACAGCTTAGAAGGTCTAAGCCTGCCAAAGGCAAAGTGGTGCGAGTCGGCCCTCACATGCATATAAAAAATAGAAGTGAAGGCAATGATCAATTAACCCACAGCTCCCATCAGAGTCACCAAGAAAAAGAAACACAAACATGAAACAACTAGACCCATCACTAGCGGAAAGCCAAAAGGACATTTACTTTCCCACAAAATGGCCAATTGGCTATCCAAAGCAAAATAATATAAGTGACACACACACACTGAAAGACAAGACATGCATATAAACTGTATTGGTTTCATTGGGCGGCAGGGATTGAAGTTCATCTCAATGTGGGGTAAAAGTCCCACAAAATTGGAAGCAACATCTCCAAAATGACCTAAATAGTGTTGACAGGGGTGTTAAACCTCAAATCAAACACACAAAGCATTGTTTAAGCCATTTTTAGCTCACCTGTCACGTAGTGACAAGGGGAGCTTTTGTGATCACTTTTTGTCCGTCGTCCGTCGTGCGTGCGTCCATCCGTGCATCCGTCCGTGCGTGCGTGTGTGCGTCCGTAAACAATTTCAAATAAGTATATCTCTAATACCCCATGGTCAATCTTGATCAAATTTCATGGGAAGCATCATCAGGTAGGGGGAAAGGCTGCATAAGGTTTTTGGGCTGATCAGATTGGAATTCTGGTTGCCATGGAAACATATAGCTCCCATAGACTATCAATGGGAAAAAATTAAAATATCTTCTTCTCTGAAACCACAGGGCCCAGAGCTTAGATATTTAGCATGTATTAACGGCCAGTGGTCACCTACATAAATCCTGCCAATCATGCCCCTGGGGTCCTAATTGGCCACACCCCGGGGCCCCTTTGCTCCCATAGACTCATAATGGAACAAAAAGCTTCAAAAATCTTCTTCTCGGAAACCACAGGGCCCAGAGCTTAGATATTTAGCATGTAGCAACAGAAAGTGGTCACCTACATAATTCCTGCCAATCATGCCCCTGGGGTCAAAACGGGCCAAGCCCCGGGGCCCTTAAGCTCCTATAGACTCATAATGGAAAAAAGCTTCAAAAATCTTCTTCTCTGAAACCACACGGCCCAGAGCTGAGATATTTGGCATGTAGCAACGGCAAGTGGTCACCTACATAATTCCTGCCAATCATGCCCCTGGGGTCCAAATTGGCCACACCCCGGGGCCCCTTAGCTCCCATAGACTCATAATGGAAAAAAAGCATAAAAATCTTCTTCTCTGAAACCACAGGGCCCAGAGCTTAGATATTTAGAATGTAGCAACGGCCAGTGGTCACCTACATAATTCCTGCCAATCATGCCCCTTGGTTCCAAATGGGCGATGCCCCAGGGCCCCTTCGCTCCCATAGACTCATAATGGAACAAAAAGATTCAAAAATCTCCTTCGCTCAAACCACAGGGCCCAGAGCTTAGATATTTAGCATGTAGCAACGGCAAGTGGTCACCTACATAATTCCTGCCAATCATGCCCCTGGGGTCCAAACGGGGAACGCCCCGGGGCCCTTTAGCTCCTATAGACTCATAATGGAAAAAAGCTTCAAAAATCTTCTTCTCTGAAACCACAGGGCCCAGAGCTGAGGTATTTGGCATGTAACAACGGCAAGTAGTCACCTACATTAATCCTGCCAATCATGCCCCTAAGGTCCAAATGGGCCATGCCCCGGGGCCCCTTAGCTCCAATAGACTCATAATGGAAAAAAAGCTTCAAAAATCTTCTTCTCTGAAACCACAGGGCCCAGAGTTTAGATATTTAGCATGTAGCAACGGCAAGTGGTCACCTACATAATTCCTGCCAATCATGCCCCTGGGTTCCGAATTGGCCACATGCCGGGGCCCCTTTGCTCCCAAAGACTCATAATGGAAAAAAAAGCTTCAAAAATCTTCTTCTCTGAAACCACAGCGCCCAGAGCTTAGATATTTAGCATGTAGCAATGGCAAGTGGTCACCTACATAAATCCTGCCAATCATGCCCGAGGGGTCCAAATGGGCCACACCCCGGGGCCCCTTAGCTCCCATAGCCTCATAATGGAAAAAAGATTCAAAAATCTTCTTCTCTGAAACCACAGAGCCCAGAGCTTAGATATTTAGCATGTAGCAACGGCAAGTGGTCACCTACATAATTCCTGCCAATTATGCCCATGGGTTCCAAACGGGCCACGCCCCAGGGCCCTTTAGCTCCTATAGACTCATAATGGAAAAAAGCTTCAAAAATCTTCTTCTCTGAAACCACAGCGCCCAGAGCTTAGATATTTAGCATGTAGCAATGGCAAGTGGTCACCTACATAAATCCTGCCAATCATGCCCGAGGGGTCCAAATGGGCCACACCCCGGGGCCCCTTAGCTCCCATAGCCTCATAATGGATAAAAGATTAAAAAATCTTCTTCTCTGAAACCACAGGGCCCAGAGCTTAGATATTTAGCATGTAGCAACGGCAAGTGGTCACCTACATAATTCCTGCCAATTATGCCCATGGGTTCCAAACGGGCCACGCCCCGGGGCCCTTTAGCTCCTATAGACTCATAATGGAAAAAAGCTTCAAAAATCTTCTTCTCTGAAATCACAGCGCCCAGAGCTTAGATATATAGTAGGTAGCAATGGCAAGTGGTCACCTATATAATTCCTGCCAATCATGCCCCTGGGGTCCAAAAGGGCCACGCCCTGGGGCCCCTTAGCTCCTATACACTCATAATGGAAAAAAAACCCTTCAAAAATCTTCTTCTCTGAAACCACAGCGCCCAGAGCTTAGATATTTAGCATGTAGCAATGGCAAGTGGTCACCTACATAAATCCTGCCAATCATGCCCGAGGGGTCCAAATGGGCCACACCCCGGGGCCCCTTAGCTCCCATAGCCTCATAATGGAAAAAAGATTCAAAAATCTTCTTCTCTGAAACCACAGGGCCCAGAGCTTAGATATTTAGCATGTAGCAACGGCAAGTGGTCACCTACATAATTCCTGCCAATCATGCCCGAGGGGTCCAAACAGGTGAGCGATATAGGGCCATTGGGCCCTCCTGTTCAAATCTATGAGCCTGGACTGTGCTCCAGGCAGGTGTTGAAATAAGAGCCAGGCCCCCGAGGTTGTAAAATTTTTTTCAGACGAATTGTGTAAATCTCATCTGTGTAAAAATACAAAAAAAAATCAAACACTTTTCCTACTCGGATCTTTGTCCACCTTATAAATTTTATGAGCAGGACAAATTTCATGCTCAAGTGAGTTGTGCATGAAAATGCTCAAGTTAGTTGAGCATGAAAAAGGTTTTATAACCTCTGGCCCTGGCTATTAGCCTGGGACACGAGGTCTGGGATCAGCTATTTAGGAGTGGAACCAGATATGATTAGCCATGGCCTGGAGGACCTACTGATTTTTGGTGCACAATTTTGGAGTTCGGTTTCTGTAAATAGGAAACAGAAATAGTCCATGGCTAATTTGATATTGGATCAATACTTTATTTTTGTTTGAAGATTTTTCACAGAAAATAAGGCTTGACATTACATATGAATTGTCTGCCTCAGCAAACTGTCTGCTAGGTGTGATTAACCCTAATCTTGCTGAATATTCATATAAGCCACACCCATTTCTGTCTATCAACCAATCAAATTACTTGATGTAATTTATTGCTACAAATTCATACACTGAATGAGAAACAGTGCAGATCCTGATCAGATGGCTTCTTCAGAAGCCATCTGATCTGGATCTACACTGTTTGCAAAGACAGGGGTTGTCGTGAACAGCAAGATAAGGATTAAGATATTAAAATATCATGGTCAGAATAAGACGACCAGTTAAAAATAGTGTTGGACTATAGTAGTTGCTGAGGACAAACAGTAGTTTGATCCATTGGAAAACCCCTGCGAAGTTAGCCTACAGGCAAGTTCTAGAAAGAGAAGTATGTTTGTTGCAAGGGGTAGCAGCTGCAGCAGGGTAGTCTCCACATGTGTTTTAAAAGCTCACCTGGAGCAAAGCTAGTATGCTGTGGCCTGCTGTCTGTCGTTTGTCGTTAACTTTCACATTTTTGACATCTCCTCCCGAATCGGAAGTCAAATTAAGCTGATACCTGGTGGGAGGCATACTGGTGACATTGGCTAAAATGATTCCATTTGGATTTCCAAGATGGCCAAACAACATCTCCCGAACCAGAGGTGGAATTGAGCTGAAACTTAGTGGGAGGCATCAGGGTGACATGGAGATTCAGATTTGCTAAAATCATTCCATTCTGATATCCAAGATGGCCGCCATGGTGGCCATCTTGAAATTCTTCAAGCAACAACTCCTCCTGAACTGAGCTGAAACTTGATGCGTGGCATTGGGGTGACATGGAGATTCAGATTTGCTAAAATCGTTCTGTTCCGATATCCAAGATGGCCACCATGGAGACCATCTCGAAATTCTTCAAACAACATCTTCTACCGAACCAAAGGTCAAATTGAGCTGAAACTTGGTGGGAAGCATTGGGGAGACATGGAGTTTCAGATTTGCTAAAATCGTTTCGTTCTACTGTCCAAGATGACCTCCATGGTGGCCATCTTGAAATTATTCAAATGTTATCTCCTCCAGAACCAAAGGTCGAATTTAGCTGAAAATTTATTGGAGGCATCGGGGTGACATGGAGATTCAGATTTGCAAAAATGGGCTGAAACTCAATGGGAGGCATTGGGGTGACATAAAGATTCAGTTTTGCTAAAATCGTTGCATTCAGCTATACTTTGTAGGCCATCTTGAAATTCTTCAAACAACATCTCCTCCCAAACCAAAGGTCGAATTGAACTGAAACTTGATGGGAAGCATCGGAGTGACATGGAGATTCAGATTTGCTCAAATTGCTCCTTTCAGATATCCAAGCTGGCTGCCATGGTGGCCGTCTTGAATTTCTTCAAACGACATAGATCTCCGAAATCCAAAGGTCGAATTGAGCTGAAACTTGATGGGAGGCTTGGGTTGACATGGAGATTCAGATTTGCTAAAATCATTCCGTTCCGATCTCTGAGATGGCGGCCATGGTGGTCAGCTTGAAATTCTTCAAATGGCATTTCCTCCTGAACCAAAGGTCTAATTCAGCTGAAACTTGATGGAAGGCATCAGGATAACATGGATATTTAGATTTGCTAAAAACCTTCCGTTATGATATCCAAGATTGCCGCCATGGCTGCCATTTTGAAATTCTTCAAACGACATCTCCCAAACAAGGGGTCTGATCAAGCTGAAACTTGATAGGAGGTGGAGATTCAGATGTGCTAAAATCATTCCTTTCCGATATCCTAGATGGCCGCCATGGTGGCCATCTTGAAATATTTCAAACGACATCTGCCTTACCAGAGGTTGGATCAAGTTGAAACTTTATGGAAGGCATCGGGGTGAAATGGCGATTCATATTGTTACGAGCCAGGCGTAGCAGAAAGAAAAAGCAAACAAGCCTTTTGAAAAAATTTAACAAAATTTATTTACAAGGTTTCTTTAACCTGTAGAAGTAAGAAAATTAAATGTACTTAGCTCTGTTATGAAATATCCTTGAATGAATCTATTTTCCTTGATCCCACAGAATTCACAGTCCGAAATGGAATGTAATATCCTTTAACAATCCAACACAGAATTCAGAAATAACTTTTCTTAAAAGCCCAAACTTCAAACTCCAAAGTCTGACTTAATGAGAAAAATCAAGCTCTTTTATAGACCCTAAGATTTCTCTAGAATGTTCCACAGGGCTGTGGAATAAGATGATGTAATTTTCTAAAAATGATGCAAACCTGAACTTTCTGGAAGGTTCTGAAGTACATTTCCTTGTAAACAAGTTGTTATTAAAAATGAAATTAATCTGTGACTCAGGTTTTCGAGAACCTTCTATAAGAAGATAAACAAGGTATTTATAGCACTATTAGGTCACCCAGTGGGGTGAAAGTGGGAATCAGAAAAATAAATTCTTATGCATAACAATATTTGCTTAAATTGTTCTGTTCTGATATCCAAGATGGCCACTATGACAGCCAAAATGGCATCTTTTCCCCAACCAAGGGTTGGATTGAGCTGAAACTTAATGGGAGGCATTGGGGTGACATGCAGAGTCAGATTCGCTAAAATTTCCAAGATGGCTGCGCATTTGTTAGAACTACCTCACTCCAAGAAACAGATGTTGTGGATATTGGTTAGAATCGCCTCGCAGAGGCGATTCTAACCAATAAATACAACACTGTGAATGGGAGAATGTTAGGCCCCTTTTCTGTTGCATCAGCTCATATTATGTTAGGTTTTCATGGATGCCATTAATTGGACTGTAAAATTGTAATGTTTTCTGTTTTAGGCTTCAAGTTTGGCAACCCAAGCCTGTTATTGTACCCAATGAACTCCAACAAAGAATTATGTGGGTTCGGATCACAAAAGTAAGTGCAGACCAAGAAGCCATTAAATATGTGTTGTCAATGTATCAGTGTTGGTTGGTACATTGTCTTGTAGGTGACATGTATCAATGTCAATGCCACATCTTGATACATCTTGATAATGCTGTGCCCTCACAGTCAATCTTTGTCAAATGTGACACTTTCAAATTCAACACTCACCTTTAACTCAATGTCTACACTTTAAATGCATCCACATTTGATCTTTACCCACATTTCATGGTTCACTGACTTTGTAAAATATTGTGACCACCCTAGCTTTCACCCTAATGGTCAAGTTAATTTCTCAAGAACTTTAAGAGCTTCATTAATGTTACTTGGTAGAAACTAATATCTGGCAATGGCAACTTAAATGCAAGCATCCATATTTCACCTTTCATATTCATATTTGACCTTAATTTCATGGTTCACTGACTTTGTAAAATATTGCAACCACCCTAACATTCACCCTAATGATTAAGTTCATTTATCATTTGACCTTGACCCACATTTTATGGTTCACTGACTTCTTGAAATATTGCGACCACCCTAGCGTTCAGCCTAATGGTCAAGTTCATTTCAAAAGAACTAAGAGCTTTATTAATGATACTTAGTACATACTTGTATCTCGGGAATACAACTATAATGGAAGCATCCATATTTGACCTTGACCCAAATTTCACGGTTCACTGACTTAGTGAACTTTTGCATTAACCCTAGTGTTCAACCTAATGTTTAAGTTCATTTCTCAAGATCTATTCGAGCTTCGTACAAGCTTGCATCTAGAAATGGCAATTTTTATGCAAGCACCAATGTTTGACCTTGGCCTAGATTTCATGGTTCGATGACTTTGCATCCCCACAGGCGCAACATGGCCTTTGGTTGAATTCTTGTCATTAAACTTTGGTCAGATGTTCACAAAAAGTGAACTCTAGCTCAGTGGTTACAGCAATGGACTTAACCCCAGTGGCCCAGGTTTGAATCCCAACATAGGCAGGAATTTTTTTCAGTTGTGTGTCTTTCTTTTCTTTCATTTTTCATGCCATAAGACTACAAATTCAAGAACTTAATGTCAAACAGTGTCGATATTGATCAGATAGCTTCTGAATAAGCCATCTGATCTGTATCTACACTGTTTGCCAAAAGGTAGTGCATATTCCTGTTCAGCAGGACAGAGAATAACAAAGTTATGCTGGATTCAAGCCTCTACCCCATAGACTTGGCGTAAAAATCCTAAAAGTTTGGACACTTTGAAGTTGAGGACTCGCTGTATTTTTCCAAAAAAATTTAACAAATTTGTTTCAAGATCCAGCAAGGAGTTCAAAAGGTGTAGATAGAATGGCAAACAGTGTAGACCCAGATCAGACTGCTCCTTAGGAGCAGTCTGATCTGGGTCTGCACTGTTTGCTTTTGCCTATATGTCCCAATACTTTGGATCATTAAGGTAACTTGTTTATGCCAAGCATCCAAGTGAAATAAACACTGGCTACAGACTGATCAGATGCCATAAAATATGACCTCTGATCAGGGTCTACATAGTTTTGTTTATTTAGTTCATAGTTATTTATTTTAGTTTGATTGCTTAATGTACAGGAATTTCGTAAATTTAAAATCAATGAAAGAACCCAGTCATGCCTTAAATTGGTAAATGGACTTGCCTCAGCCTCGGTCTATTGGGCAGAAGATTCTGTTGGTCATTATGGGTAAACCCTTTTAACTCTGAAGACTGGTCCAGAAACCTTTGTAAAGTGAGTGAGTGTTAGTTTTAAGTCCCACCAACAGCTAAGGTCATACTATGACGGGACCTCGTTTTAAAGACTCATCCGAAAGTCTGGAGAAGCCCGGGTTTACAAGGGGAGTAGCGTAACCACTACACCACGGAGGCTTCTATCCTTTGTAAAGTGTAGATCCTGAGATTAGATGGCTCCTAACAAATCTGCACTGTTTGTCATCCTGACTAAACTCCAAAGATTATTAATTGTTGTGTCCTTTAACAAGATCCTTTATAAACCTCACTTGCTACTGGTTCTCACCCAGAAAGCCCTGCCTGAAATGTCCATGAGAGCATGGTTTGTACCGGTATTCAAAGATAGATTGACAGATATGTCACAAATGGAAGGCCAGCCTTCGCAGCTCAGTCTGATGCATGTCTGACTGGTGATCAGGAGATGAGGGGTTGGCAACATTCTTTTGTGGAGACTGACCATGAAATCTTTTCTACTGTCATTCTCTCCCTTCTGCTGATTCAAGAAGAGCAGTTGTCAGTTTCTAGCAAAAGAATGTGTACTTGTTAAACGCTTACGTATAAGCCTGCCCAGTAAAAGTGTGGATAGGTAAACTGACCGGTCCAAAATGACCTAAATGATGTTGAACTCCAATACAAACAAACAAACAAACAAACAAACTGCACTTTAGAAACGTAGGAAGGAAGGGTTTCCCCTTAAGATGCCAAGAAAACCTGCACTGGAAAATGTCTGTTTATGTCGTCTGCTGCATCTTCTTCCAAACTTTTTAAAAATATTTTTTCGTATAGGCAAACAGTGTCGACCCTGATCAGACTGCTCCTAGAGGATCAGAGTCCACACTGCTTGCATATACATGTACATGTATGGCTTTTGCAGTAACTAGCAGACGACAAAGCAGTCGACTATTATTGTGATTGGCATCTTAACGGTTAACCATTAATTACACTGATTGATTAAGATGTCCATCACAATATCCTGTTAGACACCTCCAGCTTTGACGTTATTCCAGACCTCACTGGTGTGACAATTACTGTCAGAAAGACTGGCAGTGTAGATTTGTAAGTTTTCTGTATAAAAATCACCCCACTCCTGTGGAGATAAAGTATCATGACTCTGCTAAGGTTTTACGTCCCACCAACAGCTAAGGTCATACGGAGACGGGACCTCGGTTTAAAGACTCATTCGAAAGTCTGGAGAAGCCCGGGATCGTACCTGCGACCCCTGGTTTACAAGGCGAGTAGCGTAACCACTCGACCACGGAGGCTTCTTTGATCAAGCTGAAACTTGATATATAATTAGACCATGATGTGGAGCAGTGCATATTGTTTCGAGGTTATGGTCCACCAAATAAAAACAGTTATGCCATTTCTGTAAACATTTTGTTCCAGCTAACTTTGTCTACATTTAGATCTGGTCATGATGTGGAGCAGTGAATTTTGTTTCGAGGTTGTACCCCTTTGAAAATTGGCATGTACATTTTGTTTCTGGCTTACTCCTCTTACAGTTAACATTCAATCAAGCTGAAACTTGATACATGCGTTTAGTTTGATCACAATGTGGAGCTGCGCATAGTGTTTCAAGGTTATATACAGTAGAACTTCGATGGCTCGAACACCGATGGCTCGTTTACCATGGCTGAGTCGAACTCACTCTGGAGCCCCTAGGGAAATCCTCAAGCTAAGGAATGGTGGGAGATGATTAAGGAGATTTTAGTCTTTTATTAGCCCATCTGTCACGTAGTGACGAGGTGAGCTTTTGGGATCACTTTTTGTCCGTCGTCCGTCGTGCGTGCGTCCTTCCGTGCGTCCGTGCGATCGTAAACAATTTCAAATAAGTATATCTCCAATACCCCATGGCCAATCTTGATCAAATTTCATGTGAAGCATCATCAGGTAGGGGGAAAGGCTGCATAAGGTTTTTGGGCTGATCAGATTGGAATTCTGGTTGCCATGGCAACATAAAGCTCCCGTAGACTTATAAAGGGAAAATTTTTAAAAATCTTCTTCTCTGAAACCACAGGGCCCAGAGCTTAGATATATAGCATGTAGCCAGGGTAAGTGGTCAACTACATAATTCCTGCCAATCATGCCCCTGGGTGCCAAATGGGCCACGCCCTGGGGCCCCTTCGCTCCCATAGACTCATAATGGAAAAAAAGCTTCAAAAATCTTCTTCTCTGAAACCACAGGGCCCAGAGCTTAGATATTTAGCATGTAGCAATGGCAAGTGGTCACCTACATAATTCCTGCCAATCATGCCCCTGGGTTCAAAAAGGGCCACGCCCCGGGGCCCCTTCACTCCCATAGACTCATAATGGAAAATAAGCTTCAAAAATCTTCTTCTCTGAAACCACAGAGCCCAGAGCTTATATATTTAGCATGTAGCAATGGCAGGTGGTCACCTACATAATTCCTGCCAATCATGCCCGAGGGGTCCAAATTGGCCACCCCCCGGGGCCCCTTCGCTCCCATAGACTCATAATGGATAAAAAGCTTCTAAAATCTTCTTCTCTGAAACCAATCATGCCCCTGGGGTCCAAACGGACCACGCCCCAGGGCCCATTAGCTCCTATAGACTCATAATGGAAAAAAACTTCAAAAATCTTCTTCTCTGAAATCACAGGGCCCAGAGCTTAGATATTTAGCATTTAGGAAGGGCAAGTGGTCAACTACATAATTCCTGCCAATCATGCCCCTGGGTTCCAAGTGGGCCACGCCCCAGGGCCCCTTCGCTCCCATAGACTCATAATGGAAAAAAGCTTTAAAAATCTTCTTCTCTGGAACCACAGGGCCCAGAGCTTAGATATTTAGCATGTATCAATGGCAAGTGGTAACCTATATAATTCCTGCCAGTCATGCCCCTGGGGTCCAAATTGGCCACATCCCAGGGTCCCTAAGCTCCTATATACTCATAATGGAAAAAATGTTCAAAAATCTTCTTCTCTGAAACCACAGAGCCCAGAGCTTAGATATTTAGCATGTAGCAACAGCAAGTGGTCACCTACATAATTCCTGCCAATCATGCCCCTGGGCTCCAATTTGGCCATGCCCCGGGGCCCCTTAGCTCCCATAGACTCATAATGGAAAAAAAAGCTTAAAAAATCTTCTTCTCTGAAAATGCAGAGCCCAGAGCTCAAGAATTTAGCATGTAGCAACGGCAAGTGGTCACCTACATAATTCCTGCCAATCATGCTCCTGGGGTCCAAACAGGCCACGCCCTAGGGCCCCTTAGCTCCTATAGACTCATAATGGAAAAAGCTTAAAAAATCTTCTTCTCTGAAACCACAGGGCCCAGAGCTTAGATATTTAGCATGTAGCAACGGCAAGTGGTCACCTACATAATTCCTGCCAATCATGCCCCAGGGTTCCAAATGGGCCACGCCGCTGGGGCCCCTTCGCTCCCATAGACTCAAAATGGAAAAAGCTTCAAAAATCTTCTCCTCTGAAACCGCAGGGCCCAGAGCTTAGGTAATTAGCATGTAGCAACGGCAAGTGGTCATCTACATAATTCCTGCCAATCATGACCCTGGGGTCCAAATTGGCCACGCCCTGGGGCCCCTTAGCCCCCATTGACTCATAATAGAAAAAAGCTTCAAAAATCTTCTTCTCTGAACCCACAGGGCCCAGATCTTAGATATTTAGCATGTAGCAACAGCAAGTGGTCACCTACATTATTCCTGCCAATCATGCCCCTGTGGTCCAAACAAGCCACGCCCCGGGGCCCCTTAGCTCCTATAGACTCATAATGGAAAAAAAGCTTCAAAAATCTTTTTCTCTGAAACCACAGGGCCCAGAGCTTAGATAATTAGCATGTAGCAATGGCAAGTGGTCATCTACATAAATCCTGCCAATCATGCCCCTGGGGTCCAAATGGGCCACGCCCCGGGGCCCCTTCGCTCCCCTAGACTAATAATGAAAAAAAGCTTCAGAAATCTTCTTCTCTGAAACCACAGGGCCCAGAGCTTAGATATTTAGTATGTGGCAATGACAAGTGGTCACCTACATAAATCCTGCCAATCATGCCCCTGGGGTCCAAATGGGCCACACCCTGGGACCCCCATTGGCTCCCATAGACTCATAATGGAGAAAAGCCTCAAAAATCTTCTTCTCTGAAACCATAGGGCCCAGAGCTTAGATATTAAGCATGTAGCAACGGCAAGTGATCACCTACATATTTCCTGCTAATCATGCCCCTGGGGTCCAAATGGGCCACGCCCCGGTGCCCCTTAGCTCCCATAGACTCATAATGGAAGAAAGCTTAAAAAAATCTTCTTCTCAGAAACTGTGAAGCACAAAACTTAGATATTTAGTCCAAATTGGCCAAATCCTGTGGGCCCCTTAAGTCCAACAAACTTATAAATGGAAAAAAGCTTCAAACATCTTCTTTGAAACCATGAAATACAGACCTTAGATATTTAATATATAGCAACACAAAATGGTCGCCTACATAAATCCTGCCAACCATGCCCTTTGGGTCAAAATTGGCCAAGCCCCAGGGCTCATTAGCTTCTATAGACTTATACTGGAAAAAAAAACTTAAAAAAAAAATCTTCTTTTCCAAAACTATAAGGCACAGATTTTGTTTGATTTGAGGTTTTACATCCCTGTCAACACTGTTTAGGTCATTTTGGAGATGTCTCTTCCAATTTTGTGGGACTTTTACCCGACATTGAGATGAAATTACATCTCAAGCCCTGTCGCCCAATGAAACCAATAGGGTTTATAAGCATGGACACCGCTTTGCCTGAGCTTAGATATTTAGTATGTAGCAATGTCAAGTGGTCTCCTACACTAATGATTTTCTGGTACACAGGTGAGCGATATAGGGCCATTGGGCCCTCTTGTTTTGCAAATGTATGTCTTGTGTACTCATTAGAATCGCCCCGGTGAGGCGATTCTAATGAGTACACACAGCAAACATTTTCATTATATAACATCGAAAGAAGATGTTCAAAAGTATCTCGTTATGCCTCATGGCAGTCACCTTCGGTGGCTCGAACTACCGCCGTCTCAAATAAATATTCATGGTCCCAAAGGGGTTTGGGCCATCGAAGTTCGACTATAGTTCACCAAATATTAATAGGGTTATGCCCCTTTGCAAATTTTGTTTATGTTTAATTCCTACAATTTAGATATGATCAAGCTGGAACTTGATCATTATGTGGAGCAGTGCATATTGTTTAGCGGTTAGGGTCTACCAAACCTTTGAAACTTTCCGTAAACATTCTTAAACAAATTCGATCAAGGTGAAACTTGATATTAACCCTTGTTCTGCTGAATATTTATATAAGCCACACCCACTACTCATTATTAGCCAATCAGATTACTTGATTTCAAATATTGCAACAAATTCACAATCCGAATGACAAACAATGTAGATCCTGATCAGATGGCTTCTTCAGAAGCCATCTGATCTGGATCTACATTGTTTGAAAGGTAAGGTATATCCGGGCTCAGCAGGACAAGGGTTAAGATTGACTATGATGAGGAGCAACGCATATTGTTTCGTAGTCGTGGTCCACCAAATATTTATAGAGTTTTTCCCCTATGTAAATTTCTGTGAACATTTCATTTCCAGCTAACTCCTCATTCAATTTAGATCCGATCTTTATAGTTACACCATGATATGGAGCAGTGCATATTATTTTGAGGTTGCAGTCTAACAAATATTAACTTGCCACGGACTTATAATGCCCACTTGCCAAGCTCTTGTTTAAAATATTTGTCATAGTATTACATGTGAATCATCTGCTTGGCAGACAATTCACATGTAATGTCAAGCCTTATTTTTATGCCCCCACCATTCGAAGAATGGTGTTCGAATGGTGGAAGGGCATATAGCGATGCCCCTGTCTGTTCATCTGTCCGTTCGTCCATCCGAAACTTAAACGCAGTCAATAACGTTCTTATTTCTGGATGGATTTTGAAATTACTCTGCAGAAATGTTAACCATCATGAAACAATGTGTCGTGCACCAAACCCAGGTTTGTACCTCCAAGGTCAAGGTTGTCAAAGGTAAAAAAAGGGTTCGAAACTAATTGGATAAATTGTTTTGAAATTACTTAACAGAAATGTTACCCATCATGAGACAATGTGTCACGCCCAAAACCCAGATCCATACCTCCAAGGTCAAGGTCACACTTAGAGGACAGAGGTAAAAAAAAATGTTCAAAACTTGAACACGGTCAAGGTCGTACTTGGTAGTCTAAGGTTAATACTAACAACAACAAATTTTCAGGAGGGGCATCCGTGTCATATGGACGCATTTTCTAGTTTTGCGAAAACATCACTTTGGATATGTTGCCTGCTAGTCGTGAGTAGCAATCCAAGGGTTAATATGTTTGAATCTTTAATTCAGAGGCAAGCCGAACCTGCTATTCTTTGACCTGGTTGCCTGCGGGAAGATGGGACCCGGAGTCTTTGTAGATGGATGTCCTACTACACAGGTACCTATCATGTATCATTATCTCTTAAAATGCCGGTCACAACATTTGCAGATATTTTTTTCGAAACAATTTTATCTTATTTGTCACAGATTTTTCACAGAAAATATGGCTTGACATTACATGTGAATCCTCTGCAATGAATCCTCTGCTGGGCAGAGGATTCACATGAAATTTCAAGCTTTATTTAAAGACCACCCCCCCCCCCAAAAAAAAAAAACAAAAAACATAAATAAATTAAAGTTCTGTGGTGCTTGAAGGTCTGTTGGTTAGGCCATAAAACCACAGTACATATCAATATTCTTGATAGGACTTTAAAATCATAATAATAATGCTACAATTTTTCTTATAGCAACATACAGTGTTTGTATCATATTTGCCCTATTATCTACAGTTGCCATTGAACTTGATTGACCAGCTAATAGTTAGTAATTACCATATGTATTTGCAATTATATATAGGAGATTATTGGCTGTTTTCCATCATTTGTTAATAGATATTTTGAGAGATTTTGATTTCTCTTCCATAGGAGAAATCAATTCCTTTCTTAGGGCCCCTTCTCAAGGGGAGAACTCGTATAAAGTGGGTTACTCCTAAAGCAAAGATGATGCTCCAATGGGAGCAGGAATGGTCCCAACCAGAGAGTAGGTCTGGCATACTCTTGAAAATGTTTCTCTTCCCTGGGTGCAAGTCTATACTTGCTTGCTTGAGTTGAGGTTTAACATCCCCTTCAACACTATTTAGGTCATTTTGGAGACATTGCTTCCAATTTTGTGGGACTTTTACCCAACATTGAGATGAAATGACATCTCAAGCCCTGTCGCCCAATGAACAGGCATTGGACTCGCACCATTTTGCCTGGGCAGGCTGCAATGTCTATACTAGTAGATGCCCCACATGAGAAGGGAAGCAACAACATACAGACATGTTAGAGTTATCCAACTTTGGGCTATTCTGATTCACCTAAACCCATTAATGACAAATTAACTCTTGAACATAATAGCATAGGACAGGTCCATTTTCATGTAACCCTTTGTCCTGCGTAATAAATTAATTTAACCACACCTTTTTTTTGACTCTCAACCAATCAAATTACTTGATATAATGTTTTCATTCAAATTGACAAACTGAATGACAGTGAGGATTCTCATCAGATGCTCCTTTAACCCTTTTTGTACCAAATGGAATCTTCCTCCTTATATATGGCAGGAGTCCATTTCAAAATTTAGGGGTGTCAGGTTGTGTTTGTTTTCTTCAAAATTTATTTGGAAAATGACTGAACGTTTAGCAAACAGTGGCGGCCCTGAACAGACGCCGCCTTCTGCGGCGTCTGATCTGGGCCTGCACTGTTTGCCAGGGTACCCCTTATGGGTTTCTGCCCTGAATTGGGTAAAAATTATCTGGATTTACACTGTTTGCAAAGGTAGGGCTTATAGGGGATCAGCAGGGCAAGGGTTAGGGGGTAACAAAAACAATCTCCTGCACTTTAAACAAGCAGTGTGCACCCTGATCATAGGTCCCATTTTGCAGCATCAGATCTGGGTCTCCACTGTTTTCCAGTGTCACATGTTTTGGCTACTAGAATTGCCTATCCTCGCTGTTTCGCAATCCCTCTGGGCCAAGTTTTTCAAAGTATTTTCACCCATTTTGTACCAGAAACCCCAAAAGAGGTAACTAGCAAACAGTGCAGGCCCAGATCAGGCCCAGATCAGACCACACAGAATGCAGTGTCTAATCAGGGCCTATGGGCCCCTGCCCATCTGTCCTTGAAGAAATATATGGGCTGCATGATGCTTCCACACAGAGCTGAAACCAACCCGCACATGAGTACTGGTAAACCACTTAGAGGATCTAAGCCTGCCCAGGCAAAGGGGTGCAAGTCGGACCATCCATGCTTTAAAACCCTATTGGTTTCAGTGGGTGGCAGGGCTTGAGATGTCATTTCATCTCAATGACATTAAGAGTCCCACAAAATTGGAAGCAACCTCTCCAAAATGACCTTAACAGTGTTGATGGGAAAGTTAAATTTCAAATCAAATAAACAAACTAATCAGGGCCTAACCTGTTTGCAAAATGTTCAGCCAGTTTCCAAATAGATTTTGAAGAAAATACAACCTGACACCCCTAAATTTTGAAATAAACTGCTGCTATATATAAGGAGGAAGATTCCATTTGGTGCAAAAAGGGTTAATTAACAAGCTTATTAGGGCCCCGCACTGAAAGTGTGGGTGCCCTATAGTAATCACTCTGTCCGTCCGTCTGTCTGTCTGTCTGTCCGTCCGTCTGTCCGTCTGTCCGTCCACAAATTTTTTTATCCTCCATAACTTTTTATTATTCCTGGATGGATTTAAATATTACTTGGCATCATTCTGTCCGTCCGTCTGTCTGTCTGTCTGTCCGTCTGTCCGTCCACAAATTTTTTTATCCTCCATAACTTTCTTATTCCTGGATGGATTTAAATATTACTTGGCAGAAATGTTAACCATAATGTGATGGAGTGTTGCGCGCAAGACTCAGGTCCGTACCTCAAAGGTCAAGGTCATACTTAGAGGTTAAAGGTCAAAAAAGGGTCTTTCCTGTGTCCAATTAATAACTTTGTTATTATTCCTGGATGGATTTAAATATTACTTGGCAGAAATGTTAACCATAATGTGACGAAGTGTCACACGCAAGACCCACAGCCGTACCTCAAAGGTCAAGGTCATACTTAGAGATAAAAGGTCAAAAAAGCGTCTTTTTCATTGTGTCCAATCTATAACTTTCTTATACCTGGATGGATTTAAATATTACTTAGCAGAAATATTAACCATAATGTGACAGTGTGTCACGCGCAAGACCCAGGTCCGTACCTCAAAGGTCAAGGTCATACTTAGAGGTGAAACGAAAAAAAAAACGTCTTTTTTAACATCAACATTTTCCTACTCCTCTGATAGCGCTGCCGGGGCCCTAGTCAGTTTCACTGACAGCTCTAGTTAGTGGTAAAAATGTTGCCTGTGCTGTTAAGTAGAATATCCAATATTGTAAAAATTCTAAAAATTCAGACACCTTGCGGGCTTGCTGTAATTCTCCTAAAGTTTTTTCATGATCCAGCAATGACACCAATAGATGCAGACAGAATGTCAAACAGTGCAGATCCTGATCAGACTGCTCCTTCAGGAGCAGTCTGATCTGGGTCTGCACTGTTTACTCAGGGTCAAACAGTGCAGACCATGATCAGACTGCTCCTTCAGGAGCAGTCTGATCTGGGTCTGCACTGTTTACTCAGGCATGACTGTCCCAATACTTAAGATCACTAGGATACTCTGGTATTTTTGCTGGGAAAATGTAAGGAGTTTTGAAAATGCAAAACCTACACACTTTTTGTCAGCAAAAGTATTAGGATTTTTGTGAATTTGATTAAATGGTCAAAGTTTTAATGATATGTTAACTAATGACATTTTTGAACAGTGAGTCTTGCTTTGAAACAGTCAGTCACTTCCACAGATTTAAGGAAAGTCTTAGAAAAGGACAAAGCACAAGACCCTAATTGTTGGTTGGAAGTAAAACGCAAACACACACATGCATGCTTTAGATGCATTTTTTTTGGTTTACAGATTTGTGTAGCAAAATGTCCAACAGAAAACTGGGTGTACAAGACAGTGTTAGGAGACAAAGCACAACTTAAATATTGTAAACCAGAGATTGATCTTGCCACTACAACAAAGGTAGGTCAGAATGCTGGCATTAGAAAAAAGGTGAAAATTAAGGCTCATTATGTTACTACTAGAAGCTATTTACATTAGTATCAGACAGATTATTATGTCACACTCCCTCCCACCAGGGTTTGGAGAAATTGATTGGGCTCTATGGTGCTTCCACGGAGTACTGGTAAACCACTTTGAAAGAAGGCCTAAGCCTGCCCTGGCAAAGTGGTGTGAGTCCATACCCATACATATAAACCCTATTTCGCCCCTGCCATCGGGGCTTGAAGAAATAGATGTCTTCCATGCAGAGCTGAAACCGACCGCACACAAGTACTGGTAAACCGCTTAGAGGATCTAAGCCTGCCCAGGTAAAGCGGTGCGAGTCAGACCATCCATGCTTATAAACCCTTTTGGTTTTATTGGGTGACAGGGCATGAGATGTCATTTCATCGCATTATCGGGTAAAAGTCCCAGAAAATTGGAAGCAACGTCTCCAAAATGACCCATACAGTGTTGACAGCCATGTTAAACCTTAAATCAAACAAATGAACCCTATTTGTTTCATTGGGCAACAGGGCTTGAGATGTCATTTCATCTCAATGCCAGGTAAAAGTCCAACAAAATTGGAAGCAACATCTCCAAAATGACCTATACAGTGTTGACGGGGACGTAAAACTCAAATCAAACAAACAAACGTTAGTAACAGACAGTTTATTGTCACACTAAATTAACATATACATTTCAACTTCAGTTTATGTTTTATAGAGTCCTGGGTCTTACAGCAGCCAATGCTTAAAACAGGTCACAATCACATTACGAAAACATGCCCATTCAAATACATTGAAAATTTTACCACCAAAAAATGAAAATTTTCAGATAAAAAATCTGATATTTTTTAGCTCACCTGTCATGTAGTGACAAGGTGAGCTTTTGTGATCACATTTTGTCTGTCGTGCGTGCATCCGTGCATCTGTAAACAATTTCAAATAAGTATATCTCTAATACCCCATGGCCAATCTTAATCAAATTTCATGAAAAGCATCATCAGGTAGGGGTAAAGACTGCATAAGGTTTTTGGGCTGATCAGTTAGGAATTCTGGTTGCCATGGAAACAAAAAGGTTTCATAGACTTAAAATGGGGAAAACAACTTCTCCACTTTTTCTCGACCATTTCTGATCTGATCTTCATCAAACTTGCAGATAACCAGGGGGGGGGGCTTACAATCTACGTCGACTTCAAATTTGGGCTGCACAGGACAAATAGGTTTGGAGTTACCTGCCCTTGAGCATAAATATAAGTGAAAAATGGTGTCTCCACCTTTCTCAGCCGTTTATAGCTAAGTTGGTAGAGTGTCCGCTCCGGGGAACGGGAGGTCTCGGGTTCGATCCCGGGCCGCGACATACCAAAGTCGTTAAAAATGGTACTAGCTGCTCCTCGCTTGGCACTCAGATTTACGGGGTAGAGCTAGGACTGGTCGATCCAGTGTCAGGATAATGTGACTGGGTGTGGTATCATGTAATGTGTCTGGGACATGATACTTCAGTGAGGCAGCACTATAAACGTGAGCATTGAGCTCCCTGTCCCAACCAGACACCGTCGTGATATGACTGAAAAATTGTTGAAAGCGACGTTAAACCCGAATTCACACACACACACACACAATTCTCAGCCGTTTATAATCTGATCTTTTTGTAACTTTTCATAAACGAGGACAAGCATAAAATCTCGGACAAGTTTGAATTTGGTTTGAAACTGACCAGCGGTTTTCCAGTTACATCCCCTTGTGCGTGAAAAATTTTCCCATAGACTTATAATGGGGAAAACAATGTCTCCACTTTTTCTCAGCCATTTCTGATCCCAACTTCATCAAACTTGCAGATAACTAGGAGGACTTACAGTCTACGTCGAGTTCGAATTTGGGCTGCACGGGATAAACAGGTTTGGAGTTACGTGCCCTTGAGCATAAATATAAGTGAAAAATGGTGTCCCCAGCTTTTCTCAGCCGTTTATGATCTGATCTTTTTGTAACTTTTCATAAACGAGGACAAGCATAAAATCTCGGACGAGTTTGAATTTGGTTTGAACTTGCCTAGCGTTTTTCCAGTTACATCCCCTTGAGCATGAAAAATTTTCCCATAGACTTATAATGGGGAAAACGACGTTTCCACTTTTTCTCAGCCATTTCTGATCCGATCTTCATCAAATTTGCCGATAACAAGGAGGGGCTTACAGTCTACGTCGAGTTCGAATTTGGGCTGCACGGGACAAACAACTTTTGAGTTACCTGCCCTTGAGCATAAATATTAGTGAAAAATGGTGTCCCCAGCGTTTCTCAGCCGTTTATGGTCTACTCTTTTTAGCTCACCTGAGCCGAAGGCTCACAAGGTGAGCTTATAGTATAGGTAGGCATCCGGCCTCCGTCCGTCGTTCGTCCGTCATCATCACCTCTGAACTCGAATATCTATATGACTAGCTGGCCAATCCCAATCAAATTTTATGTGCAGCATCACTGGGTTGGGGGATTGACTGCATTAGGTTTTGGACCAGTTTCGATCAGAACTGTGGTTGCCATGGAAACAATAAGGTTCCATAGACTGGGGAAAACGACGTTTCCACTTTTTCTCAGCCATTTCTGATCGAATCTTCATCAAACTTGCAGATAACCAGGCGGGACATACAGTCTATATAGAGTTGGAATTTTGGCTGCATGAGACAAACAACTTTGGAGTTACCTGCCCTTGTTTATTGATTTGAGGTTTGACATCCCTGTCAGCACAGTGTAGGTCATTTTGGAGACGTTGCTTCTAGTTTTGTGGGACTTTTGCCCAACATCGAGATGAAATTATATCTTAAGCCCTTTCAACCCAATGAAACCAATAGGGTCATTGGTCATTATGCATGGATGGTCCAACTGGCACCACTTTTCCTGGGCAGGCTTAGAACCTGTTTACCAGTACTCATGTGTGGTCAGTTCCAGCTCTGCATAGAAGCACCATGTAGCCCAGTTTATTTCTTCAAGCCCGATGGGCATTCTTAAAACATGGTTAATGATTTTCTGGTACACAGGTGAGCGATATAGGGCCTCTTGTTTCATATTTCTGCTCAAAACATAGATTGTGGGAACTGGTTAGAACCGCCTTGGTAAGGCCGTTCAACTGAGTACCAGCTATCTATGTTTTTTGAGCAGAAATAAGAAATATAATATATACCCCCTGTAAACCCAGTTTTGCTATATGAATGTGGGGTTTAAGGGTAATCAGCACACCAGGTCAGGAACCATTTTTGAGATGACTTAAGGGGGATGGGAACACCTAGCACATGTTTCTGCCTTTTTTAGCTCACCTGTCATGTAATGACGAGGTGAGCTTTTGGGATCACTTTTCGTCCGTCATCAGTCTGTCCGTCCGTCCGTGCATCTGTCCGTCCGTAAACAGTTTCTTCAAATGACATCTCCTCCTAAACCACTGATCGGATTTTGACCAAACTTCCCGTCCGTCCGTAAACAATTTCTTCAAATGACATCTCCTCCTAAACCACTGATCGGATTTTGACCAAACTTCACAGGAATGATCCTTAGGTGGTCCCCTTTCAAAGTTGTTCGAATGGTTCCGGTCCATTGCACATCTAGGTCACAGGAGCCAAAAATAGATTTTTTTCCCCGAAAACTTAAAAAATCTTCTTCTCTGAAACCACAAGGCCCAGGTCTATGATATTTGGTATGAAGCTTCATCTAGTGGACCCCTACCAAGATTGTTCAAATTATAGTGCTGGGGCCAAACATGCCCCCGCCTCGGGTCCCTTTGGTTTTATATAGGATTATATAGGGAAAATCTTTAAAAATCTTCTTCTCTGAAACCGTGAGGCCCAGGTCTTTGATATTTGGTATGAAGCTTCATCTAGTGGACCCCTACCAAGATTGTTCAAATTATAGTGCTGGGGCCAAAAATGCCCCCAGCCCGGGGCCCTTCGTTTTTACATGGGCTTATATAGGGAAAATCTTTAAAAATCTTCTGCTCTGAAACCGCAAGGCCCAGGTCTTTGATATTTGGTATGAAGCTTCATCTAGTGGACCCCTACCAGAATTGTTCAAATTATAATGCTGGGACCAAAAATGCCCCCGCACGGGGGCCCTTTGGTTTTACATGGGCTTATATAGGGAAAATCTTAAAAAATCTTCTTCTCTGAAACCCCAAGGCCTAGGTTTTTAATATTTGGTATGAAGCTTCATCTAATGGACCCCTACCAGAATTGTTCAAATTATAGTGCTGGGACCAAAAATGCCCCCGCCCCGGGGCCCTTTGGTTTTACATAGGCTTATATAGGAAAAATCTTTAAAAGTCTTCTTTTCTGAAACCGCAAGGCCCAGGTCTGTGATATTTGATGAAGCTTCATCTTGTTGACCTCTACCAACAATGTTCAAATTATAACTCTGGGGCCAAAAATGCCCCGGCTCGGGGCCCTTTGGTTTTACATAGACTTATATAGGGAAAATCTTCTTCTCTGAAACCTCAAGGCTTAGGTCTTTGATACTTGGTATGAAGCTTCATCTAGTGGACCTCTACCAAGATTTGGGCCCTTTGGTTTTACATAGACTTATATTGGGAAAATCTTTAAAAATCTTCTTCTGTAAAACGACAAGTCCTAGGTCTTTGATATTTGGTGTGAAATTTCATCTAGTGGACCTCTATTAAGATTGTTCAAATTATAGGCCTGGGGCCAAAAATGCCCCCCACCCCGAGATTCTTTGGTTTTACATTGACTTATATAGGGAAATCTTTAAAAAAAATTCTTCTCTGAAACTGCAAGGCCCATGTCTTTGATATTTGGTATGGAGCTTCATCTAGTGGACCTCTACCAAGATTGTTTAAATTATAGCCCTCGGGCTACAAATGCCCCTGCCCGGGGGTCCTTTGGTTTTACATAGAGATAATCTTTGAAAATCTTCTTCTCTGAAACTGCAAGGCGCAGGTCTTTGGTATTTGGTGTGTAGCTTCATCTAGTCTTCATCTAGTGGACCTGTGCCAAGATTGTTCAAATTATAGCCTTTGTTGATATTTGGTATGAAGCTTCACCTTTTGAGACCTCCCTCAACATTATGCACATTATAGCCTTGGGGTCAATAATGGCCCTCCCTGGGGCCCACTTGTTACTCTATGGATCAGGTGAGCGATCCAGGGCCATCGTGGCCCTCTTGTTTCAAAGGGAGACAACTTTTGGGACTTCCTGTTCACTTTTCTATAAGCCCTGCCCCATTGAAAAAGGGGTCTACTCTTAAAGGAAAGAATTTGCTCCTGAGGAGCCAATTTTTTTCTTTAAGAGTTGACCCCTATTGACATGGGAGACAAAAATACTTTTGAAGGAGTTGCCTCCCCTGAAGGTGTACCCATTC
Organism: Lucinisca nassula; assembly: GCA_963580285.1. Lineage (NCBI taxonomy): Eukaryota > Metazoa > Mollusca > Bivalvia > Lucinida > Lucinidae > Lucinisca > Lucinisca nassula. The sequence continues at coordinate 91,755,585 of OY757010.1, read as the reverse complement.
CCCTTAAGGATATCTTTTCGAATTCTTTAAAATAAAGATATGTTTTGTGTTCTTGTTAGAATTGCCTTATGGAGGCGATTCTAATAAGTACACACAACATATCTTTCCAGGTAAAATCTTTCTAATCCAAAATATACATGAATTTATATATCTTGAGTCTGGGAAAAAAATCCCTAGAGACTTTGATTGATTGATTGATTATGTTAGGGTTTTATGACACGTCAACATTTGTGAGTCATTTTGTGTCATCTCCCAAAGAGAAAAAAGAGATAGAAGAAATAGTAGAGGAGATGAAAGAGAAAGGGGAGGGAGAAGAAATTGAACTAGAGCAAAGTCCATTGGGGGCCATTTGCAAATATCCACACTTTTTAAGGAAGGTCCAAGCAATGTGGGCAAAATTTATAGCAACATCTTTTCTTACCTTATGGGCAATAAATTGCTCCATTGCAGATGTTGATTCTGGAGTCATCTCGTTCTTTTCTTTTCTTGAGCACTTGCAGAGATGATGAATGACACTGGCCCTTTACTTTGATCCAGATTTTGATAAATATCTTGTGTATTTGTGAATTGTTTATAAACCTGTTACATAATTTTTATGTACTGTCTAATGCATTAAGCCTTCCACACGACAAATTTGAAGCCAAAACGTTGAAAATTGACTTTATAATGGCCATTTTTGTGAATTTGACCTTTTTACCTTGACCTTAGACCCCAGAGGTCACAGGCAGCATCCGAAAACTTATGGGTACTCTACACATCCTAGGCAACCATCCTGCCAAATGTGAATACTATTCCGCAACAGGTCTAGGAGGAGTTCGCGTTACAAGGAACTTTACACTAACGGACAGACAGACGGCCGGACAGACAGAAGGGACCGATCAACGTATATCCGACTTTTCTTCGAAAAGTGTGGATATAATAAAAGTGCAGAATCAGAGGAAATAACAAAAATATTCACTCTCTACTGTTACCTGCTACAAGGAGCCGGCCTCGGTAGCTCAGTTGGATGCACATTTGACTGATGATCACGAGGACATGGGTTTAATACCTGTCAGGGTCGGAGACTTTCTTTCAAGAAGATTGATTATGAAATCTTTTCTACTGTCCTTTTCTCCCTTCCGCTGATTCAAGAAGGGCAGTTGTGAGTGTCTGGCTAAAGAATATCCACTGTACTGGTTAACCAGTTACGTATAAGGAAAAGTTTGGATAGGTAAACTGACAGGCTCAAAAATGACCTATATTGTGTTGACTGGGCCATTAAACTCCAATACAAACAAACAAACAAAACAAGGATAGCAGACCTTGTCCACCTGTAATTCGATATCAATTGGAAGCCCCGATGACGTAAGATGCAAGGCACCTACGCCTCACCCAACTACCCAAGCAAAGAGTTTGAACGAGCCCTGGTAAATGAGCCCTCTGTGTTTGTGCCATTGAAGTTTCACTGTATAGTCGAGCTGGGAAAAATCAAATACCTAAGGGATCATGAAAACTCATTTTGAAATAGAGATATAGAGAATACCAGGTGAGTGTCTTTTGATAACAAGTTTATCAGGCAAGGCTTCAAGAACGCTTGTAGAATCGTGAGGCTTGCCGAGCAATTCTACATGCGTTCTCGAAGCCGAGCCTGATAAACTTGATATCAAATGATATGAATCTGGTATTCAATTTATTAGTTTATCCCCTTGTTCACTCTTAAATTAGCAATTTACGATCAGTTATTGATGGTCCTCAGTGCGTCCCAGCATTCTGGGGGTCGATATATTTCGTATCAGCTGACCATATTTTTCCTATGATATTTTTGCTTTTTTCATGTAATTTTTCTATTTTTCTCAGTGTCAATAACATTTTTGTCATTTTTTCAGTGGTCCGGTTCATTCATAAAAGTACAATGTCATGTTGACGTGAAAAAGCTCACTTGACCTGAGATAGCATATCTTTATCAGGTCAATGCATTGCAATGCAATATATATAGGGGGTAACTGATAAAATTCAAACTACTGAGGTTTAATCATAGTTTCAGGTCATGAAGCATACCGGTAATGGTGATTTCTTTAATATCTCTATGGTCTTCTATAAAATAAAGATATGGTGTGTGTACTCATTAGAATTGCCTCAATGAGGCAATTCTAATGAGGACATACAACATACCTTTACAGATAAAATCTGAAAAACCTCCATTAACCCTTTTGATACCGGAAACCCCGAAAACGGGTACCATGGCAAACATCCCTAAATTTTGAAATGAACTCCTGCTATATATAAGAAGTAAGATTCTATTTGTTACAAAAAGGGTTAAATTTCCAAATACATGTATATGGATATCTGGAGGCTTTGGATGAATTCTTTAGGGATTCAAGAACAAGTTCTACGGTAATTAGCCATGGTAAATGAGTTTTCCGTGTTTGAGTTTTTGAAGTTTACGTGAATTTATATTTCAGTCTTTAGAGCAGTTGATAGAAGATGAAGACTGTCCTGCCTATCTTCTTCAGAGTAAACCATGTATGTATTGACTTGGTTATGATTTCTGTTTTATGAGGTTTGTTGCTGTCTGTTGTAAATTGGCTGAACACACTGCAACATCTTTATCCAGTCAAAATTAAATGGCTGAAACACTTTTCGGACCATGAAAATGTGTTCGAGAAAGGTGTAGTTCGAGCCATTGAGGTTATATATAGCGTCGTGTTAGAATGCATAATGCTTGTATGAAAATAATGTAAGCTGTGTGTTCTCATTAGAATGATTAATGTTTTATGAAGTTTGCTGCTGTCTGTTGTAAATTGGCTAAACACACTGCAACATCATTATTCAGTCAAACTTCGATGGCTGAAACACCATTCGGACCATGAAAATGTGTTCGAGAAAGGTGTAGTTCGAGCCATTGAGGTTATATATAGCGTCGTGTTAGAATGCATAATGCTTGTATGAAAATAAGGTAAGCTGTGTGTTCTCATTAGCATGATTTCTGTTTTATGAAGTTTGCTGCTGTCTGTTGTAAATTGGCTAAACACACTGCAACATATTTATCCAGTCAAACTTCGATGGCTGAAACACCTTTCGGACCATGAAAATGTGTTCGAGAAAGGTGTAGTTCGAGCCATTGAGGTTATATATAGCGTCGTGTTGGAATGCATAATGCTTGTATGAAAATAAGATATGCTGTGTGTTCTCATTAGAATCGCCTCATCGAGGCGATTCTAATGAGTACACACAACAAATCTTTTCACAATAAAGAAAAAACAATCTAAATTATACCTAACTATGTTTTATCAGGACCTATGAAAAGCATTTTTTAGGGACTGAAGAATGTTTTTGAATCGACCATGGTAAACAAGCCATTGGTGTTTGAGCCATCGATGTTTCAGTGTTACACTATTTATACACAATAAAACACTCTAGATCTTGAACAATTAAGGTTGAACAATTAAGGAATTATTTTATTCATACTTATCAAAATACATGTAATTAGCTTCTAACATGATAAAAATACAACAACAACAATAAAACAAAAGCATCTATATATTAATTACTTAAAACCAATAATTAAATAGTAAATTATCAAAAAGCTATTTTAGTTTACAAAATACTGAATAACCTGACACCTTCTTACTTACCAGGGTTGTTTCAGTTTACAAGTGACATACACACTCGCAGCCTTAGATCATCATCTGAGGCTCTTCTGTATGTGACAAAACCCAATTACGAAATTTACAGGAATACCCTTGCTTATTCTGGATCTAAAATATGGAATACCATCCCAATCAAACATCAAAGCATCTGTTTCCCTTCCGCAGTTTAGAAAAAGATACTTGGAATGGTCAGCAACTCAGTCAAAGTTATAATCTAAGCTGTATATATTTTTGGCATGTATAATTCTGATAACGTTTATTTGTTTACAGATATATGTAATTTTCCATGTTTATATTGTACATATGTATATGCTGAAGGAGGACCCCAGGGAAGATTGGACTGTGTCCAACTGGGCTTTCTTGTTAAATAAAGTCATTATTATTATTATTATTATTAATTATTCGGCCACAGCAACAGCAATAAAACAAAAGCATCAATATATTAATTACCTAAAACCTTACTTAGACACACCAACAGCAATAAAACAAAAGCATCTATATATTACCCTAAAACCTTATATGGCTCCTTCTTTATACCCCCGCAAACGAAGTTTGAAGGGGGTATATAGGAGTCAGCTTGTCGTCTGTCGTCGTCGTCTGTCGTCGTCGTCTGTCGTCGTCGGTCCGTTACAAAAAACTTTAACATTGCTCATAACTTCCTTATTCTTTGACCGATTTCTTTAATATTCACACACCACACACCTTGCCACTAGTACTTAAGATTGATATACACATGCGGGGGTATAATTGGCGCCCGTTAGGCGGCAGCTCTAGTTGGGGACTGTTCCATCTAAGACTGGTCAAAACTGAAAATGTGTTTAGTTTTTAATCCTTGCAACATATAGCAAGCCCAGGGACTAGGCTAGAGCACATTTTCAAGCTATAGCAGACATAAAAAGACAACTTTTGAACAGTGCCAAGGTTGTTTGAATATAAAAATTATACTGTTTTTTAAAGTGGTTTTATATTAAACAGTTTTCTGATGGCTGTTTGGAGACTACTCAAACCTCTATTACCCCAAGTTGTTTTGGAATCGGCTTGAAGTACTATTGCCCGAAGCCCAATGCTGAGGGCAAAAGTGCATCAGGTTGTCCGCAACTCTTCGGCAATATATATCTATAGCTTTGACTATTGCCTCATCAATCATCAAATAACTGTCTTAACCCTTATCCTGCTGTTCACGACAACCCCTATCTTTGCAAACAGTGTAGATCCAGATCAGATGGCTTCTGAAGAAGCCATCTGATCAGGATCTACACTGTTTGGCATTCATTTTATGAATTTGTAGCAATAAATTACATCATTTAATTTGATTGGTTCAAAGTCAGAAATGGATGTGGCTAAACTGAATATTCAGCAAGAGAAGGGTTAAATCCCAATCCAGATAAGAGACATATTACTATTCCAAATATCAAATGGACACTTTCCTGTTCTCAGACAGATTGTTCCATTTCTGTATGAGTGGTCAGATATGGTTCCCCACTCTACTACATTGTGCATCAAAATTATGATAACCGGAAAACCAACCCAAACAAACAATAGTCAAAAGTGTTGGAAGGTGATATACATGTAGTTCACTTGTGTTAAGACTGGTACAACTCATGGCTAATATAGGGATCAACCATGGTTTTTCATGCATTAACATTTGCCGGGTCCTGAGGAAGCTGTTTGAACATGAGGCCGCCAGGCCGAATGTTCAGATATCTTCTGAGGGATCCGGCAAATGATAATGCAATGAAATAACCATGGATGATCGTTGTTCTTGCATAACTTACGATTCCGACAGCAGATTTTGACGAAAACTCCTAAAAGCTCTATATAAACTCCATATACACTTTTCAAATGCGACCGGCGAACCAACATGGCAGCCAGTTCAGAATGTTGGTTACAATGACGATGTTACGCAGTAACCATCTGACGTCATCATAGAACCCTAAAACGCTACGTTCAGGGCTATAACGTTACGTCGCTCAACGTAATGTAAACAAAGCAAGGCTAGTCTTGTGATATCAAAAGCTCAAAATCCATGTTCAAACAGCATGCGAATTTCATGATTTGAACATGGTTTTTGCTGTTTGAGCACGGCTTTCGGTCCATTTGACAATGGCTTCAAACAGCCATGCGCATAGATATTTATGAAAGAAATATACAGTAGAATTTCGATGGCTCGAACACCGATGGCTCGTTTACCACGGCTGAGTCGAACCCGTTCTTGAGCCCCTAAGGAAATCCTCGACATAAGAAATAGTGGGGGATACTTTAGAAGATTTTCGTCTTTTATCTTGCAAATGTATGCTGTGTGTACTCATTAGAATCGCCTTGATGAGGTGATTCTAATGAGTACACACAGCATACATTTTCATCATAAAACACCGAAAAGATATCCAAAAGTATATTGTATACCTCTTGGCAGTCTCCCTCAGTGGCTCGAACTACCCCTGTCTCGAACAGATTTTCGAGGTCCCAAAGGTGTTCGAGCCATTGAAGTTTGACTGTACATCATAGCTCTTTATATAAGAGATTTGCTGTTAATAGTAATTCTTATTCACAGTTCTTCACCGATGTGTACCCGAAGCCATAGTAGATCTGCTAGATGAGGTCGGCTCATTACAGGACAATGTAAATAAGATGCAAAATACCTCAAATCTCGTCGATAAAACTAATCATACAATCAAGGGAGACCTTACTGATAGTTTCAGGTAATATTCTAGTTTCTTTCTGATTAGTCAAAGGGTTGACCCAGAACACATCACGTCAAAAAGTCAGTGAAATGAACGTCTCTCTAAACCCCACTTTATATAGAGAAAACCATGGTTTACTGGGGTGTACATTATTTTGCTTATTTTTACTCCAAGACATAGGTTGTGGGTACTCATTAGAACCACCTCATTTAGGTTGTGTGTACTCATTAGAACCACCTCAATGAGGCAGTTCTAATGTGTACCCACAAGCTATGTTTTGAGTATAAATAAGAAAAGTATCAAAATTCTTCATCAGGAAAGTAGCCATTTCGGAGATATGAAAAGAATGCAATTTCTTGCACACGGAATGGAAATCCATAGTTTTAGCTTGGGACCCAAAATCGAATGTTCTTGTGTGTTTGATAAATGCACTGGTTGAATGCGACCTCATATTCCGTGACGTCACTAGGCATTCCATTACAATATGGCGGATGTCGGTATCGCTCGGCAAGCCTTGTGATGCCGGACAGTGACCCTCGGGACGGATTTTTCCATCCACCCCTCAAAACCATATAAGATTCTTATAATGTCACACAGGTGTGTTATTGTATTGAGTTGACCTAAAAACACAGAGTGTGCCTATATAGGCAATGGAAAGGAACAGTGATTTATTCTGCAACAAATCACAGGGCAGAAGAGTGTAGCACAAAAAGCCACTGTTCTATAAAAGCCACTGTAGATCCTTTAATGTTCGATGTAGTAATGTGTTTTTCTTGCATAAAAACATTACATACAAAAGGACTTGAATGTATGCTTTATAGTTAGTAAATTTGGCGGGATTTCCTATAATGTGACAAATGTTTGGGAGAATTTGAAGGAAACAACAATAACAAAAAATTATTGCCACTATTTGGTGTGTTGAGTCTAAACAGCTCAGCTGTAGTGTAAGAATTGTTGAGAAAAGTCCATCAGTTGTAAGTAGACAAACCACTCGAGCTATGTGCTCCTGATTTGATCTACTCAAAACTGTAATTTATTACTCAACAATTCTCTGTTAGAGCTTATTAATTTCTTAAATAAAGGAGCCAGCTCTTTCTTCAGCATCAGACATGATCTTAATGCAAAGAACAATGTACCTCAAATGAAAGAATTGGATACAGCCTGGTCTGCTGGCTGCTGGATGTGTTTTTATCCCCCGATCAGCCTGGCGTCCGTCCGTAGATGCAACCTTGTGATGGCCATAACTCCAATACCCTTTGAGATTCCTTGATGGTACTTGGCACAATTGTTCACAAGGCTGAGACTGCGTCTTGTGCGCAAGAACCACAATTCTGTTCGACTAGTGATGAGGATGTCACAGGTTCATGCTTTGGTCTGTTAGTATTCTTCAAGGCGATTTATGCTAAAATATTTCCTGTAGTCATTGCCTCCCTTCTATTGATTCAAGAGGAACAATTTCCAGTTACTGACAGAAGGATGTGGACTGTACCATTACCATCTGGAAGGTCAAAGTTGAAGCTCACCCAGGAAAAATATGGTTAAGTTACCAGCCTTAATGCAAAGATATTCAAGCCATTGAAGTTAAATTGTTCTTGTTCATCATCGTCATCATCATCATCATCATTATTATCATTATCATCATTGTCGTCATCATCATCATCATACACATCATCATCTTCATTGATCATCATCATCATTGGTCATCATCATCATCATCATCATCATCATCAACATAATCATCATCATCATCACCATCATCATCTTGCTGGAAAACTTCTAAGGTAAGGATAAAATGTTATTGTAATATTGCTTGTATTATCACGTGGGTTGTTATATAGGCCCAAATGGAAACAAACATATTCTGTTCTATTCTATAGGCACCGATTCTTATTTATTTCAGTGCCTATGGTTTGTTCTTGAAAGCCAAAGAATATGGAGAGAAGATCATCCAGGATGTTGTTGCCTCCTGGTGGATGATTCTTATGTAAGTTCTCAATCCATTTTGTACTCAGTGGAATCCAGCACGAGTCCATTTCAATATTTAGGGGTTTCAGGTTGTGTTTTTTTTTTTTATATTTTCACTATTTTAATAGGGGTGTAAGGTTGGATTGTGTTATTTATTCGGAAAATGGCTGAACTTTTTGCAAACAGTGTAGGCCCTGGAGCAGGAGCAGTCTGATCTGGATCTGCACTGTTTGCTTAGGCCTATCTGTCCAAATACTTAATATCATTATAGTAAATTGAATGTTTTGAAAGTGATACTAATATTAATATACAATGTACAATCAACTGTCGTTATCTCAAACTCCAAGAGACTGGGAATTTTAGTTTGAGATATCAGTCGTTTGAGATAAAAACGAGTTGAAAACTAATGAAAGCTGAAACAGTATTGCCCAAAATTTAGTTTGACTTAAGCAGTAGTTTAGATACGGTCTTAGAAATTACGAGAGTCAGCTGTAATCCTTGATAATGTCAAGGACATCCGGCCATAAATTACCAGTAGAAATAGGAAAATGGGAAGACATACAGTCTAACCTGTCTACAAAGACCACTCAAGGGAAAGAAGAAATATGGTCTTTGTCCACAGGTGGTCTTTATTCAGAGGGTCAGTTTAGCATCATCTGCTTTACTTTTTGGTAAGACAAGGCTTACTTCACAGCATTTAGGCAGATATGTATTGGATAATCCCAGTTATACCTGAATGATTCACTGATTAAATCCCCTTAAGGAGGGTCGCGCATAATTGACTCTGCCGTAATCAGGTTCGAATTTTTACCTCAAAATGATTTTTGTTTCTATTTAGTTTCCAAAGTGTTTTCTGAGGTTTTTGTAACATTTAATAACCATTGCATTGTGCATTTTGTTATAAATTATTTTGCGACTTCATAGACTACTTTCCAGTCTAGTCCGCATGGCTGGAAGCACAGGAAAATAGAGGGATAAACAGACTAACCCTGTATTTTTCCAGCTACTGGTTTGTTTCCTCCGATTGCAGCCCATCAGCTGATGTCCATTGCAAATCTGAACTCTCTTTAACGCACGATGTATACTTTATTTTTCCATTGGTGTCAAAAATATAGCCTCGAAGATTCTATCTGTTCACATATTCCACGGCCATACTTTGTCAACACAGACAAAACAATGAATCAATAGTGACGTTTACTTTAATTTGCGTGACGTCATATATATGGAAAGAAAACACTGTCATATTTGATAACTAAAAGTGCAGACTGTAATGCCTGGCAGCGCACAATATTCTTTTAACTATCAGTCGCAGTCTCAGGTTCAATTACTGTTAAGCCATCTCAGTGAACAAATAGCCTGTGCCAGCACCCATAATTAGGATCTTGCACTCAACAGGTGTAGGCCTACTGGTAAACTGCTTAGAGGATCTACGACTGCCCAGGCAAAGCGGTGCGAGTCGGCCTGTTAATAACTTCTATTGGTTCAATTGGCGGCGGGGTTTTAGTTGACATTTCATCTTAAGGTCGGGTAAATGTCCCACAAAATTGGAAGCGACGTCTCCAAAATGACCTTTACAGTGTTGACGAGGACGGTAAACCTCAAATCAAACAAACAATAATCAAGCATAAGCAAAAGGGTATACAAGAAAAAATCCCTTTCATCTGTTTCGAAAATAAAGATGATGGTTTAGGTTGTGCCACACGGAGCCTTTGTATGCCCACACATCCACCATCATAACAGAATTTGTCAATGTACCGGCTCCAGCCAATCGGGCTGCATGATGCTTTCACGCAGAGCTGAAACCGACCACACGTGAGAACTAGTAAACCGCTTAGAGGGTCTAAACCTGCCCAGGAAAATGGTCCGAGTCGGACCGTCCATGCATATAAACCCTATTGGTTTCGTTGAGCGGTAGGGCTTGAGATGTCATTTTAACGTCAACATAATATTGGTCATTTTGGAAAGGTTACTTCCCAATTTGTGGGTCTTTTTACCCGACATTGAGATGAAACCTGACAGCCAGTGAAACCAATCTATATGTTTATAAGGACCGTCCGTCTTGCACCACTTTACCTGGGCAGGGCGGTCTACTCGTACTCATGAGTCATTGGGTTAGTATCTTGCAGCACAATCTTTTTCTTCAAGGCCGGTTCGGGGCTATCATGCATTGTAGAGACTATATATGAGAAATTTATTATCACAATAATTCTTCACAATCTCCAGACGTTTCGGCTTTTACAGCCTTTTTCACGGATTTTTCTTTCAAGCTATCACATATTTTTCCTATTCATCTTTCCACCATATTTAATGTTTTTGTTATGCCAAACGTTGCCGCGGCGTCATGACGTCGGATTCCCGACATCATAACGTCGCAACCCTGTTTGGCGCCAAAAACCTAGGGCCAGCTGTTCAAAGCATCGGTAGTCCAACAAGCTCTTTAGTGGTCATATTGTTAGCTGTTCTAACAAGTTTAATATGTAATTTTTTTTTTTTTTTTTTTTTTTTTGTTGAAAAACTACGAGCAGCCCTTGCATACGAAAAAGCTGCTCACATTTTTACAGCAAAATTATTAGCACACCTGCCACAACAAATGATCAAAGTTTTAGCGATCCAATAACCAACTGAACAACTGGCCCATGAACAATATTGAAAATCAATGCTGCTACAATCATGTAACTCTATCAGTGATGCCTTATGTCAAAGCGAAATGCTAAGGCTCTGTCGCGGCTGCTTATCTTTACAGTCTCGCCAGAGCCCTCGCTGTTCGCCCACAAATAGAACGGAACAAACTCACCCCCCCCCCCCCTGACACTCACAGCACTAAAGCAAACTTAGATCTACACTAATTGGAGACCACCTGAGAAACATACCTACGAACAAATAATAAAATGATCTAACAATAAGAACAATATTTCCGACAGCAACAACAGTAATAATAGAAAACTACAATATTAACCCCTTTTGTACCAATTTGAATCTTCCACCCTACACACAGCAGAAGTTCATCCCGAAAACCAGGGGTGTCAGATTGCGCTCCCTTTAAATTTAGGCTGGAAAATGGCCTAGCGTTTTGCAAACAGAGCAGGCCCCGACCAGACGCCGCATCCTGCGGCGTCCGATCTGGGCCCGCACCGTTTGCCAACTACCAAATTCTGGCTGGAAAATGGCCTATCGTTGGGCCAACACTACAGGCCCCAACCAGACTCCGCATCCTGCGGCGTCCGATCTCGGCCCGCACTGCTTGCCAACTACCAAATTTTGGCTGGAAAATGGCCTAGCGCTATGCAAACAGTGCAGGCCCCGATCAGACGCCGCATCCCGCTGCGTCCGATCCGGGCCCGCACTGTTTGCCAACTACCGATTTTTTTTTTTTTTTTTTTTTTTGGTGGTGGAAAATGGCCTATGGTTATGCAAACAGTGCAGGCCCCGATCAGACGCCGCATGCTGCGGCGTCTGATCTAGGCCCGAACCGCTTGCCAACTACCAAATTTTGGCTGGAAAAGGGCCCAGCATTACGCAAACAGTGCAGGCCCCGATCAGACGCAGTATCCTGCAGCGTCCAATCCGGGCACACACTGCCTGCCATCCACCAAACCTTGGCTGGAAAATGGCCCAGCGTTATGCAAACCGTGCAGGCCCCGATCAGACGCCGCATCCTGCAGCGTCCAATCTGGGTACGCACCGTCCGCCATCCACCAAACTTTGGCTGGAAAATGGCCCAGCGTTATGCAAACAGTGCAGGCCCCGATCAGACGCCGCATCCTGCAGCGTCCAATCCGGGTACGCACCGTTTGCCATCCACCAAACCTTGGCTGGAAAATGGCCTAGCGTTATGCAAACAGTGCAGGCCCCGATCAGACGCCGCATCCTGCAGCGTCCAATCTGGGTACGCACCGCTTGCCATCCACCAAACTTTGGCCGGAAAATGGCCCAGCGTTATGCAAACAGTGCAGGCCCCGATCAGACGCCGCATCCTGCAGCGTCCAATCCGGGCCCACACTGCTTGCAAACCACCAAACTTATGCTGGAAAATGGCCCAGCGTTATGCAAACAGTGCAGGCCCCGATCACACGCCGCATCCTGCGGCATCCAATCTGGGCCTGCACCGATCTAGGCCTGCACCAACCTCCAAACCTTGGCTCGAAAATGGCCTAGCGTTATGCAAACAATGCAGACCCCGATCAGACGCCGCATCCCGCGGCGTCCGATCTGGGCCCGCACTATTTGCCAACTCCCAAATATTGGCTGTAAAAGGGCCTAGCGTTAAGCCCCGACCAGACGCCCCATCATGCGGCGTCCGATCTGGGCCCGCACTGTTTGCCAACTACTCCTTTTGGGGCCTCCGGCACAAAATGGGTCAATAGAGAACAAAATAGTGAAATAAGATAGTTAATCTGAAATAATTTGTTTGATTGTTTTGATTTGAGATTTAACGTCCCCATCACCACTGTTTAGGTCAGTTTGGAGACTTTGCCCCTAATTATATGGGACCCCCACCCGACATGCAGATGAAAAGACATTTCAAGCCCTGTCGCCCGACGAAATCAATAGGGTTTATAAACATGGGCGGCCCAACTCGCACCTCATGGCCCAGCCAGATCCGGATCCTCTATGCGGCCATAATGAGAAGTTTTTGGGCGACGCCTTTGAAGTGGTGTAGCACACTGAAGTGATTCAGCTATGATTACAAAGGCCCCCCAGAACAGAACTCGCATGACAAGACATAAAGCACAATGATGAAATGCATTAGGCTGAGAAAAGAGCCTTGAGGAACACCGACCTTCAATTCGAATTATTCAATGGAACCAACACAAAAACGCATACGGCTCCGCGAATTAGCATACACCCACTCGAACATTCCACTCCTCCACTTCAAATTTTCTCTGTGCCTCCCAGATGACTTTCCAAGACACTCAACCACCCCCCCCCCCCCCCCCCCCCCCCACCCCCTTTCACAGTTTGCATAAACAGGCAATAGATAATTAAATAGCGTTTCAAGTCAATATGGCATGAAAAAAAAAACTTGTCAAAATTATAGAAAAAAAAATCAATTTCAACCCATTTCATTAGGGGGTGGGGTAATAAATTATCAAAAAAGAAAGCTAAAAATGTATAATAATGTTTCCCAGGTATATTAATAACATACATCTGACATTGTTTGAACGTCTGCGACAATGTTAATGGCTTCATATCTTTTAAACATGAACAAAACGACAATATGGCTATATCAGAACAAGCATTTTTTGGCCAGAAAAATCCATTTTCACACCATAAAACTTATAAATGAAATTGTGTTTCAATTCTAATGAAATACTTTGATTCATATCCCATTAAGGAAGCAAAAGTGTGTGCAATAATAAAGGTATAATCCTTGTTCTTGTCATTTAAACAACATCTTAATGCTTTTTTAGCCATTTTTATTGGGGGGTGGGGTAATTTATTCTGCAATATTTCTCTCAGATGCCTGGTGACATGGTCCAATTTCACACCTATTTCGTGTATCTAATATTATTACACAATATATGTGAAAATAAGAAAAATCTAAAGACGAAAAATGCATTCTTTTTTCAAATATAGCGAAAATTGCATCTCAAAACAGCAAAACATGCAGAAAAGGACATTTGTAAATAGGTGTTTCGACAAAAATCTGTGAAAGAGTTTGTCTTTCACACATAGGTACGCAAACATGACATTATCCTGCATTGTGTTTTTTCTAACCAAACTTAGAAATATTGTTTTAAACAATTGTGATCGACAATTTGTCAATGACTGGGGTAATCATTGAAACATTCGATAAATTCAAAAACAGTACCCATCTTTAAGGCTAAAAAGCTCGAAAAAAAGCCTGGTGTGCCTATATTTTTATACCGGCAAACGAGTGCAGAGATTTCAAGCTACAAAATATAAGCAAATAAAAAAAATCTAAAGAGAAAAGAATTACTCCCCACCCTCCTTAAGGTGTGTGTGTGTGTGTGTGAATTCGGGTTTAACGTCGCTTTCAACAATTTTTCAGTCATATCACGACGGTGTCTGGTTGCGACAGGGAGCTCAATGCTCACGTTTATAGTGCTGCCTCACTGAAGTATCATGCCCCAGACACATTTCATGATACCACACCCAGTCACATTATCCTGACACTGGATCGACCAGTCCTAGCTCTACCCCGTAAATGTGAGTGCCAAGCGACGAGCAGCTAGTACCATTTTTAACGACTTTGGTATGTCGCGGCCTGGGATCGAACCCGAGACCTCCCGTTCCCCGGAGCGGACACTCTGCCAACTGAGCTATCGGGGCCGGTCCCCTAAAGGTAACATTAAGTCAGGTTTTAATAATGAATCACTAAAAAAAAATAATAATTTGGGCTCATTAAAGGATGTCCACAAACAATTAATTGCCAAATTAAAACTTTGTCCAATGCTATTCAAAGCACAAAGTGGTCTTTGTTCAGGGTAAAAATATGCATTTCGGAAGGATTTTGACTGTCCTCTGGTCCTAGTGCACAGGTGGTCTCTGTTGCCAAGTGCATTATATAGTATAATTGGATGGGAGGAATTGGAAGTGGTCTTTGTAGACAGGTGGTCTTTGTTCACAGGTGGTCTTTAAGACAGGTTTGACTGTACTTTATTGACATGTTGCACATTATGTAGCAAAAATGATGGTGGAGGTGAGTTACACTACCTTCTTTTAATATCAAATATAACTACCCATCACTACAATGGCAGGCTATAATTTTAGTGATGGGTAGGTATATTATTAATTAAAATTAATTTTACATTAAAAATAACATCATTTTAATATCAAATATAACTATTCATCACTACAATTATAGCCTGCCATTGTAGTGATGGGTAGGTATATTATTAATTAAAATTAATTTTACATTAAAAATAACATTTTATGCCCCATACTTTCAGACAGAGAGATGTACTTTGCTTTTAAAACCTTTATACATACAACAATCCTTATAGCAGCATTCAGTTCACTATTATAATGTCAGTTTCAATGGAAGAAATCCTTACCTTAAGATGAGATGGATTACTGGAGATATTCAAGGACATATTGAGGATATTTGTTTCTTGAGTATTTAAGGGAAAAAGGCCCATCTTTACCAGTTATACTACTTCTTAATTGAGAAGCCTCCATGATGTAGAAGTTAAGCTACACTACACATAAACCAGGGTCATGAGCTCATATCCTGGCTTCTCCAGAGTTTTGGATTAGCCTTTAAAGTGAGGTCCCATCTCTGTATGACTGTAGTTGTTGGTGGGATCTAAAATTCAAAACACACATAGCTTAATTTTGATTTTTTTTATAGCAAAAAAACTTTATGAAGCTAAAATATTAGGGAACAAATACTGTCAGTCACTGAGTAATACTAACAATTTCTTTATCCAAATCTTCTTCACCCTCTTTCGGAAGCCTCCGTTGTGTAGTGGTTTTGCTACTCTCTTTGTAAACCAGGGGTTGCAGGATCAATCCTGGGCTTCTCCAGACTTTCGGATGATTCTTTAAAACCGAGGTTCCCGTCTCCGTCTGACCTTAGCTGTTGGTGAGGCGTAAAACTCAAACACTCACTCACCTTCTTTGTCGGCATTGTTTCTTTTGGTGCGATCATCTCCTTCTGTCTCAGCCATTTCTGTAACATGTTTCCTGTTAATTTCAGAGCTTTTCTCATGGCTATGATAATCTCTATGATCTGGATTATTCTGATGAGATGGATGGCTGGAATCATGGTGTGGATCACTCTTATACTCTTTATAGCTGCCTTTGCCTTCTGTAAGTAGCAGTAGTTTGTTATGTTTGTTTATTTCTTTGATTTGGGGTTTAACCTCCCCTTCAACACTGTATAGGTCATTTTGGAGATGTTGCTTCCAATTTTGTGGGACTTTTACCCGACATTGAGATGAAATGACAGCTCAAGCCCTGTCGCCCAATAAAACAATAGGGTTTATAAGCATGTACGGACCGACTCGTACCACTTTGCCTGGGCAGACTTAGATCCTCTAAGCGGTTTACCAGTACATGGGTGTGCGGTCGGTTTCAGCTCTGCATGAGAAGCATCATGCAGCCCATCTATTTCTTCAAGCCCCGATTGGGGGGGGGGGGGGGGGGGGGGGGGGCCATGCACCACAACCTCTTGTATTACACTATTAATGGGATCCAAACCCGAAACCGTGTTAGTTAAAACAATCATGTTATATCCAAACAAAAATGTAAAGATTATATAGAAAAATGACCATTTATGGTCATTTTTCTATATAATTAATACATTTTTTATCCTGCTTGAAATTGTGTTATATCCGAAACTGTGTTATAAGGAACAGTGTTATAATGAGTTTGTGGTGTAGTTATGACTTGGATGCAATGAAAAACTGCATTTGAAAATGTCGTCTGTTTATGTCGTCTGCTGCATCTTCTTTCAAACTTTTCAAACATATTTTTGCATACAGGCAAACAGTGTGGACCCTGATCAGGCTGCTCCTAAAGGAGCTGTTTGATCTGGGTCCAAACTGTTTGCAAAAATGACTTTTAAAGTAACCAGCAGACAACAAAGCAGATGCCAACTGGAGTTACAAAGTGGTTATGATTGATCAAGAAATCAGTCTGATATTAGCTGTGAGGCAGTTCTAACGAGTACACACAATCTATATTTTAGAGCAGAAATAAGACAAATAAGATTTATCCCTGTAAACCCAAGTTTTACTATATATAGGTGGGGTTCAAGGGGATCAAAATTATATAGGTGTTATCATGATGGAGTGAGAATTTCTTAGGGACTATCACGTGAACAAGTCCGTGAAATGAACACTCTCACCCCATAAATCCCTCTTTATATAGAGAAAACTGGGGTTTATGGGGGTATATATTATTTTATTGCTGCTCCAAGACATAGGTTGTGGGTACTCATTAGAACAACCTCAATGAGGCGGTTCTGACTAACACCCACAACATAAGTTTGCAGTAAAAGTAAGAAAAATATCACAGATTTTTATCACTTTATAGTGATGTGAAAAAATGCACTATGTCGCATGGGCTTGCTATCATAGTGTTAAGGATTGAGCTCAAATCAGTCATGGTAAATGAGCTATTTGTGTTTGAGTTATTCACCAGGGGCCGGTTGTTCAAAACTAATGATATCGTTAGTTAATGTATCGTTAAAACTTTGATCATTAAATATGGCAAATATTCTAATATTTTAGGGAAAAAATGTGAGCAGTTTTTCTGAAAAAATGCCAGAGTAATATATATGGTACTTAATAGAACAGTTAACAATCTGAGGCCAGTTGTTCAAAACTAACAACAACATCATCATCATCATCATCAGATTTTTTATCAACGTGCAGGTACCTGGGCAACATCCACATAAAAGGGCCCCCTTCCAGGTAGCTGGCTTGATGTACGCATGGCAGATCTTACTCCAGGCTTGTTGTTAGTTAACCTATCATTAAAGCTTTGATCATTACATAGGCAAATATGCTGATTTTTTTGCTGAAAGAATATGAGCAGCTTTTGCAAAAATACCATAATTTTCGATATTGTTCTTGCTAGAACAGGTAACAATTTGACCACTAACCCGTTGTATGCGGGAAACCCCTAAAGGGATACCTTGGCAAACAGTGTAGGCCCAGATCATAGGCAGCAGAATGGGGCATCTGATCAGGGCCTGCACTGTTTGCTAACAGAATTTTCCATCAGAAATAGAATAAAAACGAAAAAAATCGGCCTGACACCCCTTATATGACAAATGGATTTATCCAACATATAGCAATGGAAGAGTCCACCAGCATATAATGGGTTAACAAGCTCGTTAAGCTTATTATGCTTTGAACAACCGGACCCAAGTTTCTCCTTACTTTTATAGAAGCCTCCATGGTGTAGTGGTTATGCTACTCACCTTGTAAACCAGGGATGGCAGGATCGATCCTGGGCTTCTCCAGACTTTCGGATGAGTCTTTAAACCGAGGTCCCGTCTCCGTATGACCTTAGCTGTTGGTGGGACGTAAAACTCATAAACTCACTCACTGTTTACTTCTATTTTGCAGCTACATATTGGTGCTTCAGTAGTTATGCCGAGGTCAAGGACACAGAACAATCTTTCCACATTCATATGGCTGTCATGACGTTTTCATTTTCCAAGGAAAACTTTTTTCTGGCTTTTGGTAGGTTTAATTAGCAATATAACCCTTATCCTGCTGAGGACCACTGCCCACAGGGCTTAGAGAAATAGATTGGGCTGCATGATGCTACTAAGCAGAGCTGAAACCAACAGCACATGTGTACTGGTAAGCCGTTTAGAAAGTCTTAAGTCTGCCAAGGCAAAACCGTCCCCACGTATAAACCCTTTCTGTTGTTTGTTTGGGAGACAGGGCTTGAGCTGTCATTTCATCTCAGTGTTGAGTAAAAGTCCTACAAATTTGGAAGCAACATCTCAAAAATACCTAAATAGTGTTGACAGGGATGTAAAACCTCAACTCAAACAAACTTATCCTGCTGAACAAGACAATCCTCAGTCTTTGAAAACATAAGTAGATCAAAATCAGTTGGCTTTTGAAGACTCCATTTGATCAGAATCTACACATTTTTTCAGCAAAAATACCAGAATTTTAGATTTTAAACTTACTACAACAGTTAACAGTTTGATCACTAAGGAGCTGGTTAAGCTAACCATGCTTTGAACAACTAGACTGTGTCTCATCTCATAGTCAGCCAGACTCAGACTGTGCATATGTCATTCATACCAGACGGCCCCGTACGGGCCTCTGTGGCCTAGTGGATTAGAGCGCTGAATTAATCATTAGGTCCTACCGCTGTGGGTTCGAGCCTGGCTCGGGTCGTATGTGAGATGCCAAGTTCTGCAACGGAATGTCAGGTGGTTTTTCTCCAGGTACTCCAGTTTTTGCCCTCCTCTAATCTTGAAACTGCCGTAAAACCAACCCCCCGCCCCCCAAAAAAATGACGGCCCCTGCCCATTGGGACTTGAAGAAATAGACAGAGCTGAAACCGACCGCACATGAGTACTGGTAAACTGCTTAGAGGATCTAAGCCTGCCCAGGCAAAGCGGTGCACACTAGTCAGACCGTCCATGCTTATAAACCCTTTTGGTTTCATTGGGCGACAGAGCTTGAGATGTCATTTTATCTCAATGTCGGGTAAAAGTCCCACAAAATTGGAAGCAACGTCTCCAAAGTGACAGTGTTGACGGGGATGTTAAACCTCAAATCAAACATATCATTCATACTAGAGCCTTTGCTGCTCTTAGACATTCACAGGAGACCCTGAGGTAGCTTCATGCAAGAAGTCTGGCATTTCGCTGTGTATCTTGGCTACACACATACAGACACATTATTACTACAGTAACGTGATGTGACGCTATGTATCATGTCGAGTGGCTGTTTCCAGATCAACCTATGACAGGAGAGGCGGTGCTTCGAGTGTGAAGTGTTCAATCTGGGAACAACCAAGAGATGTGAAACTGTGCTACCGATGAAGTTATTTTAGTGATAATATATTTATTATATACCCCTTTTTGTCCATTTTTCAAACATTAATAAGCCAAAAACTTTACAGTTATGATCTGTAAGTGACATTATGTTTATACATTTGAGGTGCATTCCACATGTCAACAAAGTGTGTGGGCACCTGCCGAGAGCTCACTTTGTTGCCTCCAGAACATAGGTAACAAAGTGAGCCCTCGCACATTCGGCGAGTGCCCGTTTTGTTGAACGCACCTCAGATGTATAAACATATCCAGATACATATATCCTCAGATACAACATAAACGTATACAGATACAGATATAACATGCATAGACATCTTAAAATGCCTACAGAATACAGGCAGCAAAGTGCATGCTCGTCGAGCGCCCGCATTGTTCAACATACCACTGGTTCCATGTTGCACATGGCTGCTTTCTAACATTGCAGCAGCTGCCAGAGCTCAGAGGTAGCCATGTTTTAAGCCATTGTATACGGGAAACCCCAAAAGGGGTAACTTGGCATATAATGCAGGCCCAGATCGGACGCCTCAGAATGCAGCGTCTGATCTGGGCCTGCATGCACTGTTTACTTACAGAATTTTCAGTCAAAAATAGAACAAGAACAAAAAAAAAAAAATAGGTCTGACACCCCTTATATGACAAGTGGACTTGTCCAACATTAGCAATGGAAGAGTCCACCAGTATACAATGGATTAAAATGCCTATAGAACCCAGGCAACAAAGTTCATGCTCGGCGAGTGCTAGCATTGTTCAATGCACCTCTGGTTCCATGTGTTACATGGCTGCTTTCTAACATGGCAGCAGTTGCCAGAGCTCAGAGGTAGCCATGTTTTAATCCATTGTATGCGGGAAACCCCTAAAGGGGTACCTTGGCAAACAGTGCAGGCGTCTGATCAGGGCCTGCACTGTTTACTAACAGAATTTTCCGTCAAAAATAGAACAAGAACAGACAAAAATAGGCCTGACACCCCTTATATAATAAATGGAATTGTCCAACATATAGCGATGGAGGGAGTCCACCAGCATAAAATGGGTTAAAGGATGGTGATAGGGAATCGGAAAACATGAGTTGGGTGATACAGAATTCTGTATTTTCATGTCCAAAACTGGAAGTAGACATAGAGGATATTTGATATTTTCAGTATAAGATCGATTTTTATTTCACTGAATGATCACCGAAAGAAGTATTTTCACG
Organism: Lucinisca nassula; assembly: GCA_963580285.1. Lineage (NCBI taxonomy): Eukaryota > Metazoa > Mollusca > Bivalvia > Lucinida > Lucinidae > Lucinisca > Lucinisca nassula. Next base: position 91,734,618 of record OY757010.1, on the reverse strand, counting down.
AGTGGCAAAGCCACGAGTGCCACGAATGAAAATACTTTTTTTTGGTGTTCATGAGTGAAATAAATAATGATCTTACACTGAAAAAATCAAATTTTATGTTTCTTTCATGCTTTTAATTGTAATTTGTAACATGATTTCAAAACGTCAGCCATCATCACAGAGAACAAACTTTTTCCTTGGCAATTTCTGGTCGATTTTAAGGTGTTCAGGGTGTTGTTAACTGTTTATAATATTGGGTTTTAACTGAATATCTGAACCTGGAAAAGAGCTTGGAATGTAACTTTATCAAACGATTCTCTTGAAATTTGCATTTAACTAATGTCTGCAGTTGCTAAGCTTGTCTGGCGTCGTGTGCATAATTTATGTTGTGTAGGTGGAAAAAGTGAGGTCGTCAATGTCGGAATGGCATGAAAGCATGTGTGACACAATTTCTGTCACACAGTAATAATGTTTAGCTAAATGAGTTTTAACAGAGAAAATATGTTATTTTTTTGATGATACATCGAAATCTTATTTTCACTGTTTGAAACAGTGACAATATCAATTTGGATTTCGATGAGAAATCTCTATATTTTACTGAAAAGCATGTAATGAAAAGCATGTAAGAAAGCAGTATTTTTTTGTAGGTATATAAAAATTTTTAAGATAATACATTCGAGAATTATAAGTGTCATGTGTCATATCTGATGTGTCAGCTCTTATTTTATTACAGGAATAATCTCAGCAAGCATTCTGGCCATAGTTCTACTGATCTTACTCATTCTTATACAGAGGATTAGAATCGCCATTGCCTTGATTAAAGAAAGTAGCAAGTAAGTTTTTACTCTAGTTAACAGTCACATAGAGTTGCACATGGACCTGGCAGGTATTGAAAATGCAACCTTTTGATCTCCAGTCAGTTGTGCATCTTAAAAAAGAATTAACGGGAATTGGAACACCTGGCAGATTTTTCCACCATTTCTCAAAGGGAGACAACATTCCGGACCTTCTGTTCACTTTTCTATAAGCCCTGTCCCACTGAAAAGGGGGTTCTATTCTTAAAGGAATGAATTTGCTCCCTAGGAGCAAATTCTTTCCTTTAAGAGTTGACCCCTATTGACATAGGAGACAAAAATACTTTTGAAGGAGTTGCCTCCCCTGAATATACTTGGGTTTACATTATATCCTTTTCTGTTTCAGCACTAAGATTGTTGGTGTTCAATCAGGCAGTTTAGAAAAGCACCCACAATCTATTTTTGGAACAGAAACAAGAATAAGACTAGAAATTATCATCTAATAACTATCAGTACTCGCTACATCAGAGCTGGCCTTGGTAGCTCAAGTCAGATGCAGGCTGATCAGGGGGTAACAGGTTTGATACTTGCTGAGGTCTGCCGAATTCTTTCGTGGAGAGTGATCATGAAATCTTGTCTATGACATTCTCTCCCTCCTCTGATTGAAGAAGGACAGAAACTCTTGTCAGTTTCTGACAAAAGTATGTGTACTGCTTATGTGTAAGCCTGCCCAGTAAATGTATTGTTTTGTAATCTGACTGGCTCAGTTTGGCCAAAAAAGTGTTGACTGGCCCATTTAACTCGAAACAAAGAAAAGCTACATCATATTGCATACCAGGGCTCGAGAAACTGAAGAATCCAAATCGGTCCTGCCAGATTTCGCCAAAAAATTACGGAAATTGGCGAACCAGTTTCGGTAATTTCCGTAAATGTCCGAGTAGCGATTCGCAATTTCAAAATGTGTTATTAGTGTAACGAATGACATACCATTGCTCTTACACTTGTTCAACAAATATGAGCATCACTATCTCGATTATAAACAGCAATTATTGCTCACATCATTCAGACAAGCCAGACTTCATCTACTTCAATTTTCCCAATATCCAGGTCACTCAGTAAGTAAGAGCGCTAAAGGGAAACAACCGGCATGGTGCAGTCAAAGACCAGTTTGCCAGATCAAGAGTATTGGGGATAAATGAGAGATATTTTTCCTTATTTCTTGTTAGAAATTCATGTTGTGGGTACTTGGTCGAATCACCACTTAGAGGTGATTCTAACAAGTATCCACAACATAAAACCATATTTTTAGGGTGCTTGTTAAAATTGCCAGACTTCATCTACTTCAATTTTCCCAATATCCAGGTCACTCAGTAAGTAAGAGCGCTAAAGGGAAACAACCGGCATGGTGCAGTCAAAGACCAGTTTGCCAGATCAAGAGTATTGGGGATAAATGAGAGATATTTTTCCTTATTTCTTGTTAGAAATTCATGTTGTGGGTACTTGGTCGAATCACCACTTAGAGGAGATCCTAACAGGTACCCACAACATATGTAACCATATTTAAAAGTACTCACAACAGAGGTTTTAATAGAGAAATAAGAAAAAAATATCCCAAAGTTATTCTTTGTATTCATTGTCTGAAGCTAAATTCCATGCAGAGCTGTAACCGACTGCACATGAGTTCTGGTAAACCGCTTATAGGGTCTAAGCCTGCCCACGCAAAGTGGTGCAGGCCGGCCCGTCCATGCTTATAAACCCTATTGGTTTCACTGAGCTGCAGGGCTTGAGATGTCATTTCATCTCAATGTCGGGTAAACGTCCCACAAAATTGGAAGCAACGTCTCCAAACCAACCTATATAGTGTTGACTGGGATGTTAAACCTCAAATCAAACAAAACAAAATCTGTCTAAGGTATGTTTATACCGTATTTTCTTCTTACTGTACTTTTTCTGAGACTTAAACATGTGTCATTATACCCTCGGCATACGAAGGATGTGGGGGTATATAGTTATCGTCCTGCCGTTCATCCATCCGTCTGTCCATCCGTGTGTCTGTCTTTCCGTTTGTCTGTCCGGGCAAACATGTCAGGTTTAGGGGCTAGTGTCCAGATTGATAACAATAGAAAATGATTGGAAAATGATTGTTAAACAATAGATTTATTCTGCAAATAAAAGGTTTAGGAGGTTAGACCCTAATCCAAACAAAAGAAAAGAACAAAAGAAATAGCCCTTAAACCATGCTGGAACGTCCGTCCGTCCGTCTGTCCATCCGTTAACATTTTGGTTAAAGTTTTGCGTCAAAGTTTCTAAGATATTGTATCTTCTGAACCCTTTGATAGATTTAGTTGATACTAACACTGAAGTTACATACTGGTCCAAAGATTTCACTGATGCATGTCCCACCCCCAAAAGTGACCTTGAGGTCAAGGTCACAGACCTAGAAATTTCACATTTGGTTAAAGTTTTATGACAAAGTTTATAGATGCCTGTATGCACAAATTCAGTCGATACTGTACTTGCATCAATGTTGCGTACCAGCCCAAACATTTCATGATGTATGTCCCTTCCCATACCTGCGGTGACCTTGACCTCAAGGTCACGGACTTAGAAATTTTACATTTGGTTAAAGTTTTATGACAAAGTTTATAGATGGCAGTATGTTCTAAACTCTACTACAAATTTAATTGATATTTACATCGATGTTTCATACCAGTCCAAATATTTTGTTGATGCATACCCCTACCTGCTGCTTCAGTTTCATTGATGCCCCCAACCCTTCAGTAACTTTGATGTCCTCAGTCCCTTGGTCCATTTAGAAATTTGATGTTTGGTTTAGCTTTTTCAAGCACATTTATAGATGCTTATAGCTTCTGAACTTCTTCATTTACTTCAGTATACGAGTACAAGCTCCAAAGATATATCAGAGGGTGGCGCTGGCCGGGGGTATACGTGACCCACTGGTCGCTTTCTCTAGTTTACTATGTTATGTTATGTTTGAAAATAGATGGATGAGTGGCAAACAGTGTAGACCCCAATAACTCAGGCCTGTCTGTCTGAATACATATGCTAATATGGTATTGTTATGTGTTTCAGAGCTGTTGGACACATGCTTTTCACCCTGATATTTCCAGTGTTCACATATGTTCTACAAGTTGGAATCATCACATTCTGGATTGTATCCTCAGTGTATCCTTTCAGTACTTGTTGTGTTAGGATAACACACACCCATGTCAGATAACAGTATCTTTCATGGCTCTAAAAGTGAATTTTGATGGTATTTTTTAGCTCACCTGAGTACGAAGTGCTCATAGTGAGCTATTGTGAGCGGTCAATATCCGTCGTGTGTCGTGCGGTGTCAATTTGCTTTAAATGCTAACTTCTCTTAAACCCTTGGGCTAGTTTCAATCAAAATTTACAGGAATGTTGCTTAGGTGACCTACCAAAATAGCTTAAATCTTTCAGCTCCGCTAAACAGGATGGCCGCCAGAGCTAAAAATAGAAAAATTTAAACAACAACTTCTCCTGTACCTTAAGGCCAATTTCATTCAAACTTTATAGGAATGTTGCTTACGTGACCCTCTACCAAAATAGCTAAAACGGTTCCACTCCGGGGAACCAGATGGACGCCAGAGCTAAAAATAGAAAATTCTTTAAACGACAACTCCTCCTGTACCCTTGGGCCCAATTAATTCAAACTTCATAGGAATGTTGCTTAGGTGACCCTCTACTTAAATAGCTAAAACAGTATTGCTCTGATGAGCAAAATGGCCACCATAGCTAAAAATAGAAAAACATTGTAAATTTGCTTCAAACGCAATCTCCTCCTCCACCCTTGGGCCAATTTGATTCAAACTTCACGGGAATGTTGCCCAAGTGACTCCCTACCAAAATAGCTAAAATCGTTCTTTTCCGACAAACAAGATGGCCACCAGAGCTAAAAATAGAAGAAATCTTTAAAGGACATCTCCTCCTGTACCCTTGGGCCAATTTCATTCAAACTTCAAAGGAATGTGCTGAGGTGACCAGCTACCAAAATAGCTAAAACGGTTCTGCTCTGATGAGCAAAATGGCGGCCATAGCTAAAAATAGAAAAACATCATAAATTTGCTTCAAACACGAACTCCTCCTTAACCCTTGGGCCAGTTTGATTCAAACTTCACATGAATGTTATGTAGGTAACTCCCTATAAAAATAGCTAAAATCATTCCGCTCTTACAAACAGGATGGCCACCAGAGCTAAAAATAGAAAAAGTCTTTAAATGACAATTCCTCCTGAACCCTTGGGCAAATTGCATTCAAACTTCATAGGAATGTTGCTTAGGTGACCATCTACCAAAATAGCTGAAAAGGTTCAGCTCTGATGAGCTAAATGGCCCCAATAGCTAAAAATAGAAAAACATCGTAAATTTGCTTCAAACACAAACTCCCTCTTAACCCTTGGGCCAATTTGATTCAAACTTCACAGGAATGTTATGTACCGTAAAAATTCGGCTATAAGGCGATTCGGCTATAAGACGGGACCCCTTTTTCAGTTATTCTAAAGTGGGATTTTGCTTATACTCTTTTATAAGACGGGTCAAATTTTTGCCATATCTGTCGGGGCCTATCTGCTACCGCCAGATGCTATTTAGATGTGAGAAATCGGCCTTTTTTTTCGTCAGAAAACCCCTCTACTTACCCCTCATTTCCAGCCACGAAATTAATAAATTTGTTGCAGCTTTTTTATATGTAACTGAACGTTTTTTTTTTTATCGGGGAACACAACACCTAGCTATTCGGTTTCAGAACCAACGCCCCAGCTAGCACAAAATAGCGGCAAACGTCGGGCCGATACGTCGTATCGCTGTCGGCCCGGTACATGCTTTGCTGGCTTAGGCTACACAAACTTCTATTTAATAGACGATAGGGGCTGACAAATCCATTTCCCGGCCGTCCGGGACAAAACCGAAATCACGCCGGGCAGGTGCACTTTGACCTTATGACGCTCGGTCGGGACAAGTGCAAAAAAAAATAAAAAAAATCGCCAGTCTTTTTGAGTCCTTAAATACGGTAAAAGTAACTGTGTAAGTAAATCGCTGTCAATTCAGAGACAAACCATCTGTGTATTTATTACGGTTCAAGTATGACACTATTGTTAATCCCTGTCAAATAATTGCCACCCTGCGGTGCGTGTCGATAAGGTGTGAAAATATGGTCAAGTTATGTCTCTAATTTGCGTTTATCCTCCAGTCATAAAATTTAATCCACAATCAGTGTGAAACTGATTTAATTGCTCCTCAGACTATTAGCTACATCTAACGGTAGATGTTTGCATTATAAAATCGGACTTTTCTACGATCTCATGAATGGTTATGTTTTGGCGCCAAATAGACGTTGGCGGGAAAAGTCGAACGCTGTTGTTGGTTATTGACACGGAGCTTCTAGCTGTGCAAAGCACTGATTTTCTATCCACCTCTATTCACAACCGCTTAGCTATCGGGAAAATATTTTTTTACCGGTTCCAAACATTTTTTTTTTATGAAAGAGATACATGCAATGACATTAAACACGTGTGGGGGTAATGGCGTCGGATGACGTCATTTTCCGATCGCGTGCAGAAAAATCGTAGCGGTGGTTTGTGGGCGGCGCTTTATATCAATTCATAAATCACCGATCCGCTTTTACCGTATGTCTGGTCTTCGCCGGACATTGCCGGAAAAAAGCCTGCAGTCCATGACGTCGGCTATAAGACGGGGTCGTTTTTTTTGGCTCATTTTGGAGGGAAAAATCCTCGTCTTATAGCCGAATGTTTACGGTAGGTGACTCCCTATAAAAATAGCTAAAATCATTCCTGTCTGACAAACAAGACCAACAAAGCTAAAAATAGAAAAATTCTTCAAACGACTACTCCTCCTTTACCCTTGGTCCAATTTCATTCAAACTTCATAGGAGTGTTGCTTAGATGACCACTTCCAAAATAGCTAAAATCTTTCAACTCTGACAAACAAGATGGCCACCAGAGCTAAAAATAGAAAAAATCTTTGAACAACAACTCCTCCTGTACCCTTGGGCCTTTTTCATTCAAGATTCATAGGAATGTTGCTTACCATATAGTTAAAATGATCCCGCTCCGATGAACAAAATGGCCAGCAGAGCTAAAAATAGAATTTGCTTCAAATGCAAACTTCTCCTAAACTGTTAGGTCAATTTGATTTAAACTTCACAGGAATGTTGCCCAGGTGACTCCCTACCAAAATGGTTAAAACCATTCCACTTTGATAAACAAGATGGCCACGGGGGCTAAAAAATCTTCTAACGACAACTTCTCCAGTACCCTGGGGCCAAGTACATTCAAACTTCATAGGAATGTTGCTTTGATGCTCTCTACCAAAATAGCTAAAATGGTCTCGTTCCGATGAACAATATGGCCGCAAGAGCTAAAATAGAAAAACATTGTAAATTTGCTTCAAATGCGAACTCTTCCTAAACTCTTGGGTCAGTTTGATTCAATCTTCAAAGGAATGTTGCCTAGGTGACGCCCTACCAGAATAGCTAAGATCGTTCCACTCTTATGAACAAGATGGCCACCAGAGCTAAAAATAGAATGTACCAGAGACAATGACATTCAGGTGAGCGAATCAGGGCCCTTTGGGCCCTCTCTCTTGTCTTACGTTCGTGACCAAAAATGCAGCTGCCTTTTAGAACCGGCTCAGTGATGTGTTTTTCATTCTGAGTATATACCATACTGATCCTAGGAATTGGGATGGACAGATCTAACCAAACAGTGCAGACCCAGATCAGACTGCTCCTGAAGGAGCAGTCTGATCTGGGTCTACACTGTTTGCCATTCCATCTGCACTTCTTGACTCCTTGCAGGATTGTGAAACAAATTTGTTAAGTCTTTAGGAGAATTACAGCAAGGTGTACAAATTTTTAGGAATTTTACAATATTCACAATCTGTGTTGTAGGCAGAAATTAGGAAAAACACAATAAACCTTTGTTTACCACACTTTTCTACATATAAAAATCAGGGAAAATCCCCAACAAAATGACATGCGTCTGAAGTAAATACTCAGACCAATGTTTTCATATACACAGCTCAGCCATCTATTTTGCGCTTCTGATCAGGCGGTTTCAGGTTCGATCCCCATCAGGTGTGTGACATTCTTTTGTGGCATTATGATAACATACCCGTGTGACATAGTGCATTTTTTATCATCTCCAAAATGGCTATTTTTCTATTAGAAAATCTGTGATATTTTCTTGTTCCTGCTCCAAGACATAGTTTGTGGGTGCTCGTTAGAACTGTCTCATTGAGGCAGTTCTAACAAGTACCCACATCCCATGTCTTGGAGCAGAAATAAGAAAAATAATGTATACCCCATAAACCCCAGTTTTCTCTATATAATGTGGTGTTTAGCATGGAGGTTCATTTCAAGGACTTGTTCACATGATGGAGATTGATCATGAAATGTTTTCTACAGTCATTCTGTCCCTCCCGATGGCTTCAAGTTTCTAGCGAAAGATTGTACTGATTAACTGCTAATATGTATAAGCCTGCACAGGGAAAGTATGTAAACTGATTGGCTTGATATGGCCTAAATTGTTTTGACTGGGTCATTAAATTCCAAAACAAAAAAAATAAACCCTTGTAAACCCCACTTTTCCATATACAAAGTTATTCTTTACATGTATGTGTTTTCATGTAGGTGTCAATGAATATTTTAACACAGTAGCTTCTATTTAATGGTTTCCCTTTAGTCCCATGCAAAACTTAGTAACATTTGTGCTGTACCCCAACAAAAACATTTAAACTCCGTTCAGAAAATCTGAATCATCGTTTTTTTCGTTTCTGCCTTTTAATACTCATTTTAGCCCATACATCACTATGGGAAAGTTTTAGACCTGACCCTCCGCCGACTTCTCCAACAGGTCATATGCCTCTGCGACAGTCAGGGAAGGCTGTGATTATTTGGAGAAAATTGCAAAACAAAGAAATGAGACCACAGACTAAGTCCATTTGACGATGATTGTCAGGTAAAATAATAAATATTCAAATCCATGTGATGCACTTTATAAATAGATATGCAGTTACGACACACCTTGCATTCGAATGGCTAGATAGAGGCTCACTAGGGACGGGGAGCCACTAGCGCGATGTGCTGTCAACAGTTGTCAAAAAGAAATATACCGATATCGGATGTGGTGTCACAGCTTATGATTTTCCATGAAGTGATCGTGCAAATAAAACATAGATGCCCTTGTAATTTACAAGAGCAGTAACCACTTCTATATATGGTTTAAAAGGGTGTGTCGAACCTGTCAGAATGTCTTAGTCTGTGGAAGAAAATTTAGATTTTGCACTTTTCTCCAAATAATCACAGACCTTCCTGGCTATCGCAGAGGCATACGACTTGCTGGAGAAATCGGCGGAGGGTGAGGTCTAAAACTTTCCCATAGTGATGTATGGGCTAAAATGAGTATTAAACGCGAGAATCGAAAATATCGATGATTCAGATTTTCTGAACGGAGTTTAGTCCATATATCTCCCTTCAGCAGTGACAATAATTACCCCAAAGTATTTTCCAATATATTCAACCTCTGCTCATCAAACACCTCTGTCCTTAAGCCAGCAGCCACATTACTTAAAAACCCCTGTCACACTATGCCGCATTTCCACTGCGATGGAACGGCGTTGTTTAATTTTCCAGAACCCCCCGAGATCGCAAGAAATATGGGATATTTTCATGAACATGGACCTGTCATGGTGTCCTTACAGCAACCAAAACGTTGCTACGGAACTTACATGGCGATCTGTCGCGATCCTGCGGTGTTCTTAATGGCGATTGTATGCGCTCTCACAGCGCATCCAATGTGCTTACACGGCACTAACACTGCGTGCACTGCACTTTTACAGCCCTCACAATGCGTGCACTGCACTTTTACGGTGATCACACTGCGCTGATGGCATGTTGAAGATGTTCGTTTGTACTATAAAGCAAAGTGTAAACAGACATCTTCATCAGTCAAACAGTTTTGATTGATTTGAGGTTTAACATCCCCATCAGCACAATATAGGTCATTTTAGAGACGTTGCTTCCAATTTCAATTTTGTGGGACTCTTACCCGACATTGAGATGAAATGACATCTCAATCCCTGTCCCCTAATGAAACCAATAGGGTTAATAAGCATGGATGGTCCGACTCGCGCCCCTTTGCCTGGGCAAGCTTAGATCCCCTAAGCGGTTTACCAGTCCTGGTGTGCCGTTGGGAAGCAAGTCCTCCGCCATCACCGCAAGCAGGAGCAAGTCCACCGCCATTACCTTATCAACCCCGGGATGAGTCACCACAGAAGACAGTACAAAATCAAACTTTACGTTCCAAAGTCTACTCAAGCCACTGTTTATACAAGCCGGCGCCCCCGCCCATCTGGACTGGAAGAAATAAATGGACTACATGATGCTTCCACGGAGAGCTGAAACCGACTGCAAACGTGTACTGGTAAACTGCTTAGAGGATCTAAGCCTGCCCAGGCAAAGCGGTGCAAGTCCATGCTTATAAACTCTATTGGTTTCATTGGGCGACAGGGCTTGAGATGTCATTTCATCTCAATGGCAGGTAAAAGTCCCACAAAATTGGAAGCAACGTCTCCAAAATGACCTATATAGTGTTGACAGGGACGTTAAACCTCAAATCAATCAATCAGTTATACAAGAGGAGCTTATAAGGCGTTGTTGGAGACCATTGTGTGCCCCTGTCGAGCTCCTGTAACGTTGTAGGAGACCTTACTGCGTTGCTATGACAACCTTACGGCAACCTCACTTCGCTCTTATCAGAACCCCGAGTGACGGCGTTTGTTTTGAGCATGCTCAAAATGAGCGCCGTTGCTTGGCATTCTATGCGATCCCAACGTGCCTACTGGCGATGCCACTGCATTGCTACGACAATGTTTGCGATCATACAGTGCGAACCTCGGCGTTCCGCATTTTTCTTGGACGCCAAGTAAACGCGGCCCTGGTGTGTCAGGGATTTAATCTAAATTCCCTCTATTAAACAGTCAGAGTTTGCTTAACTACCAAAAAATTGGAGGTACAGTCGAACCTGTGCTTACGGTCACCTCCGAATAACGGTCCCCTTATTACAACGGTCATTTTCAACCCCTCCCATCGAAATTCCCTAATAAATTAACTGGGAATAGCGGTCCATTGTGCACTACGGTCAACGGTCACGTTATTCAGTCCCAAACTGAGTTGCTGTCCTTGAATAACGGTCTATAATTGAATCCATCACGCTCATGATTTCAGCTTTGAGGTAATTATCGCCATTGATTGGCATATAATTGGCCTGCTTGATTGGTGTTGCAGTCCTTAATCTGGTCAAACATGTAACGGTTTGTGAGTGAGTTGAATTGAATAAATCCATTGCATTCTGTTTTACACAAGAACTGAAGATAGTTTATTAGAAAAGTGAAGAAAAATTGACTAAACATTCTTTTTTTAATTGGCGGACAATACTAAAGACGGTAAAACTAGCCCAGTAAGTAAATCACAATAATTGCGGCACTGTCAATTCAGAGACAAACCATCTGTGTATTTATTACGGTTCAAGTATGACACTATTGTTAATCCCTGTCGTATAATTGCCACCCTGCGGTGCGTTTCGATAAGGTGTGAAAATATGGTCAAGTCATGTCTCTAATTTATGTTTATCCTCCAGTCATAAAATTTAATCCAAGATCAATGTGAAAATGATTTAATCCTCCTCAGACATATGCTACATCTAACGGTATATGTTTGCATAATAAAAACGGACTACTCTACGATCTCATGAATGGTTATGTTTTGGCGCCAAATAGCAGACGCTCGGCGGGAAAAGTCGAACGCTGTTGTTGGTTATTGACACGGAGGGATAATTCGGGAGCTATAGAGCGCTGTTTTCTATCCACCTCTATTCACAACCGTTTAGCTATCGGGAAAATATTTTTTACCGGTTCCAAACATTTTTTATGAAAGATTTAAACACGTGTGGGGTTGCTGGCATCGGATGACGCAACAAATAAACATGTAAATTAAATGGAAAACAATATACTTCTTCATCCAGTGACAGCTTGCTATTTAATCAATAAATGTAAGAATTTTTGAACACTGTCGGCCTGCTGGTAATTGTCAAACCTCCGAATAAAGGTCACCTGTGAATAACGGCCAAATTTGTCCTGTCCCATAGATGGCCTTTATTCACAGGTTTGACTGTATATGTAAGTGTCTGCTGTGTATATTTAGCTTAAAATTGCTATTCTGATGTCATTTTACATAATATGTAATTAAGGGGAATGGGAACACCTGGCAGATTTTTTCACCATCTTTCAAAGGGAGACAACTTTCGGGACTTTCTGTTTGCTTTTCTATAAGCCCTGTCCCACTGAAAAAGGGGTCTACTCTTAAAGGAAAGAATTTGCTCCTCTCCCTTTAAGAGTTGACCCCTATTGACATGGGAGATAAAAAATACTTTTGCAGGAGTTGCCTCCCCTGAAGGTGTACCCATTCACCTTAAATAAAAAGAAAAATAAATGATTCAGAGATGACCCCAGGTCCTCTTCATCATTTATGTGATACCGTATTCGACCTATTTACCGCACATGCTATAAGCCCACACCCAAGCTTTTTCTGAAAAAAAATACACAAGCGCACACTTTACAGTAATCTCCCACAAATTCATATTGAGTTTTGCTGCATCTTTGACCCGGACAATCATATGTTTATGTGGTGAACCCCTATGCTGAAATTCAACTCTATAAAATAATCATATCGGAAGCTTTTTTTCCTATTTTTTTTCATATTGAGTGTGTCCTTATTAGGTAGATTTTTCACCACAATATTTTCATACAATTTTGAAAAAACTAAGCGCATGGTGCCGTAAATGGGTTGAATATGGTATTTCTTTTCATTCATCCATATTGACCTGTCTTCTGTTATTATTCATTTTGTCTGTCTATATCAGGTCAAACACAACCACAAGACATTTCCCTCTTCTGAACAGCCACTTGCTTCAAGCAGTCTGTTTTGGAGTTTTCCCTGTGTGGCTGCTTAACCCATGGCATGCAGAAAACTCCTAAAGGGGTACCTTGGCAAACAGCACAGGCCCATTTCAGATGCCCTGAAAGCAGTGTCTGATCTGGGCCTGCACTATTTGCTAACAGAATTTTCCATCAAAAATAGAATAAAAACGAAAAAATAGGCCTACCATCCCTTATATGACAAATGGACTTGTCCAACATATAGCCATCGAAGAGTCCATGAGTATACAGTGGGTAAATAGCAGTTATACTGTTCAGTCTTAGGTTTGCATGAAGATGTTTTGTGCTGATGAGGGCCGGCCGGCAAACATAGTAGAATCAAGTTTATGACAATTTGTTGGCTCTTATTGTCCAGGAATTATGATGTTTTTTTTTTTGGATTTTAACGGCCCAGTCAAAACTATTTTGGTCATTTTTGAGCTGGCCAGTTTACCTATCCACACTTTGGGGGGGTGGCTTATATGTAAGCGGTTAACAAGTCGGTGCACATTCTTTAGCCAGAAACTGACAACTGCCCTCCTTGAATCAGCGGAAGGGAGAGAATGACCGTAGAAAAGATTTCATGATCAATCTCCACAAAAGAATGTTGCCAACCCCTGCAGGTATTGAACCCGTGTCCTTCTGATCACCAGTGGGATGCGCATCCGACTGAGCTACTGAGGCCGGCGGAATTATGATGTCTCTTTGGCATAGTGGGTAAGAGCACTGACTCTTAATCATTAGGTTTGAGCTATGAGATGCTATTTTCTGCAACAGAACACCAGGTGCTTTTTCTCTGGTTACTCCGGTTTTCGCCCAACTCTCATTACCGATCAGCTCAAAATAAGTGAAATAATCTTGAAAGGGCCGGGCCGTACCCCCCCCCCCCCCCCCCCCCCCCCCCAAAAAAAAAAATGATAAAAAAATATGTCTGTTCATGGTAGATTCTGTTCATAATCTTTCAGTTGTTGTAATTATATCATTTTGTCATCTTGTCATGACCAAGTTTAACTTAACCAGAACCTAGATATTTAGCCTCAACAGGTAGAGAACCGTCATTTGCTTTAAATGACATGAATAATACAAAGCTGCCTGATGGTTCTTATAATTATGATGTGATAAAACAACACACAGACAGTCTGTTTGATGAGATTCCTTGTGATGCTAACGTAAGTTGTATTCCTTGAGGGGAATGGGAACATCTTCAGTGGAGGCAACTCCTGCAAAAGTATTTTTGTCTCCCATGTCAATAGGGGTCAACTGAGGAGCAAATTCTTTCCTTTAAGGGTAGACCCCTTTTTCCATAGGACAGGGATTATAGAAAGGTGAACAGGAAGTCCCGAAAGTTGTCTCCCTTTGAAAAATGGCAGAAAAATCAGCCAGATGTTCCCATTCCCCTTAAGGATATTAAGGGGAACGGATACACCTTCAGGGGAGGCAACTCCTGCAAAAGTATTTTTGTCTCCCATGTCAATAGGGGTCAACTCTTAAAGGAAAGAATTTGCTCCTGAGGAGCAAATTCTTTCCTAAAAGTGTAGACCCGTTTTCCATGGGACAGGGCTTATAGAAAGGCAAACAGGAAGTCCCGAAAGTTGTCTCCCTTTGAAAAATGGCAGAAAAATTAGCCAGGTGTTCCCATTGCCCTTAAGGGATACACCTTCAGGGGAGGCAGTTCTTTCAAAAAAAAAAATTTTGTCTTCCTTGTCAATTGGGGTTTATTTTTAACCCTTATACTGCTGAATATTTGAATTAGCCACACCCATATCTGACCATCAGCCAATCAGATTACATGATATCATGTTTTCATTCCAATTCACAAACTGAATGGTAAACAGTTTTGTTTGTTTGTTTTGAGGTATAATGTCCCCGTCAACACTATTAAGGTCATTTTGGAGACATTGCTTCCAATTTTGTGGGACTTTTACCCGACATTGAGATGATATGACACCTGAATCCCTGCTGCCCAATGAAACCAACACGGTTTTATATGCATGGACGGTCCGACACCCACCACTTTCTCTGGGCTGGCTTAGATCTTCTAAGCAGTTTACCAGTACTCATGTGCGGTAGGCATCAGCTCTGGGTGGAAGCATCGTGCAGCCCTATCTATTTCTCTAAACCCCGATTGGTGGGGGCCAGAATGACAAACAGCGTATATCCTGATCAGATGGCCATCTGATCTGGACCTATGATGTATGCGAAGGCAGGTGTTGTCGTGAACAGCAGGATAAGAGTTAAAGGAAAGAATTTGCTCCTGAGGAAATTAAGCAACATTGAGTAAAGTTACTTCTTGGATGGGTGTCCAGAATGGTTGCTTTACTTCATGGACAACCTGGCAAGGCAAGATTTGGTGGCAGCTTTGGGATGGAAGACGGGATCCTATATATGTTTCCCAGATTCCGCCCTTGATTATGCTGAGTGAGACACTTGTCACTTTGGGACAAAGTCATTAGATGAGGGGGAGAAATGTAATGGTTATTGTTATACATGTATTTCACTTCTACAATCTTGCTGTAGGAGCCAGCTCTTTTAGCAGCGCAGGTAGAGTGGTTGGCTGATTCATGAAGGTAAGTAACACATGTTGCTTGACTGTGTGGACAACCCAGCAAACACAACAGTAGTACTTTTAATGGCCAATTTGATTGGATGGGTTCTGAATATTGTTTAGATTTCAGACCTAGAGCAGACAACAGTCTTTTTTCTTTTCTTACCTGCCAGAGAAAATAGGGCTTGACAATACATATGAATTGTCTGCTGCTGAGAAAATAAGGCTTGAGATTACATATGAATCATCTCCTGCAGAGAAAAAAGGCTTGACATTACAAATGAATCATCTGCTGCAGAGAAAATAAGACTTGACATTGCATATGAATCATCTGCTACAGAGAAAATAAGGCCTGACATAATTATACCCCCGCAAACGAAGTTTGAAGGGGGTATATAGGAGTCAGCTTGTCGTCTGTCGTCGGTCCTTTACAAAAAACTTTAACATTGCTCATAACTTCCTTATTCTTTGACCGATTTCTTTAATATTCACACACCACACACCTTGCCACTAGTACTTAAGATTGATATACACAAACCTGACCTTGACCTTTACGTTGACCTTCCTCAAGGTCAAATACTTGTAAAAATTTGTCTGACAACGCATGCGGGGGTATAATTGGCGCCCGTTAGGCGGCAGCTCTAGTTGTGAATTGTTTGCTGCAGACAAAATAAGGCATGACATTGCATATGAATCTTCTGCTCTATAGAAAATAAGGCTTGACATTACATATGAAGGGTCTGCTGCAGAAAAAATAAGGCTTGACATTTCATTTGAATCATCTGCTGCAGAGAAAATAAGACTTGACATTACATATGAATCATCTGCTGCAGAGAAAATAAGACTTGACATTACATATGATTCATCTGCTGCAGAGAAAATAAGGCTTGACATTACATATGAATCATCTGCTGCAGAGAAAATAAGGCTTGACATTACATATGAATCATCTGCTGCAGAGAAAATAAGGCAAGACATTACATATGAATTGTCTGCTGCAGAGAAAATAAGACTTGACATTACATATGAATCGTCTGCTGCAGAGAAAATAAGACTTGACATAACATATGAATCGTCTGTTGCAGAGAAAATAAGGCTTGACATTACACATGAATCATCTGCTGCAGAGAAAATAAGGCTTGACATTACATATGAATCATCTGCTGCAGAGAAAATAAGACTTGACATTACATATGAATCGTCTGTTGCAGAGAAAATAAGGCTTGACATAACTTATGAATTGTCTGCTGCTGAGAAAATAAGGCTAGACTTTACATATGAATCGTCTGCTCCTGAGAAAATAAGACTTGATAATACATATGAATCATCTGCTGCAGAGAAAATAAGGCTTGACATAACTTATGAATTGTTTGCTGCAGAGAAAATAAGGCTTGACATAACATATGAATCGTCTGTTGCAGAGAAAATAAGGCTTGACATTACATATGAATCTTCTGCTGCAAAGAAAATAAGGCAAGACATTACATATGAATCGTCTGCTGCAGAGATAATAAGGCTTGACATTACATATGAATTGTCTGCTGCAGAGAAAATACCGCTAGACATAACATATGAATTGTCTGCTGTAGAAAAAATTAGACATGACATTACATATGAATTATCTGCTGCAGTGAAAATAAGGCTTGACATAACTTATGAATTGTCTGCTGCAGAGAAAATAAGGCTTGACATTACACATGAATCGTCTGCTGCAGAGAAAATAAGGCTAGACATTACTTATGAATTGTCTGCTGCAGAGAAAATAAGGCTTGACATTACATATTAATTGTCTGCTGCAGAGAAAATAAAGCTAGACATTGCATATGAATCGTCTGCTGCAGAGAAAATAAGGCTTGACATAACATATGAATCATCTGCTGCAGAGAAAATAAGACTTGACATTACATATGAATCATCTGCTGCAGAGAAAATAAGGCTTGACATAATTATGAATTGTTTGCTGCAGACAAAATAAGGCAAGACATTGCATATGAATCATCTGCTGCAGAGAAAATAAAGCTTGACATTACATATGAATCGTCTGCTTCAGAGAAATTAAGGCTTGACATTACATATGAAGCGTCTGCTGCAGAGAAAATAAGGCTTGACATTACATATGAATCATCTGCTGTACAGAAAATAAGGTTTGACATTACATATGAATTGTCTGCTGCAGACAAAATAAGGCATGACAGTGCATATGAATCATCTGCTGCAGAGAAAAATTGGGTTTGACATTATATATGAATCGTCTGCTGCAGAGAAAATAAGGCTTGACATTACATATGATTCATCTGCTGCAGAGAAAATAAGGCTTGACATTACATATGAATCATCTCCTGGGAGAAAATAAGACTTGACTTTTCATATAAATTGTCTGCTGCTGAGAAAAATAAGGCTTGACATTACATATGAATTGTCTGCTGCAGAGAAAATAAGGCTAGACATTACATATGAATCGTCTGCTGCAGAGAAAATAAGGCTGGACATTACATATGAATCATCTGCTGTAGAGAAAATTAGACTTGACATTACATATGAATTATCTGCTGCAGAGAAAATAAGGCTTGACATTACACATGAATCGTCTGCTGCAGAGAAAATAAGGCTTGACATAACTTATGAATTGTCTGCTGCAGAGAAAATAAGGCTTGACATTACATATGAATTGTCTGCTGCAGAGAAAATAAGGCTAGACATAACATATGAATTGTCTCCTGCAGAGAAAATAAGGCTTGGCATTACACATGAATCATCTGCTGCAGAGAAAATAAGGCTTGACATTACTTATGAATCGTCTGCTGGAGAGAAAATAAGGCTTGACATTACATATGAATCATCTGCTGGAGAGAAAATAAGGCTTGACATTACATATGAATTGTCTGCTGCAGAGAAAATAAGGCTTAACATTACATATGAATTGTCTGCTGCAGAGAAAATAAGGCTTGAACTCATTTGTGATTTTTATTTGACATAACATATGAATTGTCTGCTGCAGAGAAAATAAGGCTAGACATTACATATGAATTGTCTGCTGCAGAGAAAATGAGGCTTGACATTACATATGAATTGTCTGCTGCAGAGAAAATAAAGCTAGACATTACATATGAATCGTCTGCTGTAGAGAAAATATGGCTTGACATAACATATGAATCATCTGCTGCAGAGAAAATAAGGCTTGACATAATTATGAATTGTTTGCTGCAGACAAAATAAGGCAAGACATTGCATATGAATCATCTGCTGCAGAGAAAATAAGGCTTGACATTACATATGATTCATCTGCTGCAGAGAAAATAAGGCTTGACATTACATATGAAGTATCTCCTGGGAGAAAATAAGACTCGACATTTCATATGAATCGTCTGCTGCTGAGAAAAATAAGGCTTGACATTACATATGAATTGTCTGCTGCAGAGAAAATAAGGCTAGACATTACATATGAATTGTCTGCTGCAGAGAAAATAAGGCTTGGCATTACACATGAATCATCTGCTGCAGAGAAAATAAGGCTTGACATTACTTATGAATTGTCTGCTGCAGAGAAAATAAGGCTTGACATTACATATGAATTGTCTGCTGCAGAGAAAATAAGGCTTGGCATTACACATGAATCATCTGCTGCAGAGAAAATAAGGCTTGACATTACTTATGAATCGTCTGCTGGGGAGAAAATAAGGCTTGGCATTACATATGAATCATCTGCTGGAGAGAAAATAAGGCTTGACATTACATATGAATTGTCTGCTGCAGAGAAAATAAGGCTTAACATTACATATGAATTGTCTGCTGCAGAGAAAATAAGGCTTGAACTCATTTGTGATTTTTATTTGACATAACATATGAATTGTCTGCTGCAGAGAAAATAAGGCTAGACATTAAATATGAATTGTCTGCTGCAGAGAAAATGAGGCTTGACATTACATATGAATTGTCTGCTGCAGAGAAAATAAAGCTAGACATTACATATGAATCGTCTGCTGTAGAGAAAATATGGCTTGACATAACATATGAATCATCTGCTGCAGAGAAAATAAGGCTTGACATAATTATGAATTGTTTGCTGCAGACAAAATAAGGCAAGACATTGCATATGAATCATCTGCTGCAGAGAAAATAAGGCTTGACATTACATATTAATCGTCTGCTGCAGAGAAAATAAGGCTTGACATTACATATGAAGCGTCTGCTGCAGAGAAAATAAGGCTTGACATTACATATGAATCATCTGCTGTACAGAAAATAAGGTTTGACGTTACATATGAATTGTCTGCTGCAGACAAAATAAGGCATGACATTGCATATGAATCATCTGCTGCAGAGAAAATTAGGCTTGACTTTATATATGAATCGTCTGCTGCAGAGAAAATAAGGCTTGACATTACATATGATTCATCTGCTGCAGAGAAAATAAGGCTTGACATTACATATGAATCATCTCCTGGGAGAAAATAAGACTTGACATTTCATATGAATCGTCTGCTGCTGAGAAAAATAAGGCTTGACATTACATATGAATTGTCTGCTGCAGAGAAAATAAGGCTAGACATTACATATGAATCGTCTGCTGCAGAGAAAATAAGGCTGGACATTACATATGAATCATCTGCTGTATAGAAAATAAGGCTTGACATTACATATGAATTGTCTGCTGTAGAGAAAATTAGACTTGACATTACATATGAATTATCTGCTGCAGAGAAAATAAGGCTTGGCATTAAACATGAATTATCTGCTGCAGAGAAAATAAGGCTTGACATTACTTATGAATTGTCTGCTGCAGAGAAAATAAGGCTTGACATTACATATGAATTGTCTGCTGCAGAGAAAATAAGGCTAGACATTACATATGAATTGTCTGCTGCAGAGAAAATAAGGCTTGGCATTACACATGAATCATCTGCTGCAGAGAAAATAAGGCTTGACATTACTTATGAATTGTCTGCTGCAGAGAAAATAAGGCTTGACATTACATATGAATTGTCTGCTGCAGAGAAAATAAGGCTAGACATTACATATGAATTGTCTGCTGCAGAGTAAATAAGGCTTGGCATTACACATGAATCATCTGCTGCAGAGAAAATAAGGCTTGACATTACTTATGAATCGTCTGCTGCAGAGAAAATAAGGCTTGACATTACTTATGAATCGTCTGCTGCAGAGAAAATAAGGCTTGACATTACTTATGAATCGTCTGCTGCAGAGAAAATAAGGCTTGACATTACATATGAATCATCTGCTGCAGAGAAAATAAGACTTGACATTACATATGAATCGTCTGTTGCAGAGAAAATAAGGCTTGACATAACATATGAATTATCTGCTGCAGAGAAAATAAGGCTTGACATAACATATGAATCGTCTGCTGCAGAGAAAATAAGGCTTGACATAACATATGAATTGTCCGCTGCAGAGAAAATAAGGCTTAACATAACATATGAATTGTCTGCTGCAGAGAAAATAAGGCTTGACATAAAATATGAATTGTCAGCTGCAGAGAAAATAAGGCTTGACATAACATATGAATTGTCTGCTGCAGAGAAAATAAGGCTTGACATTACATATGAATTGTCTGCTGCAGAGAAAATAAGGCTTGACATAACATATGAATTGTCCGCTGCAGAGAAAATAAGGCTTGACATAACATATGAATTGTCTGCTGCAGAGAAAATAAGGCTTGGTGGTACTAAGGCCTATGAACTTCAGCCTTTAGCTGAAGAGAGGGCTATAGTAGATAAACATGTTTGTCTTTCAGCCACCAAGTTTGCTGTGGGTGTTAACGAAGGCCAAGACAAGCTTCCTACGCTATACTGGTTACCAAAACTTCATAAAAGACCTTACAAAGCACGGTTTATTGCAAATTCTAGCTCTTGCACTACTACTGAACTTTCTAAATTATTAACTTCCTGTCTTACTGCTATTAAAACGCATGTAATTAAATACTGTGATAAAGTCTTTGAAAGATCAGGAAGAAATCTGTTTTGGTCTATAAAAAATTCGAATGAGGTTTTAAATAAATTGAAATCCAGACATTTTCGTGCTTCTAGTCTTTCTACTTACGATTTTTCCACTCTTTACACTACACTTCCTCATAATCTTATAAAAGAAAAGCTTAATGATTTAATTGAATGGGCTTTTCATAGAGAAGATTCTCTCTATCTTGCATGTAATGTCAGAAATGCATTTTTCACTTCTAAAGAGCATAAGAATTATACACTTTGGTCATGTCAGAAAGTGTGTGATGCCCTCACCTTTCTACTTGACAATATTTATATAAGATTCGGTACTAAGTTATTTAGACAAATTGTGGGTATTCCGATGGGTACTAATTGCGCACCTCTTGTGGCTGATCTGTTCTTGTATTGTTATGAAAGAGACTTCATTTTGTCGCTTTCCATTGATAACCAATCTGAAATTATTGAAGCTTTTAGCTCCACTTCTAGATATTTAGATGATTTATTAAATATTGATAATACCTATTTTGATGGTTTGATCAGTCAGATTTACCCCCCAGAACTTCAGTTAAATAAAGCAAATTCTTCTGATACCGAGGCCCCATTTTTGGATTTACATCTATCTATTGTAGATGGATTTGTTTCGTGCAAAATTTATGATAAACGCGATGACTTTGATTTTGAGATTGTAAATTTTCCTTTTTTGGATGGTGATGTTCCTCGTGCGCCATCCTATGGCGTTTATATTTCGCAATTAATTCGATTTGCTAGAGTGTGTAGTCATGTAACTGACTTCAACACTCGTAATAAATTATTAACGGCTAAACTCCTTAATCAGGGTTATCGGTACCATAAACTACGCAAAGCCTTTTCAAAATTTTATAGACGCCATTCTGATTTAATTTCAAAATTCAATATTGGACTTAAATCTCTTCTGCAACAAGGTCTATCGGAACCCGAATTTTATGGTGACTTAGTATATAAATTCAGAAAAATATTTAACCGCAATGACTTCAGCACCCAATTTCGTAAAATCATTCTTCGATATAAAAAGATTGGGTACAACATGGATATTATACGACAGACTGCATGCATGGTAGTTAACCCAATCACGGTTGGCAACTTTGCTTCCCTCTTTAATTGCACGCCGGTGGGTCAGGCCTCAGATTCTATGACGGCTCCAACGTAAAGGCTTATTGAGAATTAGAGAGATCTAATTCAAGGTAATGTTGGTTGGTGCCTGATGCTCTGTCTCTGGTCGGGCTCATCGGAGTCTAACTGTTGGTTTTCTTTTGCTCCAGCATTTCAGTGGTTTCTTGCTGTCGAGTCCTCACCTTTGTCTCACCTCTGTGGTTCTTTGATTTTTGTGTTCACGGAGATGTTGCACTGATGAGTTAGGAGGCCTTCATGCGGACTGAACAAATTATTTGTCTAAATCGCGACGGAAGTAAGGGCGAGGATTGTGGCCACGTAAAATCGATTTAAGCCCCCCAGTGGAAATCTTCCACTGACCGTTCCAAGGCGGCTCTTCTGTGGCGATTTATTTTTGTTGCTGTTCGTTACTTACTGTGTGTATCACTTTTGTCTTTTTATTTTGGATGGCCATATGGCCATTTTGTGGGAAAGTAACTGTCCTTATGGCCTTCCTTTGTTTAGGTTTCCATTATGGTCTTGTCGCTTAATGTTTGTATTTCTTTCCCTTTGGTGTCTTTTATGGGTGGAGTAAGTTAATTGTATCAATTCCTGATCTTTGTTTTACTTCTACTTGACATAACATATGAATTGTCTGCTGCAGAGAAAATAAGGCTTGAACTCATTTGTGATTTTTATTTGACATAACATATGAATTGTCTGCTGCAGAGAAAATAAGGCTAGACATTACATATGAATTGTCTGCTGCAGAGAAAATAAGGCTTGACATTACATATGAATTGTCTGCTGTAGAGAAAATAAAGCTAGACATTACATATGAATCGTCTGCTGCAGAGAAAATAAGGCTTGACATAACATATGAATCATCTGCTGCAGAGAAAATTATGAATTGTTTGCTGCAGACAAAATAAGGCAAGACATTGCATATGAAACATCTGCTGCAGAGAAAATAAGGCTTGACATTACATATGAATCGTCTGCTGCAGAGAAAATAAGGCTTGACATTACATATGAAGCGTCTGCTGTACAGAAAATAAGGTTTGACATTACATATGAATTGTCTGCTGCAGACAAAATAAGGCATGACATTGCATATGAATCATCTGCTGCAGAGAAAATAAGGCTTGACATTATACATGAATCGTCTGCTGCAGGGAAAATAAGGCTTGACATTACATATGATTCATCTGCTGCAGAGAAAATAAGGCTTGACATTTCATATGAATCGTCTGCTGCTGAGAAAAATAAGGCTTGACATTACATATGAATTGTCTGCTGCAGAGAAAATAAGGCTAGACATTACATATGAATCGTCTGCTGCAGAGAAAATAAGGCTTGACATTACACATGAATCGTCTGTTGCAGAGAAAATTAGACTTGACATTACATATGAATCGTCTGTTGCAGAGAAAATAAGGCTAGACATTTCATATGAATTGTCTGCTGCAGAGAAAATAAGGCTTGACATTACTTATGAATCATCTGCTGCAGAGAAAATAAGACTTGACATTACATGTGAATCGTCTGTTGCGGAGAAAATAAGGCTTGACATTACATATGAATTGTCTGCTGCTAGGAAAATAATACTTGACAATACATATGAATCATCTGCTGCAGAGAAAATAAGGCTTGACATAACTTATGAATTGTCTGCTGCTGAGAAAATAAGGCTAGACATTACATATGAATCGTCTGCTCCTGAGAAAATAAGACTTGACAATACATATGAATCATCTGCTGCAGAGAAAATAAGGCTTGACATAACTTATGAATTGTTTGCTGCAGAGAAAATAAGGCTTGACATAACATATGAATCGTCTGTTGCAGAGAAAATAAGGCTTGACATTATATATGAATCTTCTGCTGCAGAGAAAATAAGGCAAGACATTACATATGAATCGTCTGCTGAAGAGAAAATAAGGCTTGACATTAAATATGAATTGTCTGCTGCAGAGAAAATACCGCTAGACATAACATGAATTGTCTGCTGTAGAGAAAATTAGACATGACATTACATATGAATTATCTGCTGCAGAGAAAATAAGGCTTGACATTACACATGAATCGTCTGTTGCAGAGAAAATAAGGCTTGACATAACTTATGAATTGTCTGCTGCAGAGATAATAAGGCTTGACATTACACATGAATCGTCTGCTGCAGAGAAAATAAGGCTTGACGTAACTTATAAATTGTCTGCTGCAGAGAAAATAAGGCTTGACATAACATATGAATTGTCTGCTGCAGAGAAAATAAGGCTAGACATTACATATGAATTGTCTGCTGCAGAGAAATTAAGGCTTGACATTGCATATGAATTGTCTGCTGCAGAGAAAATAAAGCTAGACATTACATATGAATCGTCTGCTGCAGAGAAAATAAGACTTGACATAACATATGAATCATCTGCTGCAGAGAAAATAAGACTTGACATTACATATGAATCATCTGCTGCAGAGAAAATAAGGCTTGACATAATTATGAATTGTTTGCTGCAGACAAAATAAGGCAAGACATTGCATATGAATCATCTGCTGCAGAGAAAATAAGGCTTGACATTACATATGAATCATCTGCTGCAGAGAAAATAAGGCTTGACATTACATATGAATCATCTGCTGTACAGAAAATAAGGTTTGACATTACATATGAATTGTCTGCTGCAGACAAAATAAGGCAAGACATTGCATATGAATCATCTGCTGCAGAGATAATAAAGCTTGACATTACATATGAATCGTCTGCTTCAGAGAAAGTAAGGCTTGACATTACATATGAATTGTCTGCTGCAGAGAAAATAAGGCTGGACATTACATATGAATCATCTGCTGCAGAGAAAATTAGACTTGACATTACATATGAATCGTCTGCTGCAGAGAAAATAAGGCTTGACATTACATATGAATCATCTGCTGTACAGAAAATAAGGTTTGACATTACATATGAATTGTCTGCTGCAGACAAAATAAGGCATGACATTGCATATGAATCATCTGCTGCAGAGAAAAATAAGGCTTGACATTTTATATGAATCGTCTGCTGCAGAGAAAATAAGGCTTGACATTACATATGATTCATCTGCTGCAGAGAAAATAAGGCTTGACATTACATATGAATCATCTCCTGGGAGAAAATAAGACTTGACATTTCATATGAATCGTCTGCTGCTGAGAAAAATAAGGCTTGACATTACATATGAATTGTCTGCTGCAGAGAAAATAAGGCTAGACATTACATATGAATCGTCTGCTGCAGAGAAAATAAGGCTGGACATTACACATGAATCGTCTGCTGCAGAGAAAATAAGGCTTGACATTACTTATGAATCGTCTGCTGGAGAGAAAATACGGCTTGACATTACATATGAATTGTCTGCTGCAGAGAAAATAAGGCTAGACATTACATATGAATTGTCTGCTGCAGAGAAAATAAGGCTTGGCATTACACATGAATCATCTGCTGCAGAGAAAATAAGGCTTGACATTACTTATGAATCGTCTGCTGGAGAGAAAATAAGGCTTGACATTACATATGAATCATCTGCTGGAGAGAAAATAAGGCTTGACATTACATATGAATTGTCTGCTGCAGAGAAAATAAAGCTAGACATTACATATGAATCATCTGCTGCAGAGAAAATAAGGCTTGACATTACATATGAATCGTCTGCTGCAGAGAAAATAAGGCTTGACATTACATATGAAGCGTCTGCTGCAGAGAAAATAAGACTTGACATTACATATGAAGCGTCTGCTGCAGAGAAAATAAGGCTTGACATTACATATGAAGCATCTGCTGCAGAGAAAATAAGGCTTGACATAACATATGAATCATCTGCTGCAGAGAAAATAAGAAATCTTCCACTGACCGTTCCAAGGCGGCTCTTCTGTGGCGATTTATTTATGTTGTTGTTTGTTACTTACTGTGTGTATCACTTGTGTCTTTTAATTTTGGATGGCCATATGGCCATTTTGTGGGAAAGTAACTGTCCATATGGCCTTCCTTTGTTTAGGCTTCCATTATGGTCTGGTCGCTTAATGTTTGTATTTCTTTCCCTTTGGTGTCTTTTATGGATGGAGTAAGTTAATTGTATCAATTCCTGATCTTTGTTTTACTTCTACTTGACATTACATATGAAGCATCTGCTGCAGAGAAAATAAGGCTTGACATTACATATGAATCATCTGCTGTACAGAAAATAAGGTTTGACGTTACATATGAATTGTCTGCTGCAGACAAAATAAGGCATGACATTGCATATGAATCATCTGCTGCAGAGAAAATAAGGCTTGACTTTATATATGAATTGTCTGCTGCAGAGAAAATAAGGCTTGACATTACATATGATTCATCTGCTGCAGAGAAAATAAGGCTTGACATTACATATGAATCATCTCCTGGGAGAAAATAAGACTCGACATTTCATATGAATCGTCTGCTGCTGAGAAAAATAAGGCTTGACATTACATATGAATTGTCTGCTGCAGAGAAAATAAGGCTGGACATTACATATGAATCATCTGCTGTAGAGAAAATTAGACTTGACATTACATATGAATTATCTGCTGCAGAGAAAATAAGGCTTGACATTACACATGAATCGTCTGCTGCAGAGAAAATAAGGCTTGACATAACTTATGAATTGTCTGCTGCAGAGACAATAAGGCTTGACATTACATATGAATTGTCTGCTGCAGAGAAAATAAGGCTAGACATTACATATGAATTGTCTGCTACAGAGAAAATAAGGCTTGGCATTACACATGAATCATCTGTTGCAGAGAAAATAAGGCTTGACATTACTTATGAATATTATTTTCTCTGCAGCAGACAATTCATATGTTATGTCAAATAAAAATCACAAATGAGTTCAAGCCTTATTTTCTCTGCAGCAGACAATTCATATGTTATGTGACATTACTTATGAATCATCTGCTGCAGAGAAAATAAGACTTGACATAACTTATGAATTGTCTGCTGCAGAGAAAATAAGGCTTGACATTACATATGAATCATCTGCTGCAGAGAAAATAAGGCTTGACATAACATATGAATTGTCCGCTGCAGAGAAAATAAGGCTTGACATAACATATGAATTGTCTGCTGCAGAGAAAATAAGGCTTGACATAACATATGAATTGTCCGCTGCAGAGAAAATGAGGCTTGACATAACATATGAATTGTTTGCTGCAGAGAAAATAAGGCTAGACATAACATATGAATTGTCCGCTGCAGAGAAAATAAGGCTTGACATAACATATGAATTGTCTGCTGCAG
Source organism: Lucinisca nassula (assembly GCA_963580285.1). NCBI lineage: Eukaryota > Metazoa > Mollusca > Bivalvia > Lucinida > Lucinidae > Lucinisca > Lucinisca nassula. The sequence goes on along the minus strand of OY757010.1, from coordinate 91,706,887 downwards.
AGAAAATAAGGCTTGACATTACATAAGAATTGTCTGCTGCAGAGAAAATAAGGCTTGACATAACATATGAATTGTCCGCTGCAGAGAAAATAAGGCTTGACATAACATATGAATTGTCTGCTGCAGAGAAAATAAGGCTTGACATAACATATGAATTGTCTGCTGCAGAGAAAATAAGGCTTGAACTCATTTGTGATTTTTATTTGACATAACATATGAATTGTCTGCTGCAGAGAAAATAAGGCTAGACATTACATATGAATTGTCTGCTGCAGAGAAAATAAGGCTTGACAACACATATTAATTGTCTGCTGCCGAGAAAATAAAGCTAGACATTACATACGAATCGTCTGCTGCAGAGAAAATAAGGCTTGACATTACACATGAATCATCTGCTGCAGAGAAAATAAGACTTCACATAATTATGAATTGTTTGCTGCAGACAAAATAAGGCAAGACATTGCATATGAATCATCTGCTGCAGAGAAAATAAGGCTTGACATTACATATGAATCGTCTGCTGCAGAGAAAATAAGGCTTGACATTACATATGAAGCGTCTGCTGTACAGAAAATAAGGTTTGACATTACATATGAATTGTCTGCTGCAGACAAAATAAGGCATGACATTGCATATGAATCATCTGCTGCAGAGAAAATAAGGCTTGACATTATACATGAATCGTCTGCTGCAGAGAAAATAAGGCTTGACATTACATATGATTCATCTGCTGCAGAGAAAATAAGGCTTGACATTACATATGAATCATCTCCTGGGAGAAAACAAGACTTGACATTTCATATGAATCGTCTGCTGCTGAGAAAAATAAGGCTTGACATTACATATGAATTGTCTGCTGCAGAGAAAATAAGGCTGGACATTACATATGAATCGTCTGCTGCAGAGAAAATAAGGCTGGACATTACACATGAATCGTCTGCTGCAGAGAAAATAAGGCTTGACATTACATATGAATTGTCTGCTGCAGAGAAAATAAGGCTAGACATTACATATGAATCGTCTGCTGCAGAGAAAATAAGGCTGGACATTACATATGAATCATCTGCTGTAGAGAAAATTAGACTTGACATTACATATGAATTGTCTGCTGCAGAGAAAATAAGGCTTGGTGGTACTAAGGCCTATGAACTTCAGCCTTTAGCTGAAGAGAGGGCTATAGTAGATAAACATGTTTGTCTTTCAGCCACCAAGTTTGCTGTGGGTGTTAACGAAGGCCAAGACAAGCTTCCTACGCTATACTGGTTACCAAAACTTCATAAAAGACCTTACAAAGCACGGTTTATTGCAAATTCTAGCTCTTGCACTACTACTGAACTTTCTAAATTATTAACTTCCTGTCTTACTGCTATTAAAACGCATGTAATTAAATACTGTGATAAAGTCTTTGAAAGATCAGGAAGAAATCTGTTTTGGTCTATAAAAAATTCGAATGAGGTTTTAAATAAATTGAAATCCAGACATTTTCGTGCTTCTAGTCTTTCTACTTACGATTTTTCCACTCTTTACACTACACTTCCTCATAATCTTATAAAAGAAAAGCTTAATGATTTAATTGAATGGGCTTTTCATAGAGAAGATTCTCTCTATCTTGCATGTAATGTCAGAAATGCATTTTTCACTTCTAAAGAGCATAAGAATTATACACTTTGGTCATGTCAGAAAGTGTGTGATGCCCTCACCTTTCTACTTGACAATATTTATATAAGATTCGGTACTAAGTTATTTAGACAAATTGTGGGTATTCCGATGGGTACTAATTGCGCACCTCTTGTGGCTGATCTGTTCTTGTATTGTTATGAAAGAGACTTCATTTTGTCGCTTTCCATTGATAACCAATCTGAAATTATTGAAGCTTTTAGCTCCACTTCTAGATATTTAGATGATTTATTAAATATTGATAATACCTATTTTGATGGTTTGATCAGTCAGATTTACCCCCCAGAACTTCAGTTAAATAAAGCAAATTCTTCTGATACCGAGGCCCCATTTTTGGATTTACATCTATCTATTGTAGATGGATTTGTTTCGTGCAAAATTTATGATAAACGCGATGACTTTGATTTTGAGATTGTAAATTTTCCTTTTTATAGCCCCGCTTTGAAAAAGTGGGGCTATATTGGATTTGCCATGTCCTTCTGTCATTCCGTGATTCCGTTAATTTGTGTTGGCTCCATAACTTTGTATCTGCTTAACATATTTTCATGAAACTTCACACAAATGTTAAACACCATAAGACAATGTGCAGAGCGAAGGAATTATAACTGTGGATTGCCTACTTTTGGAGTTATTGTCCTTTGAACATTTTCCGTAATTCCGTAATTCCGTAATTCCGTAATTCCGTGATTCCGTTAATTTGTGTTGGCTCCATAACTTTGTATCTGCTTAACATATTTTCATGAAACTTCACACAAATGTTAAACACCATAAGACAATGTGCAGAGCGAAGGAATTATAACTGTGGATTGCCTACTTTTGGAGTTATTGCCCTTTGAACATTGAAAAATGGCAATTTTAATTGTGTCCGCTTCATAACTCGAAAACCGTTTGAGATATTTTTAGGAAACTTCACACAAATGTTAAGCACTAAGAGACGATGTGCAGAGCGCAGGAACCATAACTCTGCATTGCTTATTTTTGGAGTTATTGCCCTTTGAACATTGAAAAATGGCAATTTTAACAGTGTCCGCTTCATAACTCGAAAACCGTTTGAGATAATTTCATGAAACTTCACACAAATGTTAAGCACTATGAGACAATGTGCAGAGCGCAAGAACCATAACTCTGGTTTTCGTATTTTCTGTGTGTCTGTCTGTGTGTCTGTCTGTGTCTGTTAACAATTTTCGTGTCCGCTCCATAACTTTAAAACCCATTCACATATTTTCATGAAACTTCACACAAACATTAAACACCATGAGATGGTGTGCAGAGTGCAGGAACCATAACTCTGGATTGCCTAATTTTTGAGTTATTTCCCTTTGAATATTGAAAAATATCAATTTTAGCCGTCTTTGCTCGATAACTCAAAAACCGTTTGAGATAATTTTATGAAACTTCACACAAATGTAAAGCACCATATTACGTGTGCAGAGCGCAGGAACCCAAACTCTGGATTGTCTACTTTTTCAGTTATAGGCTTTTGAATATTAAAATATGGCAATTTTAACTATGTCCGCTCCATAACCGTTTCTGATATTTTCATGAAACTTCAAATAAATGAAAAGCACCTTGAGATGATGTGCAGAGTGCAGGAACCATAACTCTGGTTTGCCTACTTTAGGAGTTATTGCCCTTTGAACATTTAAAAAGGCAATTTTGACTGTGTCGGCTCCATAACTCACAAACCATTTGAGATATTTTCATGACACTTCACACAAGTGTAAAGCACCATGAGACAATGTGCAGAGCGCAGGAACCCTGACTCTGATTTGCCTACTTTAGGAGTTATTACCCTTTGAACATTGAAAAATGGAAGATGAAATTTAGTATAAACATGGACATTCTGGTAATGTATCATGCTCATTGAAATGAGGGACAAGGGCTCACAACTCTTAGAGTTTTTCCAGATAATGTAAAATTTTCAACAGTTATTTCTTGTTCATAACTGTTTTCTCTGCAGCTTAAATAACTTTCTTCTCTGACAGCGCTGAAGCGGGGCTATAGTCAGATCCTCTGACAGCTCTAGTTTGGATGGTGATGTTCCTCGTGCGCCATCCTATGGCGTTTATATTTCGCAATTAATTCGATTTGCTAGAGTGTGTAGTCATGTAACTGACTTCAACACTCGTAATAAATTATTAACGGCTAAACTCCTTAATCAGGGTTATCGGTACCATAAACTACGCAAAGCCTTTTCAAAATTTTATAGACGCCATTCTGATTTAATTTCAAAATTCAATATTGGACTTAAATCTCTTCTGCAACAAGGTCTATCGGAACCCGAATTTTATGGTGACTTAGTATATAAATTCAGAAAAATATTTAACCGCAATGACTTCAGCACCCAATTTCGTAAAATCATTCTTCGATATAAAAAGATTGGGTACAACATGGATATTATACGACAGACTGCATGCATGGTAGTTAACCCAATCACGGTTGGCAACTTTGCTTCCCTCTTTAATTGCACGCCGGTGGGTCAGGCCTCAGATTCTATGACGGCTCCAACGTAAAGGCTTATTGAGAATTAGAGAGATCTAATTCAAGGTAATGTTGGTTGGTGCCTGATGCTCTGTCTCTGGTCGGGCTCATCGGAGTCTAACTGTTGGTTTTCTTTTGCTCCAGCATTTCAGTGGTTTCTTGCTGTCGAGTCCTCACCTTTGTCTCACCTCTGTGGTTCTTTGATTTTTGTGTTCACGGAGATGTTGCACTGATGAGTTAGGAGGCCTTCATGCGGACTGAACAAATTATTTGTCTAAATCGCGACGGAAGTAAGGGCGAGGATTGTGGCCACGTAAAATCAATTTAAGCCCCCCAGTGGAAATCTTCCACTGACCGTTCCAAGGCGGCTCTTCTGTGGCGATTTATTTTTGTTGCTGTTCGTTACTTACTGTGTGTATCACTTTTGTCTTTTTATTTTGGATGGCCATATGGCCATTTTGTGGGAAAGTAACTGTCCTTATGGCCTTCCTTTGTTTAGGTTTCCATTATGGTCTTGTCGCTTAATGTTTGTATTTCTTTCCCTTTGGTGTCTTTTATGGGTGGAGTAAGTTAATTGTATCAATTCCTGATCTTTGTTTTACTTCTACTTGACATAACATATGAATTGTCTGCTGCAGAGAAAATAAGGCTTGAACTCATTTGTGATTTTTATTTGACATAACATATGAATTGTCTGCTGCAGAGAAAATAAGGCTAGACATTACATATGAATTGTCTGCTGCAGAGAAAATAAGGCTTGACATTACATATGAATTGTCTGCTGTAGAGAAAATAAAGCTAGACATTACATATGAATCGTCTGCTGCAGAGAAAATAAGGCTTGACATAACATATGAATCATCTGCTGCAGAGAAAATTATGAATTGTTTGCTGCAGACAAAATAAGGCAAGACATTGCATATGAAACATCTGCTGCAGAGAAAATAAGGCTTGACATTACATATGAATCGTCTGCTGCAGAGAAAATAAGGCTTGACATTACATATGAAGCGTCTGCTGTACAGAAAATAAGGTTTGACATTACATATGAATTGTCTGCTGCAGACAAAATAAGGCATGACATTGCATATGAATCATCTGCTGCAGAGAAAATAAGGCTTGACATTATACATGAATCGTCTGCTGCAGAGAAAATAAGGCTTGACATTACATATGATTCATCTGCTGCAGAGAAAATAAGGCTTGACATTTCATATGAATCGTCTGCTGCTGAGAAAAATAAGGCTTGACATTACATATGAATTGTCTGCTGCAGAGAAAATAAGGCTAGACATTACATATGAATCGTCTGCTGCAGAGAAAATAAGGCTTGACATTACACATGAATCGTCTGTTGCAGAGAAAATTAGACTTGACATTACATATGAATCGTCTGTTGCAGAGAAAATAAAGCTAGACATTTCATATGAATTGTCTGCTGCAGAGAAAATAAGGCTTGACATTACTTATGAATCATCTGCTGCAGAGAAAATAAGACTTGACATTACATGTGAATCGTCTGTTGCGGAGAAAATAAGGCTTGACATTACATATGAATTGTCTGCTGCTAGGAAAATAATACTTGACAATACATATGAATCATCTGCTGCAGAGAAAATAAGGCTTGACATAACTTATGAATTGTCTGCTGCTGAGAAAATAAGGCTAGACATTACATATGAATCGTCTGCTCCTGAGAAAATAAGACTTGACAATACATATGAATCATCTGCTGCAGAGAAAATAAGGCTTGACATAACTTATGAATTGTTTGCTGCAGAGAAAATAAGGCTTGACATAACATATGAATCGTCTGTTGCAGAGAAAATAAGGCTTGACATTATATATGAATCTTCTGCTGCAGAGAAAATAAGGCAAGACATTACATATGAATCGTCTGCTGAAGAGAAAATAAGGCTTGACATTAAATATGAATTGTCTGCTGCAGAGAAAATACCGCTAGACATAACATGAATTGTCTGCTGTAGAGAAAATTAGACATGACATTACATATGAATTATCTGCTGCAGAGAAAATAAGGCTTGACATTACACATGAATCGTCTGTTGCAGAGAAAATAAGGCTTGACATAACTTATGAATTGTCTGCTGCAGAGATAATAAGGCTTGACATTACACATGAATCGTCTGCTGCAGAGAAAATAAGGCTTGACGTAACTTATAAATTGTCTGCTGCAGAGAAAATAAGGCTTGACATAACATATGAATTGTCTGCTGCAGAGAAAATAAGGCTAGACATTACATATGAATTGTCTGCTGCAGAGAAAATAAGGCTTGACATTGCATATGAATTGTCTGCTGCAGAGAAAATAAAGCTAGACATTACATATGAATCGTCTGCTGCAGAGAAAATAAGACTTGACATAACATATGAATCATCTGCTGCAGAGAAAATAAGACTTGACATTACATATGAATCATCTGCTGCAGAGAAAATAAGGCTTGACATAATTATGAATTGTTTGCTGCAGACAAAATAAGGCAAGACATTGCATATGAATCATCTGCTGCAGAGAAAATAAGGCTTGACATTACATATGAATCATCTGCTGCAGAGAAAATAAGGCTTGACATTACATATGAATCATCTGCTGTACAGAAAATAAGGTTTGACATTACATATGAATTGTCTGCTGCAGACAAAATAAGGCAAGACATTGCATATGAATCATCTGCTGCAGAGATAATAAAGCTTGACATTACATATGAATCGTCTGCTTCAGAGAAAGTAAGGCTTGACATTACATATGAATTGTCTGCTGCAGAGAAAATAAGGCTGGACATTACATATGAATCATCTGCTGCAGAGAAAATTAGACTTGACATTACATATGAATCGTCTGCTGCAGAGAAAATAAGGCTTGACATTACATATGAATCATCTGCTGTACAGAAAATAAGGTTTGACATTACATATGAATTGTCTGCTGCAGACAAAATAAGGCATGACATTGCATATGAATCATCTGCTGCAGAGAAAAATAAGGCTTGACATTTTATATGAATCGTCTGCTGCAGAGAAAATAAGGCTTGACATTACATATGATTCATCTGCTGCAGAGAAAATAAGGCTTGACATTACATATGAATCATCTCCTGGGAGAAAATAAGACTTGACATTTCATATGAATCGTCTGCTGCTGAGAAAAATAAGGCTTGACATTACATATGAATTGTCTGCTGCAGAGAAAATAAGGCTAGACATTACATATGAATCGTCTGCTGCAGAGAAAATAAGGCTGGACATTACACATGAATCGTCTGCTGCAGAGAAAATAAGGCTTGACATTACTTATGAATCGTCTGCTGGAGAGAAAATACGGCTTGACATTACATATGAATTGTCTGCTGCAGAGAAAATAAGGCTAGACATTACATATGAATTGTCTGCTGCAGAGAAAATAAGGCTTGGCATTACACATGAATCATCTGCTGCAGAGAAAATAAGGCTTGACATTACTTATGAATCGTCTGCTGGAGAGAAAATAAGGCTTGACATTACATATGAATCATCTGCTGGAGAGAAAATAAGGCTTGACATTACATATGAATTGTCTGCTGCAGAGAAAATAAAGCTAGACATTACATATGAATCATCTGCTGCAGAGAAAATAAGGCTTGACATTACATATGAATCGTCTGCTGCAGAGAAAATAAGGCTTGACATTACATATGAAGCGTCTGCTGCAGAGAAAATAAGACTTGACATTACATATGAAGCGTCTGCTGCAGAGAAAATAAGGCTTGACATTACATATGAAGCATCTGCTGCAGAGAAAATAAGGCTTGACATAACATATGAATCATCTGCTGCAGAGAAAATAAGAAATCTTCCACTGACCGTTCCAAGGCGGCTCTTCTGTGGCGATTTATTTATGTTGTTGTTTGTTACTTACTGTGTGTATCACTTGTGTCTTTTAATTTTGGATGGCCATATGGCCATTTTGTGGGAAAGTAACTGTCCATATGGCCTTCCTTTGTTTAGGCTTCCATTATGGTCTGGTCGCTTAATGTTTGTATTTCTTTCCCTTTGGTGTCTTTTATGGATGGAGTAAGTTAATTGTATCAATTCCTGATCTTTGTTTTACTTCTACTTGACATTACATATGAAGCATCTGCTGCAGAGAAAATAAGGCTTGACATTACATATGAATCATCTGCTGTACAGAAAATAAGGTTTGACGTTACATATGAATTGTCTGCTGCAGACAAAATAAGGCATGACATTGCATATGAATCATCTGCTGCAGAGAAAATAAGGCTTGACTTTATATATGAATTGTCTGCTGCAGAGAAAATAAGGCTTGACATTACATATGATTCATCTGCTGCAGAGAAAATAAGGCTTGACATTACATATGAATCATCTCCTGGGAGAAAATAAGACTCGACATTTCATATGAATCGTCTGCTGCTGAGAAAAATAAGGCTTGACATTACATATGAATTGTCTGCTGCAGAGAAAATAAGGCTGGACATTACATATGAATCATCTGCTGCAGAGAAAATTAGACTTGACATTACATATGAATTATCTGCTGCAGAGAAAATAAGGCTTGACATTACACATGAATCGTCTGCTGCAGAGAAAATAAGGCTTGACATAACTTATGAATTGTCTGCTGCAGAGACAATAAGGCTTGACATTACATATGAATTGTCTGCTGCAGAGAAAATAAGGCTAGACATTACATATGAATTGTCTGCTGCAGAGAAAATAAGGCTTGGCATTACACATGAATCATCTGTTGCAGAGAAAATAAGGCTTGACATTACTTATGAATATTATTTTCTCTGCAGCAGACAATTCATATGTTATGTCAAATAAAAATCACAAATGAGTTCAAGCCTTATTTTCTCTGCAGCAGACAATTCATATGTTATGTGACATTACTTATGAATCATCTGCTGCAGAGAAAATAAGACTTGACATAACTTATGAATTGTCTGCTGCAGAGAAAATAAGGCTTGACATTACATATGAATCATCTGCTGCAGAGAAAATAAGGCTTGACATAACATATGAATTGTCCGCTGCAGAGAAAATAAGGCTTGACATAACATATGAATTGTCTGCTGCAGAGAAAATAAGGCTTGACATAACATATGAATTGTCCGCTGCAGAGAAAATGAGGCTTGACATAACATATGAATTGTTTGCTGCAGAGAAAATAAGGCTAGACATAACATATGAATTGTCCGCTGCAGAGAAAATAAGGCTTGACATAACATATGAATTGTCTGCTGCAGAGAAAATAAGGCTTGACATTACATAAGAATTGTCTGCTGCAGAGAAAATAAGGCTTGACATAACATATGAATTGTCCGCTGCAGAGAAAATAAGGCTTGACATAACATATGAATTGTCTGCTGCAGAGAAAATAAGGCTTGACATAACATATGAATTGTCTGCTGCAGAGAAAATAAGGCTTGAACTCATTTGTGATTTTTATTTGACATAACATATGAATTGTCTGCTGCAGAGAAAATAAGGCTAGACATTACATATGAATTGTCTGCTGCAGAGAAAATAAGGCTTGACAACACATATTAATTGTCTGCTGCCGAGAAAATAAAGCTAGACATTACATACGAATCGTCTGCTGCAGAGAAAATAAGGCTTGACATTACACATGAATCATCTGCTGCAGAGAAAATAAGACTTCACATAATTATGAATTGTTTGCTGCAGACAAAATAAGGCAAGACATTGCATATGAATCATCTGCTGCAGAGAAAATAAGGCTTGACATTACATATGAATCGTCTGCTGCAGAGAAAATAAGGCTTGACATTACATATGAAGCGTCTGCTGTACAGAAAATAAGGTTTGACATTACATATGAATTGTCTGCTGCAGACAAAATAAGGCATGACATTGCATATGAATCATCTGCTGCAGAGAAAATAAGGCTTGACATTATACATGAATCGTCTGCTGCAGAGAATATAAGGCTTGACATTACATATGATTCATCTGCTGCAGAGAAAATAAGGCTTGACATTACATATGAATCATCTCCTGGGAGAAAACAAGACTTGACATTTCATATGAATCGTCTGCTGCTGAGAAAAATAAGGCTTGACATTACATATGAATTGTCTGCTGCAGAGAAAATAAGGCTGGACATTACATATGAATCGTCTGCTGCAGAGAAAATAAGGCTGGACATTACACATGAATCGTCTGCTGCAGAGAAAATAAGGCTTGACATTACATATGAATTGTCTGCTGCAGAGAAAATAAGGCTAGACATTACATATGAATCGTCTGCTGCAGAGAAAATAAGGCTGGACATTACATATGAATCATCTGCTGTAGAGAAAATTAGACTTGACATTACATATGAATTGTCTGCTGCAGAGAAAATAAGGCTTGACATTACACATGAATCGTCTGTTGCAGAGAAAATTAGACTTGACATTACATATGAATCGTCTGCTGCAGAGAAAATAAGGCTTGACATTACATATGAATCATCTGCTGTACAGAAAATAAGGTTTGACATTACATATGAATTGTCTGCTGCAGACAAAATAAGGCATGACATTGCATATGAATCATCTGCTGCAGAGAAAAATAAGGCTTGACATTTTATATGAATCGTCTGCTGCAGAGAAAATAAGGCTTGACATTACATATGATTCATCTGCTGCAGAGAAAATAAGGCTTGGCATTACATATGAATCATCTCCTGGGAGAAAATAAGACTTGACATTTCATATGAATCGTCTGCTGCTGAGAAAAATAAGGCTTGACATTACATATGAATTGTCTGCTGCAGAGAAAATAAGGCTAGACATTACATATGAATCGTCTGCTGCAGAGAAAATAAGGCTGGACATTACACATGAATCGTCTGCTGCAGAGAAAATAAGGCTTGACATTACTTATGAATCGTCTGCTGGAGAGAAAATACGCCTTGACATTACATATGAATTGTCTGCTGCAGAGAAAATAAGGCTAGACATTAAATATGAATTGTCTGCTGCAGAGAAAATAAGGCTTGGCATTACACATGAATCATCTGCTGCAGAGAAAATAAGGCTTGACATTACTTATGAATCGTCTGCTGGAGAGAAAATAAGGCTTGACATTACATATGAATCATCTGCTGGAGAGAAAATAAGGCTTGACATTACATATGAATTGTCTGCTGCAGAGAAAATAAAGCTAGACATTACATATGAATCATCTGCTGCAGAGAAAATAAGGCTTGACATTACATATGAATCGTCTGCTGCAGAGAAAATAAGGCTTGACATTACATATGAAGCGTCTGCTGCAGAGAAAATAAGACTTGACATTACATATGAAGCGTCTGCTGCAGAGAAAATAAGGCTTGACATTACATATGAAGCATCTGCTGCAGAGAAAATAAGGCTTGACATAACATATGAATCATCTGCTGCAGAGAAAATAAGAAATCTTCCACTGACCGTTCCAAGGCAGCTCTTCTGTGGCGATTTATTTATGTTGTTGTTTGTTACTTACTGTGTGTATCACTTGTGTCTTTTAATTTTGGATGGCCATATGGCCATTTTGTGGGAAAGTAACTGTCCATATGGCCTTCCTTTGTTTAGGCTTCCATTATGGTCTGGTCGCTTAATGTTTGTATTTCTTTCCCTTTGGTGTCTTTTATGGATGGAGTAAGTTAATTGTATCAATTCCTGATCTTTGTTTTACTTCTACTTGACATTACATATGAAGCATCTGCTGCAGAGAAAATAAGGCTTGACATTACATATGAATCATCTGCTGTACAGAAAATAAGGTTTGACGTTACATATGAATTGTCTGCTGCAGACAAAATAAGGCATGACATTGTATATGAATCATCTGCTGCAGAGAAAATAAGGCTTGACTTTATATATGAATTGTCTGCTGCAGAGAAAATAAGGCTTGACATTACATATGATTCATCTGCTGCAGAGAAAATAAGGCTTGACATTACATATGAATCATCTCCTGGGAGAAAATAAGACTCGACATTTCATATGAATCGTCTGCTGCTGAGAAAAATAAGGCTTGACATTACATATGAATTGTCTGCTGCAGAGAAAATAAGGCTGGACATTACATATGAATCATCTGCTGTAGAGAAAATTAGACTTGACATTACATATGAATTATCTGCTGCAGAGAAAATAAGGCTTGAGATTACACATGAATCGTCTGCTGCAGAGAAAATAAGGCTTGACATAACTTATGAATTGTCTGCTGCAGAGACAATAAGGCTTGACATTACATATGAATTGTCTGCTGCAGAGAAAATAAGGCTAGACATTACATATGAATTGTCTGCTGCAGAGAAAATAAGGCTTGGCATTACACATGAATCATCTGTTGCAGAGAAAATAAGGCTTGACATTACTTATATTATTTTCTCTGCAGCAGACAATTCATATGTTATGTCAAATAAAAATCACAAATGAGTTCAAGCCTTATTTTCTCTGCAGCAGACAATTCATATGTTATGTGACATTACTTATGAATCATCTGCTGCAGAGAAAATAAGACTTGACATAACTTATGAATTGTCTGCTGCAGAGAAAATAAGGCTTGACATTACATATGAATCATCTGCTGCAGAGAAAATAAGGCTTGACATAACATATGAATTGTCCGCTGCAGAGAAAATAAGGCTTGACATAACATATGAATTGTCTGCTGCAGAGAAAATAAGGCTTGACATAACATATGAATTGTCCGCTGCAGAGAAAATGAGGCTTGACATAACATATGAATTGTCTGCTGCAGAGAAAATAAGGCTAGACATAACATATGAATTGTCCGCTGCAGAGAAAATAAGGCTTGACATAACATATGAATTGTCTGCTGCAGAGAAAATAAGGCTTGACATTACATAAGAATTGTCTGCTGCAGAGAAAATAAGGCTCGACATAACATATGAATTGTCCGCTGCAGAGAAAATAAGGCTTGACATAACATATGAATTGTCTGCTGCAGAGAAAATAAGGCTTGACATAACATATGAATTGTCTGCTGCAGAGAAAATAAGGCTTGAACTCATTTGTGATTTTTATTTGACATAACATATGAATTGTCTGCTGCAGAGAAAATAAGGCTAGACATTACATATGAATTGTCTGCTGCAGAGAAAATAAGGCTTGACAACACATATTAATTGTCTGCTGCCGAGAAAATAAAGCTAGACATTACATACGAATCGTCTGCTGCAGAGAAAATAAGGCTTGACATTACACATGAATCATCTGCTGCAGAGAAAATAAGACTTCACATAATTATGAATTGTTTGCTGCAGACAAAATAAGGCAAGACATTGCATATGAATCATCTGCTGCAGAGAAAATAAGGCTTGACATTACATATGAATCGTCTGCTGCAGAGAAAATAAGGCTTGACATTACATATGAATCATCTGCTGTACAGAAAATAAGGTTTGACATTACATATGAATTGTCTGCTGCAGACAAAATAAGGCATGACATTGCATATGAATCATCTGCTGCAGAGAAAATAAGGCTTGACATTATACATGAATCGTCTGCTGCAGAGAAAATAAGGCTTGACATTACATATGATTCATCTGCTGCAGAGAAAATAAGGCTTGACATTACATATGAATCATCTCCTGGGAGAAAACAAGACTTGACATTTCATATGAATCGTCTGCTGCTGAGAAAAATAAGGCTTGACATTACATATGAATTGTCTGCTGCAGAGAAAATAAGGCTGGACATTACATATGAATCGTCTGCTGCAGAGAAAATAAGGCTGGACATTACACATGAATCGTCTGCTGCAGAGAAAACAAGGCTTGACATTACATATGAATTGTCTGCTGCAGAGAAAATAAGGCTAGACATTACATATGAATCGTCTGCTGCAGAGAAAATAAGGCTGGACATTACATATGAATCATCTGCTGTAGAGAAAATTAGACTTGACATTACATATGAATTGTCTGCTGCAGAGAAAATAAGGCTTGACATTACACATGAATCGTCTGTTGCAGAGAAAATTAGACTTGACATTACATATGAATTGTCCGCTGCAGAGAAAATAAGGCTTGACATAACATATGAATTGTCTGTTGCAGAGAAAATAAGGCTAGACATTACATATGAATTGTCTGCTGCAGAGAAAATAAGGCTTGACATTACTTATGAATCATCTGCTGCAGAGAAAATAAGGCTTGGCATTACACATGAATCGTCTGACTAGCAGAAGCTTCATATGTAATGTCAAGCCTTAATTTCTCGGAAAACTGTGAAAAAAGTGCTTTGAAATTGCCATCTGCTTGTCAAGATTAGCACTTAAAGGGATGGATATCATGAAACATCAGATGATGCCAAATAATTTCAGCGGACCAGTTTACCTTTAAGATGTCAGACACGACAATTGTCATCTGCTTTGTTGTCTGCTGATTACTTTGGTAATGATTGTTGCAAACAGTGGCGACCCAGATCAGACTGCTCCTCCTGGAGCAGTCTGATCAGGGTCAACACTGTTTTCCCATTTGCAAAAATATGCTTGAAAAGTTTGCAAGATGCAGCATACAACATAAACAGACGACAATTTCAGATGCAGTTTTTATGGTGTCTTAAAGGTTAAAAGAGTGTCTTAAGACTTAAAATAGTGTGGGACAAGTAGATGTTGGGGTAAGCTACAATATTTGATCCTTGGGAAAACTGTTTGACTCACATTCAGGATGTCTTTCCATCTAATTTTAGGTATCCAACACATTGAGTGAAGTGTGCGGGGTGATCAAGCATGCACAAGAAGGAAAGTGAGTATAGTGAACATTTTGTTCTATTAACTGGCCAGAAACAAATAACAGAAACTGAACAAAGGGCAGTCAGCCCTCTTTATACCGACATTCGACATAATGACAATATAAGTTATTTTAATTCTTGAAAGGAACATGGGATCACATTCCCCACCTGAGAGCGATATTTGCCCGAGCCGACCCCTATTGACATGGAAGACAAAAATACTTTTGCAGGAGTTGCCTCCCCTGAAGGTGTAAATTTATAGATCTGAGATATTATCTTCAATCATTTTAGACATAAGTGGCCTACATGAATTAGTGGTTAACCCTTATCCTGCTGAATATTCCGTTTAGACACACCCATTTCTGACTTTGAACCAATCAGAATACTTTATGTAATTTATTCTTTCAAATCCATAAACTGAATATCAAACAGTGTAGATCCAGATCAGATGGCTTCTTCAGAAGCCATCTGATCTGAATCTACTCTGTTTCCAATGATAGGGGTTGTTGTGAACAACATGATAAGAGTTAAAATCACTAGTTCTTAAACATGCAGCTTCTTACTGCTGTGAGTTCCAGCCTCATTCCAGTCACATTTGAGAATCAGCCCCCGACCAGTGGGGCTTGAAGAAATATTGGCTGCATGATGCTTCCACGCATAGCTGAAACCGACCCGCACACAAGTACTGGTAAACCACTTAAAGGATCTAAGCCTGCCCAGGCAAAGTGGTGCGAGTCGGCTCGTCCAGGCTTATAAACCCTATTGGTTTCATTGGGCGACAGGGCTTGAGATGTCATTTCATCTCAGTGTCGGGTAAAAGTCCCACAAAATTGGAAGCAATGTCTCCAAAATGACCTTTACAGTGCTGACGGGGATGTTGAACCTCAGATCAAACAAATTGAGATGCCATGTTCTGAAATGCAGGATGAGATAGATTTTCTCTGGATACTCCAGTTTTCACCCTTCTGTGATTAACCATTGGCTTAATATAAGTGAAATATAAGGGAAACTATCTGAAAGGGGCCAAAAAAAAAAATGTTAAAAAAATGTGACTTTCTGTATGTTTTCATATAAACTTGTAGAAACCTCTGTGGTGCTCACCTTATAAACCGGGTTGTGGGTTCGATTGTGGGCTTCGCCAAACTTTTGGAAGAGTCTTTAAACCGAGGTCCCATCTCCGTATAACCCTAGCTGTTGGTGGGATGTAAAATTCAAACACACACACACATACATATAAACTAAATTTAACTTGTTCCCTTTGAAAATAGGGCATAAAATGCCAATCACAAGTGTCATCCGCTTTGTTGTCTGCTCAGTACTTTAAAAATCCACACTGTTTGCCTGTATGCAAAATGTTTTTTGAAAAGTTTGCAAGAAGATGCAACAGATGACATAAAGAGAAGACATTTTCAGATGTAGTTTTTCTTGGCATCTTAAGAGCTAATTTAACCCATTGCATGAGGGGAACCCCTAAAGGGGTACCTTGGCAAACAGTGCAGGCCCAGATCAGATGCCGCGTTCTGTGGCATCTGATCAGGGCCTGCACTATTTGCTAGCAGTATTTTCCATCAAAAATAGAATAAAAACTTAAACATAGGCCTACCACCCCTTATATGACAAATGGACTTGTCCAACATATAGCACGCAGGCCTCGGTAGCTCAGTTGGATGCGAGTCTGACTGGTGATCAGGAGGACGCGGGTTTGATACCTGCCGGGGTCGGCAACAATCTTACTTGTCCAAAATATAGCACTGGAAGAGTCAACCATTATACAGTGGGTTTAAGGAAATACTTTCCTAAGGAGCAAATTCTTTCCTGTAGGAGTAGACCTTGGTTGATAACATAGATGAAAGTACTATTGTACTTTTGAATAAGTCTCCCATGAAGATGTATCTATTCACCTTTAGGAGCTTGCAGCCTCGGTAGCTGAGTCAGATGAGCATCTGACTGGTCATTAGGAGGTAGATCAATATCATATGACCTAAATGGTGTTGACTGGGCCATTATCCTTTAAACTTAAAATAATCCAAAAGCTTAATGCTTATCCTGCTGAATAAATAGTTTCATAAGCTGCGTGACAAAGAGTGTAGATCCTGATCAGGTCATCATGAAAACACACCTATATAATTTTGACCCCCTTGAACCCCACTTTTAAATTGTAAAACTGGGGTTTACAGGGGTATGCTTTATTTTCCTTATTTCTGCTCTAAAATATAGATTGAGGATACTGGTTAGAACTGCCTCGATGAGGTGGTTCTAATGAGTACCCACAATCTATATTTTGAGCAGAAATAAGAAAAATATCACAGTTTTTCATTTAGATTTTTTTTTTTTTTTTCGGCGGTTAAAGTTTACAATGTATTTGTATAGGGGTGTTTTTGTAATGTGGCTTCTGAAGCCATCTGATCAGGATCTACACTGTTTAGCAAAGATGGGGGTTGTCATATTCAGCAGGATAAGGGTCAAATGATCATAATCTTTGTTTCTTGCAGGTACACAATCTACCTCCAAATTTACAACCTTTTCATGTTATTCTGGTTGGTGAACTTCTGTATTGCCCTAGGAGAGATGGCCCTGGCCGGGGCATTTGCTTCCTACTACTGGGCCTTCCAGAAACCCAAAGACATACCCACCTTTCCTCTCTTAAGTTCAGTCGGTAGAGCTTTTAGGTAAGAATGTGTGTAGCTTTAATGAAGAAATGCTGTAAAGGCATCCTGTGAAGTTGGAAAGCAGATTTTGAAAAGATAATTGATCACATGCTCTAGACAATGTTAAACTTGGATCACATGGACCAATCAGAGGATTAACTGGGATCACATGGACGAGTCACCACAGGCCCACCTTGGTAGTTCAGTGTGGTGCACATCTGACTGGTGACTGCACCTGATCAGAAGTTTGCAGGTTTGGTACCTGCTGGGGTTGACAAAATTCTTTCGAAAAGACTGGTCATAAAATCTTTTCTACTGTTATTCTCTCCTTTCCCCCGATTCAAGAAGGGCAGTTGCCAGTATGTGCACAGTACTGGTTAACTGCTTATGTTTAAGTCTGCCCAAGTAGTATAGTTAGGTAAACTGACTAGCTTGATATGACTTAAATGGTGTTGTCTGGGCCATTAACCTAAGTAAAAAAAACAAAAACAAAATCACCATACAGGTAACTTGGATAACTACCAGTAATAGACAAGGATCTTGTGTGCAATGACCGTCAATAGAAAATACAGCTAAAGCTAGTTAATTAAAGGATTACAGCATCAGTTGTGATTAGGTTGGGTTTGTGTAGGTTGTGCTGGGGGCTTCTATTGCACATATTGCACAAAATCTACGCAGCCCTAGAGATGGACATGTATTTTTGAAACATAAAGTAATGTGTAACAGAGTCACCAGCATGGTATTTATATATCATTTGGAACCATCTCATTTTGTAACATTTCAAATTATTAAGTAACATTTCAATCCGTTTCCCTTTTTCTAATGCCCCATCTCTTGGAAGACAGCTTGAGATGGACAATTGCTTGAGGACTTGGGCGTTGATCTTCAGGCTGTTGTCAGTTATTGTGGGGAGGCGATTTCACTAAGTACTGTTAAACTGCTTACACAGTCTAAGCCTGTCCAGGAACAGTGCAGCTAATTGCAGCATAACCTTAACTGTTGACTCAGACGTAAAAACACAACACATAAACACATTAACAACATCTGTTCTAGGCATCATAGCCTAAATAAACTTGTTATGGACGAAAATGTTCAGGCAAGTACAGTATCTAATACACTGATATTTTTGCTGAAAACATTTCAGTAGTTTTTGCATTTGGCAAGCTTCTCACTTTTTCCAGCAAAAATATTAATGTATATGTCATATTGAATGATCAAAGTTTGATGATAGATTAACAAACAATGTCATGATTTTAAACAAAAAGTTCTGCTTCCAGTTCTGCATGAAGTTGTTTCCATAATCAGCTCAATTACTGAAGGACCAGTTGTTCAAAAACTTACGATTTCATTAGTTAACAACATACTTTTAGAATTTTTGGTAATTTAAAATGGGAAATATACTAATATTCTTGCAGATAAAATGTGAACAGCTTTTGCAATTGCAAAAGCTGCTCACATTTTTATAGGCAAAATTACCAACAGCTAAGGTCATATCAGACCAGTCACTTAGCTTCTCTGGCTTAGACAGTCTAAGCAGTTTACAAGTACTCAGAGCTGGCCTTGTTAGCTCAGTCAGATGCTGGTCTAACTGGTGATCAGGAGGACGTGGGTACGATATCTGTTGGGGTCGGCAACATTCTTTTGTGGAGATTGATCATGAAATCCTTTCTATGGTCATTCTCTCCCTTTCTCTGATTCAAGAAGGGCAGTTGTCAGTTTCTGGCGGAAGAACATGCACTGTACCGGTTAATATTGATGTGCAGTATTATTGTTATATCGTGATACAGTTCAGAAAAAAAAACATATCACAATAAGGTCTGCCAATACTGATATTTTCTATATTTTCTGTTTTCATCCATTTTTCATATTTTCTTTAGTAACTGATTGGTAAATACAGCTCAGTGAAAACAGAATCATTCCCGCAGCAAAAGTTAGTAATTTAATCTATTCCCACCCTTTATGTACAAGCCGGTCATAGCATAGGCCGAGCAAGGATTTCGGTGAATCGCGCACCTGTTGTTGTTGTATACGCCATTTTAGTGTAAGCCGCCCAGCATTTACAATTTAGCGTAATCGAGAGAAATCATAACAAACTTTACCATGGCCATCTAAAAGCCGATACCAAGCAACATTTCAGGTTGCAAAAGATGACAGTCACAAATAAAGTGACTGAAACCATCAACCTAATGCAACATTTTATGGCATTTTCAGATATTATCTTTATTTCACCTCATAACATTTGGACAGTTCTAGAAAGAACCTTGGACTTGGTTTTGTAAGTTCATGAGCAGGAATAGGTTAAATGATTTACACCAATGAAAACTCCCATCTTTTTCCCATATATACATGTAGTTGGGTTTTCCAAGTTCCAGTGTGTTTCAGATTGCTACATAATATATTGTGATACGTATCGTGATACGCAGTAACCGTATCGCAATATATCGTGATACGAAAATTCTGACAAAACCCATCCCTACTGATTAACCACTTACTTATAAGCCTGCCCAGGAAAAGTGTGGCTAGGTAAACTGACCGGCTCAAAAATGACCTAAGTAGTGTTGACTGGGCCGTTAAACTCCAATACAAACAAACAAAACAAGTACTCAGTAAGATCATTCACATACAGCAGATGGGTCAATCGCCAAGTTCTCCATCAACCATCCATCCATCTCAAGCCATCTCCCAAGAGACTGGGCATATCAAAAAGGACAAATCGGATAGATTAGTAGAAAACAACTAAAAAACAGCTCCTGTCCTATCCTGACCTGCTGCAAGCACAACAGCCCTTGCCCTACAGAAGCCAATGCAGTAGAATGCCCTGGCACTGAAAGCTCCATGGTTCCTTCACACCAACCAACCTTCTCCAGAATCAAAGTTACTAATATTGTTTGCAAATGGTAAAAACAGGTAAAAACATTGAGGGTCACTGATGAGGCCTAATTGGCCAAGACTAGCTATAGCTGGTCATAGCTATAGCTAGTCTCCAGAAAAAAAATGTAATTTTCCATTGTTTTCAGCTCTGCATTGAGACGCTTGCTTCCAAGAAATTTATAGAACATTTCTCATAATGTGGCTCATATTGTCTTATGCTTGCAACCCTGTTGACTTTACAGATATGTATGCATACAGTGTAGACCCAGATGAGACAGTCCATTATGATGAGTTGTCTCATCTGGATCTACGTTGTTAACCATCCTGGTATGAATTTGACTGCAGTCCAAATATCCAACGTTTGAGATATTCAAACTTAAAAGATGGAATTATCTTCCTCAGAAACTTGTGGATGAAATTGTCAGAGAGTGGTAATAAACATATGAGCTCTGTTTAATCCACCAAGGTAGATACTTAAAGGAATCATGGTCTGTAACACAATTAACCCGATTCTGTGCTGTCAATTCTTTGGTTTCATACTGTTTCAGGTATCATCTGGGCTCTCTAGCCTTTGGTTCATTGATCATCGCCATTTGTCAGTTAATCCGTGTGTTCCTAGAATATCTTGACCACAAGCTTAAAGGATCAGAAAATCCGGTGGCTAAGTTCTTCTTAAAGTAAGTATGGTTGCAGTAATTGTTCTGAATATACATGAAGCTATTTATAACACTGTCATTATAGCACAGTTTTAGATACAGCACAGTTTAAAGATGGATCCAAAAATGTTCAGATTATATAGAAAAATGACCATGAATGGTCTTTTTTTGGTCATTTTTCTCCATAATATGAACATTTTTGTTTAGAAATAAAATCATCGATCAACATCAACAGATTTTTTATTCACATGCAAGTACAGGGGCAATGTCCACATAAGTGGGCTCCCTTCCGGGTAGCTGGCTTGCTGCACGCATGGCAGATCTTACACCAGATCTCCAGGCTTGTCTATCATGAGGATCGTTAGCAGAGAGCTTCCATTCTCTGCAATCTCTTCCTGTCAGCTGCTTCCAGGTCATCTTGGGCCTTCCAGGCCCCCGCTTTCCACCTACCTGTATGTCACAGGCAGTCTTGACTGCACCGTTGGAGCGTTCCACATGTCCATACCAGCGGATCCTTCTCTCTATCAGGATGAGGTCCAGGTCCTCAATGCCAAGATGCTCAAGTAACTCACTGAATCTAATGGTGACAGCATCCTGTGCCTTGACATCACAGATCTATCTGATCTTTGCCCTGTCATTCCGCTGAAGACGTTGGAGGTTTGGCTTTGTCAATGGCCATGTCTCACTGGCATGGAGCATTGCGCTCCGCACACGAGCTGTACACACAGCCACGTGTCTTGAACAAGAGGTGGAGGGAAGAGAGAACTGGTAGCAACTCCTTGAATTTCTTCCAGGCTGTTTTCACACATGATGTGGTTGAATGGTCACAACCACCTGCTGCTGAGAGCATATCACCTAGTCTTCATCAGAGAGATACCCTTCTTAACCATATCAATAGTGATTGGGATGGGTGGCTCTTCCACTGGTGGTTCATCAGACAAGTGGTCTGGGTCCCAGTCAAACTCAACATTGAGTAGCCTTTGGTAGTGTTCTAACCAGGCCCTCTGCTTTGAGTCTTCACTCATTGACATCTCCCTTGCATCATTCTTTACTGGTTTGTCACCTACAACATCGGCATTATCTCTTCTCATCTGGTTTGCAAGGCGGTATACTACTTAGGGTCAATATTCTTGTATATCTCCTTCTTAGCTTCTTGGCAATCATGGTGCACCGCATATCTGGCTATGCCTTTGGCTGCAAGATATGATGCACGAGTGCCCTTACCAGTCTTCCATGCCTTAAAGGCTTGCCGCTTGGCTGCAATGACCTTATTAACATGCTCATTCCACCACCAGGTTTTGCGACAACAGTGGTGGGGCCGGGTTGTGCCACACCTCTTCAGTTGTCTTGAGCAGACTGGTCTTGATGCTGTTCCATATATCCTCAGTGGTAGCATCAGCTATATCTGCTGAGGCACTCACATGCTGGCTGAAAACCTCCTGGAAATGATTTCTTGTCTGAGATTCTTTCAGCTTCCAAACCTTTAGTCTGGCGGTGAACTTGCACTTGGGTTTAGTTGGCACGTCAATCCTCATGTCGCATACAAGAAGCTGATGTTGCAGGGCTACTTCCTCATCAGGGATCACTTTCACATCTGTGACAAGTTTGCACATTGTCCTGCGGAAAAGGATGAAATCTATCTGCGTCGCTGCGCTTCCTGACTTGTACATGATAAGATGACTGTCACATTTCTTGAAACGTGTGTTTCTAAGAAGCAGGTCAAATGCCAGGGCATACTCTGGGATCCTCTCACCCTCAACATCTGGTTCAGGTCTACCATACCCGATCCCACCATGCACTACCTTGTATCCTGTGCCTGCACTACCTACGTGGCCATTCCAATCTCCGCATGGGATCAGGAGTTTGTATCCTGGGATCCTGACAGTCACAGCAAGCAGTTGGTCAAAGAACAAGTCCTTAACTTCAGCACTTAAATAACTCTGTGGGGCATACACAACAAAAATGTTGTTTAACCTACATACAGTCGAACTTCGATGGCCCGAACCCCTTCGGGACCATAGAAATTTGTTCGAAACAGCGGTAGTTCGAGCCACTGTTGCATACTTCCAGAAAACATAACGGGGTATTTTTGGACTTCTTTTCGGTGTTCTGTAACATAAATGTATGCTGTGTGTACTCATTAGAATCGCCTCATTGAGGCGATTCTAATGAGTACACACAGCATACATTTGCAAGATAAAAGTAGAAAATCTCCTTAATTATCTTACACTTTTTCTTATGCAGAGGATTTCGTTCAAGAACGGGTTCGACACATCCATGGTAAACGAGCCATCGGTGTTCGAGCCATCAAAGTTCTACTGTACTTTAGTTTCCTACACTGTATTTGCCGTAAACAGTGGTTTAACATTTCTTTATTATCTTAGAAAAAAGAGTAGAATGTATAGATAAATCAAGTGCAGCTGTGAGAGAATCATTTTGCATCAACAGTAACCCATAAAATGCCAATCACGGCAATTGTTGTCTGCTTTGTCGCCTGCTGGTTACCTTAAAAGTAATTTTTTGCAAACAGCGTGGACCCACATCACGAAAACACGCCTGTATAATTTTGATCCCCTTGAACCCCACTTTTATATAGTAAAACTGGGGTTTCCGGGGGTATACCTTATTTTTCTTATTTCTGCTCTAAAATATAGATTGTGGGTACTCGTTAGAACCGCCTCGATGAGGCGGTTCTAACGAGTGCCCGCAATCTATAATTTGAGCAAAAATAAGAAAAATATCACAGTTTTTCATCATAAATGTTCATATTTTCGGCGATAAAGGTTGCAAAGCATTTGCATAGGCATGTTTGCGTAATGCAGATCAGACTGCTCCTGTAGGAAAAATATCAGATTTTTTTATCCGAAAATGTTCTGTTTTTGGTGGTAAAATTTTCAATATATTTGAATAGGCATGTTTTCTTAACGAACACAGTCTGCTCTATTCTTAAATGTGTAACTCAATAAGCTTTTCTATTTTAGGTGCCTTAAGTGTTGTTTCTGGTGCTTAGAAAAGTTCTTAAGATTTCTCAACAGAAATGCATACATTATGGTAAGTGCTTTCCCACTTTTCTTTCAGCCCTGAGGGCCAGTACAGCTGCGTATGCAAACAGTGCCGATCCTGATGAGGTATGATCATAACAAGCCCTCTCATCAGGATTTTCACTGTTTGATACCCTGTTAATCCTTAAGATGCCAGAAAAAAAACAACATCTGAAAATGCTGTCTGTGTCATCTCATCACAAAGCCCGCCTATTTAATTTTGACCCCCTTAAACCCACTTTTATACATAGTCAAACAGGGGTTTACAGGGGTATACATGCTTTTTCTTATTTCTGCTCAAAACAGCAAAACATAGATTGTGGATACTTGTTAGAACCGCCTCGCCAAGGTGGTTCTAGCCAGTTTCCACAGTCTATGTTTTGAACAGAAATATGAAAAATATCTTTTTTTTTTTTTTCTGAAAATTTTCATTATTGGAAAAATTTTCATTATATTTGAATAGGCAAGTTTTTGTAATGTGCTGCATCTTCTTGCAAATTTTTTTTGATATACAGTCGAACTTCAATGGCTCGAACACCTTTGGGACCTCGAAAATCTGTTCGAGGCAGGGGGAGTTCGAGCCACTTAGGGTTACTGCTAGGAGGCATAACGATATACTTTTAAACATCATTTCGGTGGTCCATAATGAATATGTATGCTGTGGTTACTCATCAGAATCACCTCAGTTGTAAGTTAAAAGACTAAAATCTCCTTAATTATCCCCCATTAGTTCTTATGTAGAGGATTTTGCTAGGGGCTCAAGAATGGGTTCGACACATCCATGGTAAATGAGCCATCGCTGTTCGAGCCATCAAAGTTCTACTGTATATTTGCAAGTTTTGGTAATGTGCTGCATCTTCTTGCAAAGTTTTTGAAAATATTTATCCATGTAGTTAAAAGGTGTAAACCCAGTCTCATCTGGGTGCATACTGTTTGCAACATTGACTTTTAACCCTTCTCTTGCTGAATATTCACTTTAGCCACACCCATCTCTGACTTTGAACCAATCAGATTACTTGATGTTATTTATTTCTACCAGTTCATAAACTGAATGTCAAACATTCTTCAGAAGCCATCTGATCTGGATCTACACTGTTTGCAAAGATTGGGGTTGTCGTGAACAGCAAGATAAGGGTTAAAGTAACCAGCAGACAACAAAGCAGGTTAAGAGTTCTGACCATTTGGACGAAATACCTATATGCATAGTAATTCTTCCATGGCTCCAAAAATGATCCTTTCTGGTGAAAAATTGCCAGCCTCGGTAGCTCAGTAGGATGCCTGTCTGACTGGTGATAGGAGGTCATGGGTTCAATACCTGCTGGGGTCAGCCACATCCTTTCTTGGAGATTGATCATGGAACTCCTTTTCATGGTCATTCACTTCCTTCCGCTGATCCAAGAAGGACAGTTTCTTTGAGGGTTGAAAACCCTTTGCTGACAAAAATGTTCTTAAAAAGATTTTTTTTCTTATCACACTCATTAAATCCAGAAGAGAAGTACCAACTTGTATTTTCTGGTCAAATAATTCCAGCAGTAAGAATACAACTTTTATCTTAACTCTTGTCCTGCTGAACAAATTAATTTTGTCACACCCATTACTGACTATCAACCAATCATATTACTTGCTATAATGTATTGATGCAAATTCCCAAACTGAATGGCAAAAAATGTAGATGCTGACTAGAATGATGTTCTCAGGTAAAAATCTATTTTATTGGTCTGTGTTGAAGGGCTGACTCAGACAAAACCTGTTTTTCTGAATATTGCAATTATGACTAAAATAGTTTCATATTCCACTAGAAATATAATATTTCTTTTATTAACCCATTTTGTACCAGAAACCCCAAAAGGAGTACCTTGGCAAACAGTGCAGGCCCATATCAGATGTTGCAGAATGCAGCGTCTGATCAGGGCCTTCACTGTTTGCTTAAAGTTCAGTCATTTTCCAAATAAATTTTGATGAAAACACAACCTGACACCCCTAAATTTTTAAATGGACTCCTGCTATTATATAAGGAGGAAGATTCCATTTGGTACAAAAAGGGTTAACTTGCAATAATCCCATACAGCTGTTGCATATGCATTTAGTTCCTGCTTGGACATCGAAATCCATGTTAATAATTATCCTAAAATTTAAATAAAAGTGCAAACTGCTTTAAAAAAATTACGATAACACACCCGTGCAACATTGTGCATATTATTCTTCTCCAAAATGACTACTTTTCTGATGAAAATCTCTGATATTTTTCTTATAAATACTGCAAACATAGATTGTGGGTGCTCGTTAGAACCGCCTCATTCAGGCGGTTCTAACGAGTACCCACAACCTATGTCTTGGTGTAAAAATAAGAAAAATACTGAATACCCCCATAAACCCCCATTTTCTCTATATAAAGTGGGGTATAGTGGGGTCTTCATTTCACAGACTTGTTCACGTGATGAGTCTTGATAATTCAGCTTCTCTTTAAGGGGAATGGACACACCTTCAGGGGAGGCAACTCCTACAAAAGTATTTTTGTCTCCCATGTCAATAAAGGTCAACTCTTAAAGGAAAGAATTTGCTCCTGAGGAGCAAATTCTTTCCTTTAAGAGCAGACCCCTTTTTAAGTGGAACAG
Organism: Lucinisca nassula; assembly: GCA_963580285.1. Lineage (NCBI taxonomy): Eukaryota > Metazoa > Mollusca > Bivalvia > Lucinida > Lucinidae > Lucinisca > Lucinisca nassula. The sequence goes on along the minus strand of OY757010.1, from coordinate 91,680,117 downwards.
GGCTTATAGAAGAGCAAACAGGAAGTCCCGAAAGTTGTCTCGCTTTGTTTGTTTGTATTGTTTGATTTGAGGTTTAACATCCCCGTCAACACTGTAAAGGTCATTTTGGAGACGTTGCTTCCAATTTTGTTGGACTTTTACCCGACATTGAGATGAAATGACATCTCAAGCCCTGTCGCCCAATGAAACCAATAGGGTTTATAAGCATGGACGGTCCGACACTCACACCGCTTTGCCTGGGCAGGCTTAGATACTCTAAGCGGTTTACCAGTACTCGTGTTCGGTTGGATTCAGCTCTGCGTGGAAGCATCATGCAGCCCATATATTTCTTCAAGCCCGGATGGGCGGGGGCCTAAAATGCTAGGTCACACAGGCCCATCACTCAAAGGGTTAAGGACATTTGCAAGAATTTATTATATTAACCAACTGAACCTTACCACAGGAACATAAGTTGTAAGCAAGGCACTATCAAAAGTCCATGCAATATTCAGTTATACAATGTTTCTTTAACTTCAGTGGGTAAGTACTAAGGTTTGCCATGTTTTCACCCTTAAGATGCCAAGGAAAACTGCATCTTAAATGTTGTCTGTTTATGTTGTCTGCTGAATCCCTTGCAAAGTTTTTAAAAAGTAATCCCTACAGACAAACAGTTGGATCCTGATCAGTGTGATATAGATCCACACTGTTTGCAACAATGACTTTTAAAGTAACCAGCAGACAACAAAGCAGACGACAATTGTTGTGATATGCATCTATGGGATGAAATGTTTAATCAGTCACCAGTTGCATAATGATAACAAAGTTTGCATTACACAAACATGCCTATACAAATACATTGCCACCTTTATCACCGAGAAAATGGACATTTTATGCTGAAAAATTGTGATATTTTTCTTATTTCTGCTCCAAATATAGATTGTGGGCACTCGTTGGAACCGCCTCATCGAGGTGGTTCTAACGAGTACCCACAATCTATATTTTAGAGAAGAAATACCGGTAAGAAAAATTAGGTATACCCCCAGAAACCCCAGTTTTACTATATAAAAGTGGGGTTCAAGGGGGTCAAAATTATATAGGCATGTTTTCGTGATGGGGCTGAATCTTGTTGCATCTATTGGATTTGCTTTTTCTTGCGAGTGGCAATTTTAAATTTGGCGGCTGCTGATAACTTTTACAAATAGTTCTGACCCAGATCTGGCCCAACAACACGTTGGGTTCTGAACTGGATCCAAATTGTTTGACATTCTGATGGTATTGCTAAAAGATCTTTTTGAAAAAGTCGATTTTAAAAAAAATCCACAGATGTCAAAAAGCATGTAAAATTACCCAGCATGCAAAGAGTTAAGAGTTAATCTTATTCCAGATTGCCATACATGGAAGAAATTTCTGTTTATCAGCAAAGAAAGCATTTATGCTTATTCTACGGAATGCTGTAAGGTTAGTACATCTATTTGCAATGTTATCAACACCCTAGTCGAAGTTTATTTAGTGTTAACATTCTCAGCCCTGTAGACACTGCAGTGGCCTGTGCAAACACAAAAATCGATACTCCAGTCTGTTTTTGGTTTGAATCTTTAATTTTGCATTTTATGAATATATGTTTGTTTTTGAAATGATGCATGGCAACAGAGATAAGGTGCGTATTTGATGATAATTGAATAATAAGTTTTGTCAGTACTCAATAAAAAACCTAAGCTCTGGGTATTCATCAGAACTGCCTCACTGAGGCAGTTCTAATGAATACCCACAGCATAGGTTTAAAATGAAGGTATGCTGTGTGTACCCAGCGGTCAGATCTCCATATGACCTTAGGTGTTGGTGTGACGTAAAACTCAACCATGCACACACATGCTGTGTGTAAGTATTACAATCAAGGCGATTCTAATGAGTGTACAACACAGAGTTTCAAGATTAAAATTAGAAGAATCTCCCTAAATACTTGTATTTTAAATTTCTTGAGTTACATGAAAAATTCACTAGGGATTCAAGGAGGGGTTTAAATCAGCCATGATGTTCGGCCCATTGGTGTTTGAGCCACCGATTGTTTGATTGATTGATAGATTGTGTTGGAGTTTAAGGACAAGTCAACCCTTGTGGGTCATTTTGTGTTGTCTCCAAGAGAAAGAGAGAAAAGAGATAGAAGAGATAGTAGAGGAGATGAAATAGAAGGGATGAGGAAAATGAATGAAAATGAACAAACAGAAAAATTAACAGCTTTCCACATGTTCCCTTACCTGCTGCAAGGACAACAAGCCTTTCCCAACTGAAAGCCAATATCAGTTGGACACCTTGTGACGTAAGATACACAACACCTTCACTTAACTGGAACCCGCCCATTGGGGCTTGGAGAAATAGAAAGGGCTGCATTATGCTTCCACGCAGAGCTGAAACTGATCACACATGAGTACTGGTAAACTGCTTAGGAGGTCTAAGCCTGCCCAGACAAAGTGATGCGAGTGGGACCATCCATGCCTATAAATCCTATTGGATACATTGGGCAGCAGGGTTTGAGATGTCATTTCATCTCAATTTCGGGTAAAAGTCCCACAAAATTGGAAGCATCGTCTCCAAAATGACCTAAATAGTGTTTAAAGGAATGTTAAACCTCAAATCAAACAAACAGACAGACAAACAAACAAACAAAACCTTCGCCTCACCCAATAATCCCCTCAAGCTAATGAAGTTTTACTGTTACTGATGAGAATGTTCTAATTTCAGAGTGATAGTGGTAGATAAAGTAACAGACTTCCTGCTATTGATAGGGAAATTGTTGGTAGTGGGTGCAACAGGTAGGTAGTATACTGAGATACTCTACTCAATTTGGCATATTTGCCCTTAAGATGCCATTCACAACAATTGCCGTCTGCTTTGTTGTCTACTGGTTTCTTTAAAAAGTCATGGTTGCAAACAGTGTGGACCCTGATCAGACTGCTCTTCTAGGATTCTTGGAGCAGTCTGATTAGGGTTCACACTGCTTGCCTGTATGCAGAAATGCGTTTGAAAAGCTTGCAAGAAGATTCAGCAGACGACATAAACAGACAGCATTTTCAGATGCAGCTGTTATTGGTGGCTTGAGGTTTAACACTATGTCTTGCATCATAGAATATAAGAATCTTATATGGGTGTGAGGGGTGGATTGAAAAATCCGTCCCGAGGGACACTGTCCGGCATCACGAGGCTTGCCGAGTGATGCCGGACAGTGATCCCGAGGGACGGATTTTTCTATCCACCCCTCACACCCATATTGGATTCTTTTTCTTGCATACCTTCCATTTCTATTGCGAATTTTTAAAACTGCTGTCACTTCGGTTACCGACGTCCGCCATTTTGTGATGACAGGAATGTTTAATGACGTCACGCATGACGACACCGCGCATGAGGTTGTAATCAACCAGTGCATTTATCAAACACGCGATTATATTCGATTTGGGGTCGGAACACCAGGGTCAGAACATAAATTTCTATCCCAGGGTAAAATCACGGATTTCCTTGTCTGGTGTGCAAGAAAAGGAAGTCCTGTAATTTACCCTGGGATAGAAACTTTTATCATATCCAGGTTATCCTACCCAGGGACAAGATAAAATCGGAATATTCTCACACCTTCTGTTTAAACTCATTGAATAAACCTCCTGTAGGCTATTGTTTAAGGTTGACATCACTGCATGTTACATGACATCACTAAAAATCACAGTATAGTGGCATCACTAAACATCACAGTATAGTGACATCACTAAACATCACATTATGGTGGACATCATATCACCAATCAAAGTGTGATTGCAGTATTAAAAATCCAAGCTCAGAAATGAAAGGTATGCAAGAAAAAGAACCTTACATAGGTGTGAGAGGTAGCTAGAAAAATCAGTCCCTCGGGATCACATTCCATTCACACTCTGAATGACAAACATCTGTTCAGCTCCTGATCAGATAGCTTCTGAAGCCATCGGAATAAAAAAAACAAACAGATAGGCCTGAGAAAACAGTGTAGAGCCAGATGAGATGCCACAGACTGTGGCATCTCATCAGGGTCTACACTGTTTGCCACTCATCCAGCTTTCTTTGAGTAAATTGTTCTTGTTCAAATTATAGAACTGGGGCCAGTTGTTCAAAGCATCATTAGCTTAACGAGCTCGTTAGTGGTCATATTGTTAACTCTTCAAGCAAGTACAATATCAAAAATTTTTGTATTTTTGCTGAAAAAGTGTGAGCAGCTTTTGCGGATAGCAGCTTTTGCATCCGCAAAAGCGGATGCAAAAGCTGCTCACATTTTTTCAGCAAAAATTTCAGTATATTTGCCATATTTAATGATCAAAGTTTTAACGATACGATAACTAATGACGTCGTTAGTTTTGAACAACTGGCCCATGGTGTGGTAAACAACTCAAGGTGTCCAAATACTAAGGGTAAATACTATGGGTAAATGCAGTAAGTGTCTTAATAATATGTGCAAGTATTTACATTTATTTTATACTCTACAGTGAAATCGAAGCATACATGTATCTGAAACAAATAAGTGATATTTTCACAGTGTGAAAACTGTAAATGATATTTTCACAGTGTGAAAGATAAAATGACCATGTTATTTTCACAGTAGCAGCTCGGACTACTTTTTCTTGCCAAAACTTATATGTTATCTTTAAAATAAGTCTGTAAAATACCTTGAAAAGCACTCTTTGAACTATAAAAATGCTGTATTCAAACTGGTGATCTGTTTATGTTATGAAACTGACATTTGTGACGTCATAGCCAGATCAAAATTGTGACATACAATAACATCGATCAGTTACCGTAAATATCGGTTTAAATTATAAAATAAAAAGAAAATTTACTTTTTTTGATGGATACCAAAAATATTTCATCTAGTGTGTTGACAACATCCGAATTTTCACTCGTTGTATGCGATACCAAAAATATTTCACCCAGTGTGTTGAAAACATCCGAATTTTCACTCGTTTTCAACACACTCGATGAAATAGTACCAAAAATATTTCATCGAGTGTGTTGAAAACATCCAAATTTTCACTCGTTTTCAACACACTCGATGAAATAGTACCAAAAATATTACATCGAGTGTGTTGAAAACATCCAAATTTTCACTCATTGTACGAGTGGAAATTCGGATGTTTTCAACACACTCGATGAAATAGTACCAAAAATCCACCTCCAAAAAGTAAATATCCTCTATGTATTCTGTATGTACATTTCAGCTTGTGCCTCTTACTTCTTTTTCGATGGTAAAATAGAGTTCTTGAATGATTACCAGCCATCTCTCAACTTCTATATTGTCCCAATTGTGGTAAGTACCAATTAAGAAATGAAAGTAATTTCTTATTGTTCATTGAAGCATAAACACCAATGGGTCACAAGCAAAATAAGTGAACCCCAGGGTTTCATTTAAACTTGCTTGATAGCCGCCGCCCATTGGGGCTTGAAGAAATAGATGGGCTGCATGATGCTTCCATGAGCTGATATGAGTGAAATAATCTTGAAAGGGCGGTAAAACCAAAACCAAAAAAAAAAAAAGCCTGCCCAGGCAAAGCGGTGCGAGTCGGACCATCCATGCTTATAAACCCTATTGGTTTCATTGGGTGACAGGGCTTGAGATGTCATTTCAAAGTCCCACAAAATTGGAAGCAGCATCTCCAAAATGACCTATATAGTGTTGATGGGGACGTTAAACCTCAAATCAAACATACAACAAACTTGCTTGTGATCCGATGTTGTTCATGTCACAAGCAAAGTATGAGAACTCTGAACTTTGCCCGTGACCCAATGTTGTTCATACTTCAATAAACGTTAACTTCATTACCTTCATTACTTACACATATTTTCATTGTTTTCCATTATTTGACTCAAAGTCTGGTTTGATTTGTTTTATTTGAGGTTTAACGTCCCCGTCAACACTGTAAAGGTCATTTTGGAGACGTTGCTTCCAATTTTGTGGGACTTTTACCCGACATTGAGATGAAATGACATCTCAAGCCCTGTCGCCCAATGAAACCAATAGGGTTTATTAGCATGGACGGTCCGCCTCGCACCGCGGTTCCTGGACAGGCCTAGATCCTCTAAGCGGTTTACCAGTACTAGTGTGCGGGCCGGATTCAGCTCTGCGTGGAAGCATCATGCAGCCCATATATTTCTTCAAGCCCCTATGGGTCTGGTTTGAGGGCTAAAAATTAAACAAGAAAAGAATTGGACACAGTTTTCATGTTATCATTGGAAGTGGACTGTTGACATTATAACAACCCCATCATCCAGTGCTATTGGAGAAAACCATGGCAGGGTTCAACATTAACTTTTTAAATAACTGGACAAGATGATTGTGTAACTCTTGGGATGCACTGTGTTTTTTGGGATTTTTACCCTACATTTGAGATGAAATGACATCTCAAGTCCTGTCGCCCAATGAAACCAATAGGGTTTATAAGCATGGTCGGTCTGACTCACACCGCTTTGCCTGGGCATGATTAGATCCTCTAAGCGGTTTACCAGTACTCATGTGTGGTCAGTTTCAGCTCTGCGTGGAAGCATCATGCAGCCCATCTTTTTTTAAGCCCCGATGGGCAGGGGCTGGAAAGTCATACTAAAGTGATACATTAGTTCAACAATAGTCAGGTTATTTTCTGTTATTATTATAGCAACAAATAAAAAACAGAAACCTGTTTTTAAGAAACTGAGTTTAATAAAATGTGGATTTCAATAACTGGTGGCAGATTTTCAACTGGACCATTTTGACCAGCCAGCCACAGACATTACTAGACCTGACTAGCTTTTCACTAGACAATTTATATCGGTCCTGGGTTAATGTTGAACCCTGTCATGGTTTATATTGATGTCAATTAATGATAATGTGATGTCGTGTGAGCAATTATGTATTCGTTGAACTATGTGAATCTGTGAATGCTAATCTTACCAAAAATAATTCAGGTTTCGTCTAAGAATGTGTTCTAAGTCAGATTTAGCCCCCATGACATAGCCTTCAACACAATTCTTGTTCTTAAGAAATGAAGATGATTTTAAGTCATTCATTGAATTATAATTGTATCACATTCATTTTTGGGATCCATTTTTAACCATCTAATTTCCAATACCATGCTATAATGATCAGTGGTATAAAGAGGCTGTGTTGTACAACTCTTCCTCGTGGGAACATTCTTATCTGAATCTTTACTATATGTTCAGAAATTCATTACATTCTGTTAATGGAAACTCCTCTGAAATGTTAGAAATGTGACTTTGTCTCAAAATCAGGTTGAGCTGATGGCGAACAGTGTTGACCTAGATCAGACTGCTCCTATGGAGCAGTCTGATCTGGGTCAATACTGCTGGCTTAGATCTTTCATGCATTTTGATAGTAGTAATTCTTAATAAAAAATCTGAGATGGGCCAGACTCGGTGGTCAGATGCCAGTTTTATCCAGTTATATTCTTTCATGGAGAATAATCATGAAATACTTTCTACGGTCATTTTCTTCCTGCTACTGATTCAAGAAGGGCAGTTGCCAGTGAAAGAGTGTGCACTGTACTGTTTATTTGTTTGATTTGAGGTTTAACGTCCCCCTCAACACTATAAAGGTCATTTTGGAGACGTTGCTTCCAATTTTGTGGGACTTTTACCCGACATTGAGATGAAATGACATCTCAAGCCCTGTCGTCCAATGAAACCAATAGGGTTTATAAATATGGACGGTCCGCCTCGCACTGCGGTTCCTGGACAGGCTTAGATCCCCTAAGCGGTTTACCAGTACTAGTGTGCGGGCCGGATCCAGCTCTGCGTGGAAGCATCATGCAGCCCATATATTTCTTTAAGCCCCTATGGGCGGGGGCCGAACTGTACTGTTTAACAGCTGGTATATAAACCTGTACGAGAAAAGTATGATGTGTGGTCAAATATATTGACTGTCTCAGTGTGACTTGAACAATGTTGACTGAGCTGTTATACTCCAAATCACGAAGTACTGCAATAGACTGTACTTTGATTTATTCTCACCTGAGATTAATGATCATCTCCAATGTAAGTGAAATAAATTAATTATACACCACAGCCTCATTGTAACACATTTTGTTATTACACAGTTTTGGATATAACACGGTTTCAAGATGGATCCCAAAAATGTATAGATTATATAGAAAAATGACCATAAATGGTAATTTTTCCGTATAATATATACATTTTTGATTGGATACAACATGGTTGTTTAACTAACACAGTTTCTGCTTTGGACCCCACTTATGGTGTTATAAACAGGTTGTAGTGTAATGTAAATTAACCCAAATCCTCTGACACATGTTTTTCTTTTGTTTCCAGTTAGTGACAGTAGGGTCCTATGTGATAGCATCTTGTTTCTTCAGTGTGTACCACATGGCGGTGGATACCCTGTTCCTCTGTTTCTGTGAGTAGTTGGCGTGCCCAGTATTGCAGGATTTTTAGCCTATTGTTTTCCTTTTACAATATTTGGACCTGGCTCTGAGTGAGTGTTTGAGTTTTACGTCTTGCCAACAGCTAAGGTCATACGAAGATGGGACCTCGGTTTAAAATGCATCTGAAAGTCTGGAGAAGCCCGGGATCGATCCTGGGACATCTGGTTTACATGGCGAGTAGCGTAGCTACTACGCCACGGAGGCTTCTTGAGACCTGGCTCTGTGCTAGATGATTTGTACATCTGGGCCCCATTTTTCAAAGCATACATTATGATCACACACCCATGTGACACAGTGCTTTATTTTTTATCCCCAAACTAGTTACTTTTCTGGTGTAAATTTATGATTTTTAGCTCACCAGAGCCAAAGGCTCCGGGGGAGCTTATAGGATAGGCAGTTGTCCGTCGTCGTCTGCGTTATATGTCCGTCGTCAACACTTTCAAACGACTTCTCCTCTGAAGCCACTGGGCCGATTGGGATCAAATTTTATTTGTAGCATCCTTGTGCTGGGGGATTGAAAGTTTATGTTTTTTATGAAAATCGGCTCATTAGTTTGGTTGCTATGGCAGCTTAGAGTTCCCATAGACTTATAATGGGGAAAATTGAAAAATGGCATTTACTACCAAGCCTCTGCAGATATTTTGACAAAACTTTCATAGAATTGTTCCTTAGACAATCTACTCTCTGCCATATGAATTTAGGGCTGCTGCTCATTTGTATTGGTTGCCATGGAAACCAAAATGAAAAAAAAAATAGAAAAAAAAATACTTTAAAAATCATCTCCTCAGAAACCGTATGCTCTATGATGCTGAGAGTTTATGGAAATATTCACCATATTTGCCTTTACAGGTTTTGTGGTTTTTATGAAATTCGGCTGTTTAGTTTGGTTGCTATGGCATATGCTTATAATGGGGAAAATTGAAAAATGGCATTAACTACCAAGCCTTTGCAGATATTTTGACAAAATTTTCATAGAAACGTTCCTTGAGTAAACTTCTCTCAGCCATATGCTTTTATGTCAACCTGTGCGTCCTGTAGGTTGTGCCAGGGCCATGCCCTGCCCCCTCCACTTCATGAAATGCCTTATATCTCAGAAACCTTACAGATCCCCACCCCTAAACCATATATATTCTTGTTCCTTATGATAAGACACATTAAGTGACACCAACCTGGGGGTTCCCCCGAATGTGCCGGGGACATGCCCCACCCCCTCCACTTCATTAAATGCCATTTATCTCGGAAACCATTCAGATCCCGACCCCTAAACCGTATATATTCTTGTTTCTTATGATAAGACGCACTCAATGACAGCAACCTGGGGGTCCCTCGGGATGTGCCTGGGCCATGCCCCACCCCCTCCATTTCATAAACATCCCAATATCCCAGAAACCCTACAGATCCCCACCCCTAAACCGTATATATTCTCGTTCCTTATGATAATTCGCATTCAGTGACACCAACCTTGGGGACACCCAGGATGTGAGGGGGCCATGCCCAACTCCCTCCACTTCATAAAAGGCCAAATATTCCAGAAACCTTACAAATCCCCACCCCTAAACCATATACTTGTTCCTTATGATAAGATGCATTAAGTGACACCAACTTGGGGGTTCCCCCAGATGTGCCGGGGACATGCCCCACCCCCTCCACTTCATAAAATGCCATTTATCACAGAAACCATTCAGATCCCCACCCCTTAACCACATATATTCTTGTTCCTTATGATAAGACGCACTCGGTGACACCAACCTCGGGGTCCCCCCCCGGATGTGCCGGGGCCATACCCCATCCCCTCCACTTCATAAAAGGCCAAATATTCCAGAAACATTTCAGATCCCCTACAGATCCCAGCCCCTAAACCATATATATTCTTGTTCCTTATGATCATTCGCATTCAGTGACACTAACCTGGGGGACACCCAGGATGTGAGGGGGCCATGCCCAACCCCCTCCACTTCATAAAAGGCCAAATATTCCAGAAACCTTACAAATCCCCACCCCTAAACCATATATATTCTCGTTCCTTATGATAAGATGCATTAAGTGACACCAACTTGGGGGTTCCCCCAGATGTGGCGGGGACATGCCCCACCCCCTCCACTTCATAAAATGCCATTTATCACAGAAACCATTCAGATCCCCACCCCTTAACCATATATATTCTTATTCCTTACGATAAGATGCTCTCAGTGACACCAACCCCTTCACTTCATAAAGGCCAAATATTCCAGAAACATTTCAGATCCCCACCCCTAAACCATATATATTCTTGTTCCTTATGATAAGACACATTCAGTGACACCAACCTAGCAGTCACCCAGGGCATGCCCGGGCTATGCTCCACCCCTCAACTTCACAAATGACCATATATCTGAGAAACTGTTCAGAACCCTACCCCTAAACCATATATTCTTGTTCCTTATGATAAGACGCAATCAGTGACACCAGCATGGGGACTCCCGGGGTGCCACCGGCCATGTCCCATCCCTTTACTTCATTAAAAGTCATATATCTCAGAAACTGTTCAGATCCCCACCCCTTAACCATATATATTCTTCTTCCTTATGATAAGTCCCCACTTCATAATAGACCATATATCTCAGAAACCATTCAACTCCCCACCCCATAATCACATATATTCTTGTTCATTGTTTTTGTTTTTGTTTGATTTGGGGTTTAACGTCCCCGTCAACACTGTATAGGTCATTTTGGAGACGTTGCTTCCAATTTTGTGGGACTTTTACCCGACATTGAGATGAAATGACATCTCAAGCCCTGTTGCCCAATGAAACCAATAGGGTTTATTAGCATGAACAGTCCGCCTCGCACCGCGGTTCCTGGACAGGCTTAGATCCTCTAAGCGGTTTACCAGTACTAGTGTGCAGGCCCGATTCAGCTCTGCGTGGAAGCATCATGCAGCCCATATATTTCTTCAAGCCCCTATGGGCGGGGGCACTCTTGTTCATTGTTATTAGACACATTCAGTCACCCCCATCTTGAGGGGTCCTCAGGGGCCATTTCTCTCCCATCCACTTCATAAAAGGGCCTCATATCTCAGAAACCGTTCAGCATTCAGTGACAGCAATCTTGGGCTTTTCTGGGATCCACCATGCCTGAATCCCTCCACTGCTTAAAAAGCCTTACATCTCAGGAGCCAAACATATCCCCACCGCTTAACCATAATGTCTCTGCTTCTTTTGATAAGATGCATTTAGTGACACCAACCAGGGCTCCATTGGGTTCATGCCCCACCCTCTCTACTTTATAAAAGACCTAATATTTCAGATACAGTCCACATGAGTGCTCGTTTGGGTATGGGGTTTGTTTGGGAGACTTTATAATTGGTAGATTAAAATCATATCCTGTTAAAATACAATGTCATGGGCAGTGCCCACCTGAGCTGTGGTTTATGAAATTTGGCTCTTTGGTTTGTTTGCTATGGCAAGTTAAGAATTTCCATTGACTTATAAATAGGGAAAATTGAAAAATGACATTTATGCCTTTCAAGATATTTTGTCCAACTTACATAGAAATGTTTCTTTAATAATGTTCTTTTAGGCCTATTATTAAGGATGCTCACTCATACAACAAAAATATATATAGATACAACTACTTTTATTTATCTCCTTTTTCACACAGTTAATAAAACATTTTTTCAATCAAACTGTGTTTTGTTATCTGACTTTTCAGTCTTTTTAATATCTGGCAGTATGTGGACACCGAGTAGATTCAGGTCGAAGGGGGGGACGCAGTGACAGCATATAACCTTGCTCGCACGAAAACGGGCACCAAATTATTAATTTGTTTGCACTCAAAATATTGTGCAGTCCAATTTTGAATTTTGAGTATTCCAAAATATGCACACACTCCAAATGTGTGCTCCAAGATTTTGTAACATTCCAAAAATTGCGCACTACCTATAGTACGCTCCAAATTTTGTAACAGAGTATTCCAAATATTGCGTACATCCTGTTTGTACGCTCCACAATTTTTTAACATTCCAAATATTGCGCACATCCTGTTTGTACGCTCCAAATTTTGTAACAATCCAAATATTGCGCACATCCTATTTGTACGCTCCAAGTATTCCAAATATTGCATACATCTTGTTTGTACGCTTTACAATTTTTTAGCATTCTAAATATTGCGCACATCCTGACTGTACACTCCAAATTATGTAACAATCCAGATATTGCGCACATCCTATTTGTACGCTCCACTCTATCCCAACTATTATGCACAAACTATTGTGCACTCCAATTTATGCACTCCAGCTAATCTTGACATTGAGCACTCCGTAATGTGCACTCCAAAATGCATTCCATGACACGCATTCCATACCATCTTCTGCATTATACAATGCATACCATGTAAACCATCCCATATTATATATATTCAAATAGCCCCGGCTGCACGTGCGAACCTTACTTATGACTTGCAATTTAGAAATTTTTGAGTATGACCCAGGGGGAACATATCCTTAGGTTATGGCGAACCATTTCCATGAAGGAGATGCCACCCAGTTCAAGGAGAAGTTCTGAAAGAAACAAACTTCAGCTTTGCTCCCAGCAACCAGTACCCGGAATCTAGGCTGAAGAACAAATCCTCAGGTTATGGCGAACCACTTCCATGAAGGAGATGCCACCAAGTCCAAGTAGAAGTCCTGAAAGAAACAAACTTCAGCTTTGCTCCCAGCAACCAGTATTTGGAATCTAGGCTCAAGGCGTAAAGTTTCATTACAACCAAACAGCTGTCTAAGCAAAGCGTCCCCCCCATCGAATGCTGAATTCCGCCACAGCAAATTTATGATGCCCCACATAAATTTGTCCCCCAATTCAGCAAGTCAACATTTTTATGAATATAGCCTTTTTATCCTTGTCCTGTTATTCTAACTACATATTACGATTTTACATTTGGGAAGAAGGGTCTGTAACAAATTGATTGACTACTTCCTCAAATGTATTAAAAAATATGATATTGCCCACAGCAGTGAGATGAACCCTATCCGTCTTAAATAGCCCTGTTGTATTGAAATCAAGCACATGCTTGATTGTTCGACCTCCTACATTAAAAGCAGGCTGTCTACCCTATTGGTTTATACGCCTCCTTTGATCCAGCTTTTTAAGCCCTTCATGAGTGTTGTCCGCCCCCAGTCACGACTGACAATTAGGGAGGATGTCTGATCATACCGTTTGGGCTTCCGGATAGACAGAAGCCATGTATGCAAATTAGCTTTTAAAAGTCTTTAAAAAGTTTGCTTTGGGACCACTCAACAAGGTTGTTGCCCCCGAGGTGAATAATTATCATCACTAGGGTTGAATGAAACTGCAGCAACCATTGGAGCTCGGTGTCGTAGTGATCCCAGTGCACCCCCTTTACCCTGATAAAACATTTTAGCTAACAATCACTGCATTAGCTGGAAGTCTGAGACCTGACACACTGTCAGCAAGGTGTGAAACCAGGGAATCACCGATAAGCCATATATCTGTAACAGACAATTTAAAGACGTATGTACCATGTTACCGCCCCAGTTTTCCATCAACCAAGTTCTTTTATGGCTATACTAGAATACCCTTAGCTGCCAAATTAATAGCCCTGCCAATTCTAAAGGAATGTGCAGCATAAAGTTGCTTTGGAAGTCCTAGTTTATTTTCTACAGCTTTCACAAGAATGCCACTGAGCTGACAGTGCTTTAATGAATGGCCATTCCGGAGACAAAAAAAAAAAAAAGTCTAGACTACCATCAGGCTTCCACCTCATATATTGTTTGACAACCAAGGCAACATATAGATGCATTGATTGCAAGTGGGATGCACAATATTGTTGGAGGGCATTTATGTCTCAACTAATTCTAAAGATGAAGTATTTATTTATCTAGTTTATTTATCTGATTGGAACTATCTCATCCAACATTACCCTGCATGAGTGGGTATGTTTGATTAGAATGTGGTGAACTGCAAGGTGCAGTGCTCAGTACTCTACATTTTAATAAATACACAAATGGAAATATCTCATTAAACATTACCCTCTGTGAGTGGTAAGGTTGATCCGAAGATTTGAAACGAATGTTGTGTACTGCAAGGTTCAGTGCTCGGCACTCTACATTTTTAATATGTCATGGAAATATCTCGTTTAACATTGCCCTCCGTGACTTGGTAAAGTTGGTCTGTAATTTTGAATAGAATGTGGTGTACTGCAGGGTGCAGTTCCCAGTACACTACTGTTTTTTTTGTTTTTTAGCTCACCTGTCACGTAGTGACAAGGTGAGCTTTTGGGATCACTTTTTGTCCGTCGTGCGTGCGTCCGTCCGTCCGTGTGTGCGTGCTTAAACTTTTTATTCAAACGACATCTCCTCCTAAACCACTGATCAGATTTTGACCAAACTTCACAGCAATGATCCTTAGGTGGTCCCCTTTCAAAGTTGTTCAAATGGTTCCGGTCCGTTGCACATCTGGGTCACAGGAGCCAAAAATAGATTTTTTTCACCGAAAACTTAAAAATTCTTCTTCTCTGAAACCACAGGGCCCAGGTCTTTGATATTTGGTATGAAGCTTCATCTAGTGGACCCCTACCAAGATTGTTCAAATTATAATGCTGGGGCCAAAAATGCCCCCGCCCCGGGGCCCTTTGGTTTTACATGGGCTTATATAGAGAAAATCTTTAAAAATCTTCTTCTCTGAAACCGCAAGGCCAAGGTCTTTGATATTTGGTATGAAGGTTCATCTAGTGGACCCTTACCAAGATTGTTCAAATTATAGTGCTGGGGCCAAAAATGCCCCCGCCCTGGGGCCCTTTGGTTTTACAGGGGCTTATATAGGGAAAATCTTTAAAAATCTTCTTCTCTGAAACTGCATTGCCCAGGTCTTTGCTATTTGGTATGAAGGTTCATCTAGTGGACCCCTCCCAAGATTGTTCAAATTATAGTGCTGGGGCCAAAAATTCCCCCGCCCCAGAGCCCTTTGGTTTTACATGGGCTTATATTGGGAAAATCTTTAAAAAACGTTCTTCTCTGAATTCACAAGGCCCAGGTCTTTGATATTTGGTATGCAGCTTCATCTAGTGGACCCCTACCAAGATTGTTCAAATTATAGTGCTGGGGCCAAAAATGCCCCCGCCTCCGGGCCCTTTAGTTTTAAATGGGCTTATATAGGGAAAATATTTAAAAATCTTCTTCTCTGAAACCGCATGGCCAAGGTCTTTGCTATTTGGTATGAAGCTTTATCTAGTAGACCCCTACCAAGATTGTTCAAATTATAGTGCTGGGGCCAAAAATGCCCCCGCCCAGGGGCCATTTGGTTTTACAGGGGCTTATATAGGGAAAATCTTTAAAAATCTTCTTCTCTGAAACCGCAAGGCCCAGCTCTTTGCTATTCGGTATGAAGCTTCACCTAGTGGACCCCTACCAAGATTGTTCAAATTATAGTGCTGGGGCCAAAAATGTCCCCGCCCCAGGGCCCTTTGGTTTTACATGGGCTTATATAGGGAAAATCTTTAAAAATCTTCATCTCTGAAACCGCATGGCCCAGGTCTTTGCTATTTGGTGTGAAGCCTAATCTAGTGGACCCCTACCAAGATTGTTCAAATTATAGTGCTGGGGCCAAAAATGCCCCCGCCCCCGGGCCCTTTTGTTTTACATGGGCTTATATAGGGAAAATCTTTAAAAATCTTCTTCTCAGAAACCGCATGGCCCAGGTCTTTTATAATTGGTATGAAGCATCATCTTGTGGAACTCTACCAAGATTGTTCAAATTATAGTCCTGGGGCCAAAAATGCTCCTGCCCCGAGACCCTTTGGTTTTACATAGACTTATATAGAGATAACCTTTGAAAATCTGCTTCTCTGAAACTGCAAGGCCCATGTCTTTGATATTTGGTATGGAGCTTCATCTAGTGGACCTCTACCAAGATTGTTCAAATTATAGCCCTCCAGCCACAAATGCCCCCACCCCGGGGCCCTTTGGTTTTACATAGGCTTATAATATATAGAGATAATCTTTGAAAATCTTCTTCTCTGATACAGCAAGGCCCAGGTCTATTTGGTATGAAGCTTCATCTAGTGGACCTTGCCCCGGGGCCATTTGGTTTTACATAGGCTTATGCTGGGAATATCTTTAAAGAAAATCTTCTTCTCTGAAACCCCAAGGCCCAGGTCTTAGATATTACTGGATCTTTGCCAAGATTGTTCAAATTATAGCCTTTGTTGATATTTGGTATGAAGCTTCACCTTTTTAGACCTCCCTCAACATTATGCACATTAGAGCCCTGGGGTCAATAATGGCCCTCCCCAGGGCCTACTTGTTATCCCCTCGCAACAACGTTGCGAATGGGGATATAGCATCGGTGCCGTGCGTCCGTGTGTTAGTGTGTCTGTGTGTGTGTGTGTGTGTGTGTGTGTGTCTGTCCGGAACCTTGTGAGCAGGATAGAAGACACAGTATTCATCGTAGAAGCATCAAACCTTCCACAAATGTTCACCATGTACAGAGGATGAACCCTATTGAATTTCAAGGTCAGGGGTCAAAGGTCAAGGTCACAATGGACTTGACCTTGAAAACCTTGTGAGCAGGATAGAAGACACAGTATTCATCGTAGAAGCATCAAACCTTCCACAAATGTTCACCATGTACAGAGGATGAACCCTATTGAATTTCAAGGTCAGGGGTCAAAGGTCAAGGTCACAATGGACTTGACCTTGAAAACCTTGTGAGCAGGATAGAAGACACAGTATTCATCATAGAAGCATCAAACCTTCCACAAATGTTCACCATGTACAGAGGATGAACCCTATTGAATTTCAAGGTCAGGGGTCAAAGGTCAAGGTCACAATGGACTTGACCTTGAAAACCTTGTGAGCAGGATAGAAGACACTGTATTCATCGTAGAAGCATCAAACCTTCCACAAATGTTCACCATGTACAGAGGATGAACCCCATTGAATTTCAAGGTCAGGGGTCAAAGGTCAAGGTCACAATGGACTTGACCTTTAAAACCTTGTGAGCAGGATAGAAGACACAGTATTCATCGTAGAAGCATCAAACCTTCCACAAATGTTCACCATGTACAGAGGATGAACCCTATTGAATTTCAAGGTCAGGGGTCAAAGGTCAAGGTCACAATGGACTTGACCTTGAAAACCTTGTGAGCAGGATAGAAGACACAGTATTCATCGTAGAAGCATCAAACCTTTCACAAATGTTCACCATGTACAGAGGATGAACCCTATTGAATTTCAAGGTCAGGGGTCAAAGGTCAAGGTCACAATGGACTTGACCTTGAAAACCTTGTGAGCAGGATAGAAGACACAGTATTCATCGTAGAAGCATCAAACCATCCACAAATGTTCACCATGTACAGAGGATGAACCCTATTGAATTTCAAGGTCAGGGGTCAAAGGTCAAGGTCACAATGGACTTGACCTTGAAAACCTTGTGAGCAGGATAGAAGACACTGTATTCATCGTAGAAGCATCAAACCTTCCACAAATGTTCACCATGTACAGAGGATGAACCCTATTGAATTTCAAGGTCAGGGGTCAAAGGTCAAGTTCACAATGGACTTGACCTTGAAAACCTTGTGAGCAGGATAGCTTTCATGTTAATGAATGGTATGCAGTTGCGAGGGGATGCTACGCTTGCGTTGCCTTGTTACTCTATGGATCAGGTGAGCGATCCAGGGCCATCATGGCCCTCTTGTTTTTTTAAATAAATCAAAAATAAATAACAGAAGATGCTCCAAAGATGGAAAAGTTATCCACTGGACCACTGGTCTTATCTCATTACCTACAAAGTAGGCACCAGAACCGAGTTCGAACCCCTTGCACTAATGGTGCAGTGCTGTAAGTCCTCATTTGACATCCAGAACTGGTCATGAAAAACTGAAATACCATTAATTTTTTATTTTTTTATTTTTTATTTTTTTTTTGAAAAATTGTACCCAAAGTTCAAATTCCTTCATATCTGCTGTGATGCGAAGGTGACAGTGTATCTTTGACAAACCACATGTAGCATTTATAAATTGCCCACAAAATGGTCTCCCTGGTACCAACACGCTATGTGCAAAATTAAGGGAACCAATCAATGACTGGAAGTGTTTCAGCTTGCATATTTGACGTGGCAAAATCTCCTCAATCTCTGAAATGATCTCAGGAATTTGGGTCACCGGAATCCAAATGACCATTCCTTCAGTATCAGACTTGAGGCAAAAAAAAAAAAAAAAATCTTAGTTTTAGGGCCTTCTGTATTCACAGCAGCTATTGGCACTCCCAGCAGTCATCTTATCTTTAAAACAGACATGATATATGAACAATAATTTCCCTTTCTTTCGCCAAACAAGAAACTGTCACGATACCATATGAATCGTCCCTCAGAAGCATGTTTAGCTACCCAGAATTCCAAAAAAGTAGCGACAGTCTCGAAAGTCTGGCATGCTATGCTGCAACCAAATGGCATTGCTTAAACAAAATAAAACTTCCCGTCAAGCTTGAATCTGAGCTGATCAGAGTCTAAAGGAGAGACGGGTAATAGCCCAAATGTTCCTTTTATATCGGAATTTTCCAAAAGGCAACCACAGCCTAAAGCTTGTACCATTTGCACAATATAATATACTGCACAGAGCACAGCTTTTGATCTATAAAGTCATTAACAGAGTCTCCGCTTGAGTATAACAGGTGATGCATAAGGCAAAACTGACAAGTGTCATGTTTCGATACACGACCTAATGGTGATATGCGCAGAGTTTATAGCTGACAAGAGTCAAAAGGTCAAGCCACTCTGTCTGCTTTAACTTTTTTTTTTTTTTTTTTTTTTTTTTACAATGTCTGGCTTGATATTGGCAGACTTCATATCGAATCAGACGAGGTTTGTGGCTTCAAATATGATTTGAAAGTCAATAAAATTACCTTTAGAAAATATGTTGTTTGTAGTCATTGAATTCCCAATATATGTTAAATTGACAGGTTTCTATCGATAATACCGGTATATCACACCTGTGATTCAAGCGGCTATGTTCGGCTCAAAAGTAGGTCGGGTGTTCGTAAATAAACTAACATTCGACAAACACATGGTCATTTGCATATTTAAAAATAACATAGCTGGTCAGCTGAGATGTCAAGCTATCCCGCAATGTCTGCGCTGTTTAATTCTGACAACCCAAACTGACGCTATTGTACCCGAAAGTCGAGGCATAATCCTTTTACAAATATTAAGAAAATTCTAAAAGCGCATTTAAATTCCTTTTCTGAACACTCTTTTTGGCTTTCAACATAGATTGTGGGGTTTGTTAGAACCGCCTCAATGAGGCAGTTGTAACGAGTATCCACAATCTATGTTTTTTTGAGTAAAAATAAGGCATATAATGTATCCCCCCCGTAAACCCCATTTTTCTCTATATAAAGTGGGGTTTAGAAGGGTCTTTATTTCACAGACTTATTATCATGATGAAGTCAAGCCTTAGCCAGAAAGTAAAATGGTCTAAGCTTGTTTGTCATGAAAAAAAGCTTTATTCTAAATGCCCAATCCTTAATCTTAAAAAAACAAACAATGTCTGTAAAGAAAAAACTTTTTTTTAATTGCCTCATGCTCCCATGCTTAGTCTCAGGAAAAATAAAACTTTATTTTAAATGCCTTGTGCTTGAAATTGAATGTTATTGTTTGATTTGATTTTATCTGTTACAGTGGAGGATTTGGAGAGAAATGATGGGTCCAATGATAAACCATATTTTATGTCAAAGAAACTCATGAAAATCCTAGGCAAGAAGAACCAGAAGCCCGAAGAAGATGGAAAATGAACAAAATAAATAAAGGCTGTGTTTAGATGTTGTTGGCAATATAAAGTATGTCATTGCACAGACTGGAATGACCTATAGCAACTTGTGGATCAGCATAAGCCTATAATTTAATCCAGATGTATTGATATTGGTGTACAGTACACCCGCCGCAATCTTGTTGAACATGCGCAACCCCACGGTCTTGTTCTTTTGGTCCGCTGCGTTTCCGCACCTGACCCCACTGCCAGGCATCACAATGCTGCGGCGTACACACCGCAGGTCCGCCGCATTTATCTTATTTACCTATGAAAAATGTGAAGACAGATTAAGCAGACTATCAATTTTATACCTGTAAAATGCAGCGGAAACACCGTGTTTACCCCCTGATCCCTCCCATTGGCTAGATCCACGGTGGTCATCACAGATTTAATCCTTTTCATCATGCCCAGCGCAACCCCACGTTGCGCGTGTTCAGGAAGATTTGCGGGGGGTGTACTGTAAGACTATGGTTTAGCTGTCCATGGGTGTAAATCCGAAGATTTACTTTGGTCAGGTTCATAAGTTTTTTTTTACAGGAAACGACCATGTAATGCTATAGTTCATCTAAATGATTTAAATGCTTCAACTGCTACATAAATTCCCTGAGCAGACGTCAGTCTGATTGTTAAAAATATTTTTAATAGTAAATAAGGCTTGATATTACATGTGAATGGTCTGCTGTGCAGATGATTCACATGTAATGTTAAGCCTTATTTTCACTGAAAAATGTGAAAAATACACTTTGAAAATGTCGTCTGCTAGTCATGATTAGCAGTCGAAGGGTTAAACTGTGTGTATGTATGTGTATGTGTGTGCATGCTCTTGGAAGTCATGAGATGATTATGAAATACCCACCTACCTATTCAAACATAGTATTTGCTGTCTGCTAATCTTGACAATCAGTCTTACCAGTATTTCTGGTACACTTCTGTCTAGAATCAGGGCGTGAAATCTCACCAGACTTATGTCCAGAATTTTTATAATTACATTTATTACTTAAAAGCAGTGGATGAAATTTCGTTCATAAATAGAAGAAATTTGAATTGAATGTCATGCACTGTTGTTTTAGACAGGTGCTGTTGGCAGCATTGCCAACAACATGCCATAGTTAATCCTTCATAGCCCCCACCCATTGGGGCTTGAAGAAATAGATGGGCTGCATGATGCTTCCACGCGGAGCTAAAACCGACCCGCACACAAGTACTAGTAAACCGCTTCGAGGATCTAAGCCTTTCCAGGCAATGTGGTGCGAGTCGGCCTGTCCATGCTTATAAACCCTATTGGTTTAATTGGACGGCAGGCCTTGAGATGTCATTTCATTTCAATGCCGGATACAAGTCCCACAAAATTGGAAGCAACGTCTCCAAAATGACCTTTTCAGTGTTGACTGGGACGTTAAACTTCAAATCAAACAATCAAAGTTAATCCTTCAACTGCTACGTAAACTCCTAGAGCAGACGACAGTCTGATTTTTATTTGAAATATTTTTCATTATTAATAAGGCTTGACATTAGATTGAACCAACTGCTGGGCAGACAATTCACACATGTAATATCAAGCCTTACTTTTACTGAAAACTAAGAGAAAAAAACCTTTGAGAATGCCGTCTGCCAGTAATGATTAGCAGTCGAAGGGTTAAGAGCTTACTACTTAAGTCTTCCAAATTAATGATGATCTTCATTTTTTTAAGTGTCTGAAGTATATGTAGCGCCCAGTAATGGCATAAACTACACTGTCACTGCACAGAAAACATGGGTGTGACATGTTTAGAATTGAATACCTCTGTCTCAGTTGCCACTCTTATATCTTTTCCACAGTTTGCATGGTCTCTGTTGACACAAGTTTTCTTAACCATTGAGATGTCAGTCACAATAATTGTCATCTGCTGGTTATTTTAAATGTCATTGATGCAAACAGTGTGGACCGAGATAAGACTGCTCCTACAGGACTTACAGGAGCAGTCTTATCTGGGTCCACACTGGGTCCACACTGTTTGCCTGTATGCAAAAATATGTTTGTAAAGTTTGCAAAAAGATTCAGCAGATGACATAAACAGACAGCACTTAGAAAGTTGTGATTTAAAAATATATATGTAGTGATACTGAAAATCTGAAATATGGGAAGAGATCATCACAAAATGGTGGTGACCTGGCTGGGATTTTGGGGCTGTAGTTGCATATTTCAGCAGTTCATGACCAGCTGTCATTCAGAATTCATGTTACCTGTATATGGTGCTCTCCGACACGGTATTTTGAAATGTTAACTGCACATTATTAATGTACAATCAAAACATTCAAATGCACTTTATATGAAAGTATTACGGTACATATACTGTGTTATCCTAAATATTTGGACAGCTCAACTCTTACCATAGTTCTTCTAAAATTCGCACAAGTATAATTTACTACCCAATGTTGTGCTTGAAAATAGCTTAATGAGTGGCAAAGGGTGTAGACCCTGATGAGATGCCACATTCTGTGGCATCTCCTCAGGGTCTACACCCTTTGCCACTGATGAGATGGCTCATTTTGAAGATGAGATGCCACAAATTTGAAGTAGGACTTTAGATTCATTAACATTACAATAACCCATCCATATGACATAGCGCATCGCATTCTTTCATACATGTACCTACAAAACGGTCATTTTTCTGATGAAAATTTGTAATATTTTTCTTATTTATACTCTAAACATAGGTTGTGGGTGCTTGTTAGAACAGCCTCATTGAGGCGGTTCTAATGAGTACTCACAACCGATGTCTTGGAGCAGAAATAAGCAAAATAATGTACACCCCATAAACCCCAGTTTTCTCTCTATAAAATGGGGTTTATGGGGGTGTTCTTTACACGGACTAGTTAACATGAAGGGTGCTCCTATCTTCTGTCTACTGGGTTTCAAAAGGTAAACTTTATAGCTTCCAATTCTATGGTTGGGTATAATCTGCAGACCAAAGCTTGCAGACCTTTGGACCGTGGACCGGTCTGCAGTGGACCAAAGGGTATAATCTGCAGACCAATTACCTTGCAGACCAAATTCCAATAATCAATATTTCATATTCTATAGACTATATATATACTGATATGAAAAAGAAATTTTATGTGTATTACAAAATTTATTTTATGTCAGATTATAAAATGTCAAATATTTTAGCAGTAACAATAAAAACCATGGATTTTTTTCTAAAAACAAACTTTCTCAAGAAATAATAATAAAAAAAAATGGGTTTTAATGTTGATTGCGAAATTTATTTTATCTTATTATTAAATGTCAGATATTTATTTTAGCAGTAACAATAAAATACCATGAAAAATATTTTCTAAAGATTCTCATAAACACTGAGAAATGCTATTCAACTGATTCAAAAACTGAAGGAAACAGAACATAATAGATCCATGTAATTACAATCTAAAATAGCTTCTGTCTTATCTCTAGGACTAACCTTTTTCAGATGAAAATGTTTGATATTTTTCTTATTTCTAGTCCAAATATAGATTGTAAGTGTTTGTTAGAACTGCCTCAGTGAGGCGGTTCTAATGAGTACCCACAATCCAAATATAGATTTGAGTGCTCAGTAGAACTGCCTCAATCATGCGGTCCAAACTAGTACCCACAATATATATGTTTTTGAGCAAAATTAAAGAAAATAATGAATACCACCCCTACCCCTTTGTAAACCCTATGTTTCTCTATTGAAAGTATGGTTTAGAGGAGTCTTCATTTAACAGTCTTGATATAATGCTTCCTTACATTTGCCAAACATGGCTTTATTGGCATGGAGATTTTTTATATTTATTCTTATTTCTGCTTGTGGTGCTCTTTTGAAGTGCCAACAGCAATTTTTAAACAAAACTAAAAAAACAATCTCCCCCCCCCTCCCCCAGGTTCATTTTTCCTTGATTGTTACACATTAAAAGAAATAAACAATAAAATAAAGTAAATAAATATACATGTAATATAAAAAATAAATAAAAATGATTTATTAAATAATTAAATAAATAATTGCTTATTTATGGGACCTGTGTGAGAAGTGCAATGGAAGTTCACATTTTTCACTTTTCAGCTCAACATAAGAAAATTAATAATAAAAGGTCCTAATTAACCCGTTTGGTACCGGAAACCCCAAAATGGGTACATTTGCAAACAGTGTAGGCCCAGATCAGATGCCGCAGAATGTGGCATCTGATCAGGGCCTACACTATTTGCAAAAATTCAGCTATTTTCTGAATAAATTTTGAAGATAACACAACCCGTCACCCCTACATTTCGAAATGGATTCCTGTCGTTTATGAAGAGGAAAATTCCATTTGGTACAAAAAGTGTTAACACCCAAAATAATTAGAAAAAAAGTGCTTCTGAAAGATCTAACAACACATTTTAAAAATGAAGACTTTCAATCATTTGCAATTTCAACCTAATCATAGGCTTACAGCCATTGGTTCTAATATATAACTTTGCCCCACCTACAATAGGATAAGCCCCACCTACAAAGGTTCAGTATGTGGGAGGGGTTGTTACTTAATGACTTGAAATTGGGGGGAGGGTCAAATTATTATAGCTATAATAAAATGACCCACCCTTATTATCTGTTATTGATATACTGGCATTTGAGTTCACTCAATAGATTAAACTTTTAATTGAATTAGATGGCTTGTAATACACTAGATTCAGTAAGGTTCAGTATGTGGGAGGGGTTGTAACTTAATGACCTGAAATGGGGGGGGGTCAAATTATTATAGCTATAATGTAATGACCCACCCTTATTGTTATTATTCAATAGTCATGATTATCCTGTTGTTTTAATTAAGTTAATTAGAAATAATCTACTGCTATAACCCCTTTTCTTTACATTATTTTGAGTCCAATTCCTTGGTTGAAAAGGATACTTGGTGTGGGGGGTCATTTTATTATGGGTATAATATTTTGACCCCCCCCCCCCCCCCTACATTTCATCAACAGTTCAACATTCAATTGTCATGATTATCCTGTTGTTTTAACCAAGTTAATTAGAAATAATCTACTGCTATATCCCCTTTTCTTTACATTATTTTGAGTCCATTTCCTTGGTTGAAAAAGATACTTGGTGTGGGGGGTCATTTTATTATGGGTATAATATTTTGACCCCCCCCTCCCTACATTTAATCAACAGTTCAACATTCAATAGTCATGATTATTCTGTTGTTTTAATCCAGTTAATTAGAAATAATCTACTGCTATATCCCCTTTTCTTTACATTATTTCATTATTTTGAGTCCATTTCCTTGGTTGAAAAAGATACTTGGTGTGGGGGGTCATTTTATTATGGGTATAATATTTTGACCCCCTCCCCCCCCCCCCCCCCCCCCTACATTTCATCAACAGTTCAACATTCAATAGTCATGATTAATCTGTTGTTTTAATCCAGTTAATTAGAAATAATCTACTGCTATATCCCCTTTTCTTTACATTATTTTGAGTCCATTTTCTTGGTTGAAAAGGATACATGGTGTGGGGGGTCATTTTATTATGGGTATAATATTTTGACCCCCCCTACATTTCATCAACAGTTCAACGTTCAATTGCCATGATTATCCTGTTGTTTTAATCCAGTTAATTAGAAATAATCTACTGCTATATCCCCTTTTTATGCCCCGCATCGTATGATGCCGGGGGCATATAGTTTTTCGGTTTTCCGTACGTGGGTACGTGCGTACGGTTTCCGAACGTACGAAAGTGTGTACGTACGTACGTACGTACGTACGTAATCCTGTTAGACTCAGGTTAAGGTTTTTGTACAAGGTAGAACTTGAGCTCATATTTTCCAAACCATACAATAGATTTGGTTTATATTTAGTATGATGATAGATATAGGTCCAAAGTTTTATTCAGCAATACCCCCACCCATACCCTAGACCTCAAGGTCAAGGTCGTGGACTTTGAAATTTTTAACGTTTAAGACCCAGGTTAAGGTATTTGTACCAGGTAGAACTTGAGCTCATATTTTCCAAACCGTGTAATGAATTTGGTTCATATTCGGTATGATGATAGATATAGGACTGAAGTTTTATTCAACAATACCCCCACCCATACCCATGACCTCAAGGTCAAGGTCATGGACTTGAAATTTTTAATGTTTAAGACCCAGGTTAAGGTATTTGTACCAGGTAGAACTTGAGCTCATATTTTCATAACCATACAATGGATTTCATACCTGTGATATCTACCGGATCATGCGGGAGGCTCCCGCATTTGAAGCATACCTCCCGCTCTCCCGTCCGGGAGACAGATCTCCAGCATTTGCAATTTTCCTGTCCCCGTTTATTTTCCAGAGCTACCATTTGCGGTAAGCGGTGATAGACTTAAAATTTTCACATCTGAAGGCAATTGACAAATAAGCAGGAGAATATATCCGACACTTAACGGTAAACATCAACCTCGAAAAGCCGATAATCCTTTGTTCTGTCTCAGCTGACTGCACAGAATAAACAATGACAATGGATTTATTACCAATTAAGGGCCCCTAAAGGACATATAATCAAAGGAGAAAATCTCCCTACTATGATTGAATATGATTAGAACAAAGGAACACAACTAGAGCTGTCAGTGAAACTGACTAGGGCCCCGGCAGTGCTATCAGAGGAGTAGGAAAAAATTTGTGGACGGACAGACGGACGTTCTAACAAATCCGGTTTATGGGCTTTTCCCATTATAAACTCCCAAAGAGAAATTAAGCTCCTAAGCCGAAAAATAGCCCCTAAGCAGTAAGGTTTATGAGTTTATAGTGTTAACTTAACGGAATAAACCCATAAGGTTGGACAAAATATAACCCCTAACACTTATATGTTGGCCCGGACAGACAGACGGACGGACAGAGTGATTACTATAGGACACCCACACTTTCAGTGCGGGGCCCTAAAAATCAATACCTTACAACCTCATTATAACACTGCTCGTTACACCATTAGTTTTTTGGATAACATTATTTCAGAATAGGTCCCAAATACATGTATGCATACATAATACAGGAGATTGACAATAATGGTCAACCTCCTCAATATGATCTAAACATCTTTATCAGGATATGCATTACTTCAATAAACAAGGTCTCTGCTTTATTCCAACTGCAGTGCTACAAAGTGGTTGCCAAAGAAGACATAATCCTAGGCAAAAACATGATCTGGCTGCCAGTAAAGCTTACATAAGCTGACGTAATTTATTTACCGTTATCTTTTACGAGAGAGGTGCATCTGCACTCAGTAGTACAGACACTAAGTAGTTTTGTATGGCGACAGCTGAGTTCTATTTAACTTATATTTAGCTTAGATTTAAATTGAAATTGTGTTTATTTTCCCATTTTTTTATCACTGTTTGTTCCTTTTATATCAATCACCAATATGTATTTTATTTTCACATTTCATGTATAGTTAGAAATTTTGATTTTGAAAGTGGAAAATAGTTATTAATTACCAATCAATAACGAGTAATTATTAAAAGTCATGAAATCAACAGCAGATTTTCTTATAGGGAAATTACTCCCCTTGAGTAAGCTTTTTACAAGTACTGTATTTAAAAAGATTTGGGACAGGGAACTTCATGTTAGTGAAATCTATAATTTGTGTGCATTTATTAGCTCACCTGACCGAAGGCCATGGTGAGCTTTTGTGACTGTGAGGTGTTCGGCGTTGACGTCCGTCGCGCGTCGTCCGTGTGTAAACTTTTCTTGTGAACACATCAGAGGTCACAGTTTTGGGCCAATCATCATAAAACTTGGTCAGAATGATCACCATGACAATATATCGGTCAAGTTCGAATGTGGGTCATGTGGGCTCAAAAAGTATGTCAGTAGGTCAAATCATAGAAAAACCTTGTGAACATACTAGAGGCCACAGTTTTGGTCTGATCATCATTAAACTTGCTCAGAATTATCATCTTGACAATATCTCGGCCCAGTTCGAATATGGATCTTGTCGGGTCAAAAAGTAGGTCAGTAGGTCAAATCAGACAAAAACCTTGTGAACACACTAGAGGCCACAGTTTTGGACCAATCATCATCAATTTATCTCAGAATGATCATCTTGACAATATCTCTGTCAAGTTTGAATATGGGTCATGTTGGGTCAAAAGTAGGTCAGTAGGTCAAATAATAGAAAAACCTTATGAATACTCTCGAGGCCAGTTTTAGTCTGATCATCATCAAACTTGCTAAGTATGACCATCTTGACAATATCTAAGTCAGTTTCGAAAATGGGTCATGTTGGGTCAAAAAGTAGGTCAGTAGGTCAAATCATTGAGCAACCTTGTGAACACACTAGAGCCCACAGTTTTGGCCCAATCATCATTAATCTGAATGATCATCTTGACAATATCTCAGTCAAGTTTGAACATGGATCATGTTGGGTCAAAAAGTAGGTCAGTAGGTCAAATTGTAGAAAAACCTTGTCAACACACTAGAGGCCACATGTTTAATCTGATTTTCATCAAACTTTCTCAGAAAGATCATCTTGACAATATCTAAGTCAAGTTCTGCTAGAAGTAGGTCAGTAGATGAAAATCATTAAAAAAACCTTGTGAACACACTAGAGGCTACAGTTTTGGTCCAATCATCATCAAACTTGCTCAGAATGATCTTCTTGACAATATCTCGGTTAAGTTCGAATATGGGTCATGTTTGGTCAAAATGTAGTTCAGTAGGTCAAATCAGAGAAAAACGTTCTGAACACACTAGAGGCCGCCACAATTTTAGTCGGATTATCATCAAACTTGCTTAGAATGATCATCTTGACAATATCTTTATCAAGTTTAAAAATCAAAAAGTTGATCATTAGGTTATTTTGTCATAACTGTTGGTCCGTTTAAGATAGAGCCTTCATATTTGGCATGTAGGTTCCTTGTGACACGGGCTTCCACTCATACAAAAATGACCTGTAACATTGACATGTGACCTTCTTTATCATCACTTTTGAACCATTTGAGATAGTGCCTTCATATTTGGTATGTTTGTTCTGTGTGACAAGGACTTCCTGCCCATCCAAAAATTTTGACCTGTGACCTTGACCTACTTAATCATAACTTTTGAACCATTTGGGATAGAGCCTTCATATTTGGCATGCATGTTCCTTCTGACAAGCGCCTCCCACCCATACACATAATTTTACCTGCGACCTTGACCTTTGACCTACTTCACCATAACTTTTGAGCCATTTGAGATAGAGCCTTCATATTTGGCATGTAGGCTCCTTGTGATAAGGGCTTCCCACACATACAAAATTTTTTACCTGTGACCTTGACCTTTGACCATTTTTGTCATAACTTTTGAACCATTTAACATAGAGCCGTCATAATTGGCATACAAGTTGCTTGTGACAAGGTCTTCCCCCTCATGCAAAAAAAATTGACCTTGACCTGTGACCTCCTTAATCATAACTTTTGAACCATTTGAGATAGAGTCTTCATATTTTTGGCATGTATATTCCTTGTGAGAGGGGCTTCACACTCATACAAAAAGTTTGACCTTGACCTAATTTATCATAACTTTTGAACCATTTGAGATAGATCCTTTATATTTGGCATGTACGCTCCTGAAAAGGCACCGTACTATATACAACCTACCATTTCATTTCTTCAGTGTGGATCAGGTGAGCGATCATTATACCAAGGTTTAGATGTAACAAAATTTACATTTTAACCAAATAAAGACTCCGCATTTTTTTCCCTGGGATTCTCACTAATTTTTTGGGGCCAACCTGAATGATTGTTATAAAATGGTATTAATTTCAGCATGGACTGCTTTACCTATACATGTATTTATGAACAGGGTGTTCTGAGAAAGGCCGAAAAAGTTGCATGCACAGACTATATGAAGGAGTGTAAATAGTGCTAGAAGTAATGCTTATCATTGAAGAGAACTTTGTGCTTTGGGTCTGTTCAGTAGCAGTAAAACCCAGCACTGGATAAAGAGGAGGACTGGAAACATTTTAGGATATCTTTTCTAATCAAGCATTTCTACACTAAAGCATGTTGCAGGTACTTTCAACAATCAGGTGATTCTGACAAGTACCCACAACTTGAAATCACATCAAAGGACTTGTGGTTACAGCATTGTTTGTAAATAACCTACAACTTGCTATTTTGAAATTAAACTTGACAAAATATGTTCCTATCATTTTAATTAAGTAGTTCCAGTTCCTTTGTACATCTAAACCACAAAAAAATGACAAGAAAAAAACACTTAAACATGCCGTCAGAAAATCTCCCTCATTGGGACCCCACTCTCCCTCATCTGAAAAGTAAATCTCCCTCATGGTCAACATAAAGTTATCACAGGTATGGGATTTGGTTTATATTTACTATGATGATACATATAGGTCCAATGGTTTATTCAGCAATACCCCCACCCATACCTATGACCTCAAGGTCAAGGTCATAGAATTAGAAAATTTTTAATGTTTAAGACTTTGGTTAAGGTATTTGTACCACCAATTTCAATAAACTTCACACAAATGCTCCTTATAAAAATATCTCGTGCAGGTTCGACTTTTAAGGTCATGGCCTCAAGGTCAAGGTCACAGAGGTTATTTTTAGAAAAACTTTGTCATTGCTCTAGCGCCTACATTTCTTCACTGATTTCAATATAAGTTCACACAAATGTTCCTTATGACAATATCTTGAGCGAGTTCGACTTTCAAGGTCATCACCTCAAGGTCAAGGTCACAGTGGCTATTTTTAGAAAAACTTTGTCATTGCTCTAGCGCCTACAGTTCTTCACCAATTTCAATATAACTTCATACAAATGTTCCTTATGACAATATCTCAAGCTATTTTGACTTTCAAGTTCAAGGTCACTGTGGCTATTTTTAGAAAAACTTTGTCTTCGCTCTAGCGCTTACATTTCTTGACTAATTTCAATATAACTTCACACAAATGTTCCTTATGACAATATCTCGAACGTCAAGGTCACTATTGGTGGAATGCCGAAACTCACACAGATTGGTATTTGCACCACTTAAAGATTAATGTGCTAAGCGGGGGCATCTGTGTACTTTGGACACATTTCTAGTCTTTACATTATTTTGACTCCATTTCCTTTGTTGAAAAAGATACTTGGGAGGGGGGGGGGGGCATTTTATTATGGGCATAATATTTTGACCCCCCCCCCCCCCCCCCCCCCCTTCTAAGCAGCAACACCCATTTCAAATGAGAATATTATTCTTCATTATCTTGTTAAATGTGATACAATGATGATAATGATATTATTGTCCAGTACTTTGTAAATTGTACTTGGGGGGGGGGGGGGGGGGTGTCATTTTATTATAGCTATAATATTTTGACACCCCCCCCCTTTCTTGGCAGCAACACCCATTTCAAAAGAGAATATTATTCTGCATTAATTTTGTCAAATGTGAAATAATTTGTTGATATTATTATCCAGTACTATTATTTTGAGTCCATTTCCTTTGTTGAAAAAGATACTTGGGGGCGGGGGGGGGGGGGGGGGTCATTTTATTATGGGTATAATATTTTGACCCCCCCTTTCTAAGCAGCAACACCCATTTCAAAAGAGAATATTATTCTTCATTATCTTGTTAAATGTGATATAATATGTTGTTTTATCTGTTTTCTTGACATGATATTATTGTCCAGTACTTTGTAAATTGTACTGGTGGGGGGGGGGTCATTTTATTATAGCTATAATATTTTGACCCCCCACCCCCCTTTCTTGGCAGCAACACCCATTTCAAAAGAGAATATTATTCTGCATTAATTTTGTCAAATGTGAAATAATCTGTTGATATTATTGTCCAGTACTATTATTTTGAGTCCATTTCCTTAGTTGAAAAAAGATATGTATGGGGGGGGGGGGTCATTTTATTATAGCTATAATATTTTGACCCCCCCTACCCATGTTGTCAGACCTGCAATAGACTCCTTGCAATACCCATTTCTTATCTTGTCAATACCTATTTATCGATAAAAGTCCACTTCTGATTTATTTTGCTGAAGTTTTAGGGGCGGGTCAAAATATTATAGGGGGGGTCAAAATATTACTGTAATATATTGACCCGCGGGTCAAAATATTACACGGGTCAAAATATTATCTGACACCGGCATGTCCAAATATCTAGGATAAATACAGCAATACTTTCGACGTCAAGATTTATCTTAAATTTTTAGAGCTCATAATTTCCAAACCATTTTGTTGATTTGGTTCATTTTTGTTATGATGATAGATAGGTCCAAAGGTTTATTTAGCAATATGCCTGACCTAAGGACACTTTTCCAGGTTAGCTATGCAGTCTAAAGACAGCTCTTGTTTAAACAAATGGTCTGATTGTTCAAAACAGCATTAGCTTTACAAGCTCTTTAACACTCAAAATGTTAACCGTACAAAATCTGGTACTCCCATTATTTTGCAGGAAAAACTTGAGTAGCTTTTGGCAAAAAATATTAGTGTATTTTCCATATACAGTAAAATTCCTATATTAAGACCACCTTTGGGACTGTTCAAAAGTTGTCTTTTAGACCACTTTTGAACAGTCGCAAAGGTGGCCCCAGAGCAAAGGATGTTGTGTGTAGAAAGCTACACCTTCATAATAAGCTTTTTAAAGCAGAATTAGACTTAATTTTAGGTGATCTTAATTGCGGAATTCCACTGTATAACAATCCAAGCTTAAGCAATACTTAAACTATCGACATAGTTTTGAGCAACTCTTGTCCAGATGAAAAAAAAAAAACAACTGCATTAGAATGGATCCTTTTTTGTATTATAACCTTTAAGCGTTTTTTTCAAACCCTTATTTTTATGTTTTGTTTTGTGTATTTGTATAAGAGATACATGCCATGTACATACTTTGTGTATATTTTCATATAACATATAATGCATTTTATAAGGTTGTGATTGATAGAGTACTTTATTTCTTGTTTGTATGTTTCCATTCAAATTTTGACATTTTAACCCTTGAACTGCCCATCGAGACATTTTTGGACATCGTTTTTTTTTCCTACTTTTTCCCCTATTTTTCAGGGGAAATAAGGCTTGACACTGCCTTTCAGACCACTTTTGAACAGTCCCAAAGGTAGTCTCTGACCAAAGGACATTGTGTGCAGAGAAAATTAGGTTTGACATTTTATGTGAATTGGCTGCTGGGCAGACAATTCACATGGAATGTCAAACCTAATTTTCACTGAAAAATATGTTCTGTTTTTTTTTCAGAGGAATTTATTAAGACTTGTTGTTACATGTGAGTCATCTGCTGGGCAGACAGTTCACATGAAATGTCAAGCTTGAGTTTCTCCGAAAAATACCTTAAAAAAAAAGGCTATTTACTGTAAAAATGTCTCTGTTTTTGTGTTAACATAATTATTTTTAATAGTTTCTGTATGTTTTTGTAACAGTGCATATAAGTAAGGTGGTAGTTTTTGCCATTGTTTTAACCTTTAGCGTGCTGTAGGCGACAAGCCCTATCTTTGCAAACAGTGTAGATCCAGATCAGATGGCTTCTGAAGAAGCCATCTGATCAGGATCTACAATGTTTGACATTCAGTTTATGAATTTGTTAAAATAAATTGCACCAAGTTATCTGATTGGTTCAAAGTCAGAAATGGGTGTGGCTTAATTGAATATTCAGCAGGTTAAAGGTTAAAGGCCCGTTTACATAGTCACGATTCTGGCCATGATTCGCTACGGTTTAATGAATTGTAATGGATCGTAGTGAATCATAGTAGCACTGTAGTAGCACCGTAGAAGGATCGGTCGTGATTCGTGGTGATCTGTGATAAACCGTACTGATTAGGGAACGTCCACGAATGTTTTAAACTGTTCAAAACATTCAGGGAGCTTCTATGATTTATGTGGGCATGGTTTAGATTGTAGCGCAACCGTGATGCCGCCATAGAAATCTGCAGTAGCACCGTGAGTATATTCGTGGCCATCCATGGGGTTCCGTAGGGAACCGTAGACTACTTGTCACCAAGATCCAGTAAGGACCCTCACTGTGAGCTAAGGTGGCTGTTAGGTTATGCTATGGACAACTGCGGTTCATCACGGCATGCCACGGTCCTTCTACGGATGAGTAAGGAAGCAGTACGGTCCTTCATGGTATGCCACGTTCCTTCTACGATGTCACTATGATTACGGTGCATCACGACTATACAAGAATGTCTATGGTCTGACTACAGTTGGCTACGACTCATGCAGATCTAGCAAGAATGCATCCACGAATGGCTGCTTTTGAGCTATGGTATACCACGATCTGTCAAGGAATGCGTCGGTGTTGGAGCCTTCCATTCCCACTCCACTCTCACTACAGTTTCAGATGACAACATTGGAGCCCTTTCTAGACCAGCCAATACAGAAATCATATATTAATTGTACCTCATTTGTCTTCTTCTGAATGTGTTGATCGCTCACCTTATATAACAGGAATAAGCCGTTTTACAAAAGGCACAAGCTACACTGTGTTTTATTTTATCAGTTGCAGGTTGTAATATACAGTCGAACTTCGATGGCTCGTTTACCATGGCTGAGTCGAACCAGTTTTTGAGTCCGTAGGGAATTCCTCTGCATAAGAAAAAGTGTGGGATAATTAAGGAGATTTTGGACTTTTATCTTGCAAATGTATGCCGTGTGTACTCACAGCGTACATTTATGTTACAGAACACCGAAAAGAAGTCCAAAGGCTCGAACTACAGCTGTTTCGAACAAATTTCTATGGTCCTGAAGGGATTCGAGCCATCGAAGTTCGACTGTAGACTTCAGCATTGTCGGGTCATGATGCCATACCAAACTCTGCACAGACTACGCCTGCGCTTTCCTTTCCCTGTCCCTGAGGAGACCGCCTGCTTTGCCTGCTTTCTCTTTGGCACCATGCTTATCGTTCAAAGGCTGAAGCAATACTAATAATTTGATAATGGTGATGACAATTTATTCATACCGTCATGTGATCGTCGTCATTTATAAAAGATCGTAGTAAACTATGGCGCTTCAGTCAATAACCATACTAGCACCGTGTCAAATCGTAGTGGCACCGCCATCAACTGTAGGATGACTGGGAAGAAGCGTACAAGAACTATAGAACCGTAGCTGCACCGTAATCAACTGTAGAACTACCGGAAAAAACTGTGACAAACCATCGTCACAATCGGCACAGTTTGGCACGAACTCCTCGAAACAAGGTACTGGGGTCATAGGAAACCGTAGCAGCACCGTGATCATCCGTACGCATCCATAGATAACTTGATTTTCACCACGGTTCATCACGATTCTCCAAGATTTTAGAAACTGTGGAGAACCGGGGTGAATCGTGGTTAGAACCGTGACTGTGCAAACTGGACTTAAAGCAAAATAGAAGTGAAGACAATGATCAGGAATCTATCAAGACCACCATGGCACCCTTGAGATTCGAAACTCTTTTTCAAGGTTTTCCACTAGCCGCTTCTTCTTTCCTGTGTTTTTTTTTTTTTTTTTTTTTTTTTTAATTTTTGAAAGACACACTTTTTAACACTTTAGATACCAAGAAAAACTGAATCTGAAAATGTCTGTTTTGTCAACTTCGCAATTTAGCAAACTTTTCAAACATATTTTTGCATACAGGCAAACGATGTGGATCCTGATCAGACTGCTCCTCAAGGAGCAGTCTGATCAGGGTCCACACTGTTTGCCTGTAGGTAAAAGTATGTAGGAAAGACTTGCAAGACGATAACATAAACAGACATTTTCAGATACAGTTTTTTAGCTCACCCGTCACGTAGTGACAAGGTGAGCTTTTGGTATCACTTTTAATCCGTCGTCTGACATGCGTGCGTCCGTAAACTTTTTCTTCAAACAACATCTCCTCTTAAACCACTGATCGGATTTTGACCAAACTTCACAGGAATGATCCTTAGGTGGTCCCCTATCAAAGTTGTTCAAATGGTTCCGGTTTGTTGCACATCTAGGTCACAGGAGCTAAAAATAGATTTTTTTACTGAAAATTTTTAAAAATCTTCTCTGAAACCGCAAGGCCCAGGTCTTTGATATTTGGTATGAAGCTTCATCTAGTGGACCTCTACCAAGATTGTTCAAATTATAGCCCTTGGGCCAAAAATGCCCCCGCCCCAGGGGCCTTTGGTTTTATATAGGCATATATAGGGAAAATCTTTAAAAATCTTCTTCTCTGAAACCCCAAGGCCCAAGTCTTTGATATTTGGTGTGAAGCTTCATCTAGTGGACCTCTATCAAGATTGTTCAAATTATCTCCCTGGGGCCAAAAATGCCCCTGCCCCGAGGGCCTTTGATCTTACATAGGCTTATATAGGGAAAACCTTTAAAAATCTTCTTCTCTGAAACCACAAGGCCCAGGTCTTTCATATTTGGTTTGAAGCTTCATCTAGTGGACCTCTACCAAGGTTGCTCAAATTATAGCCCTGTGGCCAAAAATGCCCCTGCCCAGGGGCCATTGTTTTTACAAAGGCTTATATAGGGAAAATCTTTAAAAAATTTTCTTCTCTGAAACCGCAAGGCCCAAGTCTTTGATATTTGGTGTGAAGCTTCATCTAGGGGACCTTTATCAAGATTGTTTAAATTATAGCCCTAGGGCCAAAAATGCCCCCGCCCGAGGGCCCTTTGGTTTTACAAATGGGTTATATAGGGAAAATATTTAAAAATCTTCTTCTCTGAAACCACAAGGCCCAGGTCTTTAATTTTGGTATGAAGCTTCATCTACTGGACCTCTACCAAGATTGTTCAAATTATAGCCCTGGGACCAAAAATGCCCCGCCCCAGGGGCCTTTGGTTTTACATAGTCTTATACAGGAATAATCGTTAAAAATCTTCTTCTCTGAAACCGCAAGGCCCAGTTCTTTGATATTTGGTGTGAAGCTTCATCTAGTGGACCTCTATCGAGATTGTTCAAATTATAGGCCTAGGGCGAAAAATGCCCCCACCTGCAGGCCCTTTGGTTTTACATTGGCTTATACAGGAAAAATCTTTAAAAATCTTCTTCTCCAAAACCAGATGGCCCAGTTCTTTGAAAATCTGGTGTGTAGCTTCATCTAGTGGACTTCTACCAAGACTGTTCAAACCATAGCCCTTAGGTCAAAAATGCCCCCACCCCGGGGCCCTTCGTTTTTAGATTGACTTATATAGGGAAATTAAAAAAAATCTTCTACTCTGAAACCGCAAGGCCCAGGTCTTTGATATTTGGCATAAAGCTTCATCTAAATTGTTCTAATTATAGCCCTGGGAAATAGAAGTCATGGCAATGAAAACCTTTGAAAATCTTCTTGTCTGAAACAGAAGGCCAAGGTCTTTGATATTTGGTATGAAGCTTCGTCTTGTGGATTTCTACCAAGATGGTTCAAATTATAGCCCTGGGGGCAAAAATGGCCCGTCCCGGGGACCCCAAGATTAATGTAGACTTATAT
The DNA here is from genome assembly GCA_963580285.1 of Lucinisca nassula. Lineage (NCBI taxonomy): Eukaryota > Metazoa > Mollusca > Bivalvia > Lucinida > Lucinidae > Lucinisca > Lucinisca nassula. The sequence goes on along the minus strand of OY757010.1, from coordinate 91,642,521 downwards.
AAGGAAAACCTTTAAAAATCTTGTCTGAAACCAGAAGTCTCCGTTCTTTGATATTTGGTATGAAGCTTCACCTTTTAGACCACTACCAAGATTAATCATATTATAGCCCGGGCCTATAATGGCTCTCCCAGGGGCCCACTTGATACCCTATGGATCAGGTGAGCGATCCAGGGCCATCATGGCCCTCTTGTCTTGGCCTCTTAAGGGTTAAAAGTGATTTTGTTGTATGTGTTCAGGAAATTGGAAGCATAGCTGAAAATCATTTTGTTAGCTTTTTCATTTTTTTTTCTTTTGTTTGTATTGAATGATATTGGTCCAATGTGTTATTTTTAACTATATTCATGATCTATTTGTCACACAAATATTAACCATTATATTTATAAGTATGTAAATATTTTTATGCTTATGGAATCAAAGATTCTTTTAACATGTTTGTAGGGTTTTGTTTCCTTACATCACGCAAATACACCTATATAATTTTGACCCCCTTGAACCCCACTTTTATATAGTAAAACTGGGGTTTGCAGGGGTATACCTTATTTTTCTTATTTCTGCTCTTATATATAGATTGTGGGTACTCGTTCTAACGAGTGCCCACAATCTATATTTGGAGCAGAAATAAGAAAAAAATCACAATTTTTCATCATAACATTTTCATTTTTTGGCGATAAAAGTGGCAATGTATTTGTATAGGCGTGTTTGCATAAAGTATCCATTTTTAATATTCATGTAAATACACCCCAACCTCTTTATAATACTATTGTTGGGAGTCCAAAGCAGAAATCATTTTAGTTAACCCTTTTTGTACCGAATGGAATCTTCCTCCTTATATATAGCAGGAGTCCATTTCAAAATTTAGGGATGTCAGGTTGCGATTTCTTCAAAATTTATTTGGAAAATGGCTGAATTTTTTACAGTGTAGGCCCTGATCAGACACCGCACTCTGCAGCATCTGATGTGGGCCTGCACTGTTTGCCAGTGTACCTGTTTTCGGGCTTCTGGTACAAAATGGGTTAAACAACGGTATTATATCCAAATAAACATGTATAGATTATATAGAAAAATGACCATTTATGGTCATTTTTCTATATAATCTATACATTTTTGGATCCATCCTGAAACCATAGTATATCCAGTTCTGCGTTATAATGAACAGCGTTATAATGAGGTTGTGGTGTAACAGGACCAGAAATTGCCACTAGTTGTAAATCTAGTCTTGTAAAACGTATTTTTATATACACAGAAGTTCACCATTTGTTTTGTTTTTAAAATAATAAGATAAGTTTAAGGGAATTTGTTTTGAGTTTGACAGCCCAGTCTACAGGATGTAGGTCATCATTGCAAAAACATGCCTATACAGATACATTGTAAATTTTACCACCGAAAAATGAAAATTTTCAGATGAAAAATTTCGAATATTTGTCTTTTTTTTCTACTCAAAATATAGATTGTGGAGGCAGTTCTAACAAGTACCCACAATCTATGTTTTGTGAGTAGAAATAAGAAAAATAATGTATACCCCTGCAATCTCCAGTTTTGCTATATAAAAGTGGGGTTTAAGGGGGTCAAATTTATATAGGCGTGTTTTCATGCTGTATTGAGCTAGTCAGATTACCTAAACACTCTTTTCTTGGGCAGGGTTTCACGTAAGCAGTTAACCAGAACAGTGCAGCCAGAAGCTGACAACTGCCCTTCTTGATTCAGTAGATGGTAGAGAATGACCATAGAAAATAAATTGTGTAAACTGGGTCGTTAATCACCAAACAAACAATAATGATGAAAGTTTAATCTTTATCCTGCTGAACACAACAAACCCCACCTTTGCAAACAGTGTAGATCCAGATCAGATGGCTTCTGAAGAAGCCATCTGATCAGGATCTACACTATTTGTCATGAAGTTTGTGAATTTTACAAATACATCATATCAAGTAATTTGATTGGTGGATAGTCAGAAATGGGTGCGGCTAAATTAATTTATTCAGCAGGATACGGGTTAAACAACACTTGCTGGCTCTGAAAAACTGGGTGATGAGCTATATCACCAGGAGCTAAATTTGTCTCTAAAGATCAGTAGATACAACACTTCTTTTCATAAATTATTGTTTGCTCCACAGAAACAACTGTGAAGAAGCTTGTAGACCAATTATGGTATTAAATTACACCACCACCTGGTTATAACATGCTTTTTGTAGCACTATTTATTTTGGATCACCAAAAATATAGATTATATAGAAAAATGACCATAGCTCTGTAAAAATGCATAGATTATATACTGTATAAATCCTAAAAACTCGGACATTTTGAGAACATTGCTGTAATTCAAAACTTTTTACAAATTTATTTCATGATCCAGCAAGGAATCCCGAATTTCAAAGTGCAGAAGGCATGGCAAACAGTGTAGGCCCTGATCAGACTGCTCGGGCACAGTCTGATCTGGGTCTGCACTGTTTTCTTAGGCCTTGTCTATCCTAACACATAGGATCATTGCGGTAATGACCATAAATGCTCATTTTTCTGTGTGATCTTTTTGTTTGGATTTAACATGGTTTTTTAAATAATCTTGGGGACCTATAAACAAGGTTATGTATTTTATCATATGACGTCGAGTCTGAGAGAGTAATAACGCCATTTAATATTTTCGATAATCCACTAGTGGATTAAATATGCAAATTAGCTGGATACGTTCCGTAACGTTACATGTAGGACGTCCGTATCGGCGTCGCATTTACTAATGGCGGAAAATTGACACTTGTAAACAGTCGTGAATAAAATGTGTTTCAAATGTCATATGATAAATAGAATCTTGCATTCCTGCTCATGTATTATTGAATTTATTAAACTCGTTGAGGAAAAGGGATAAAATGCTCGGCAAAGCCTCGCATTTTTTTCCCTTTTCCTCAACTCGTTTAATAAATTCAATAATACCTGACCACTCGTGTAAGATCCTCTATATATTTTTAGACAACTGAAGTTTTCTTGATTTTTAAACCTCCGGTAATCGGGTATGACAGTACAGGAATACCTATTGCACTACCTTTGGCACTGGCCTTGATGTCACGCAAACACGCCTATATAATTTTGACCCCCTTGAACCCCACTTTTTTATAGTAAAACTGGGGTTTCCGGGGGTATACCTTATTTTTATTATTTCTGCTCTAAAATATAGATTGTGGGTACTCGTTAGAACTGCCTCATCTACCTTATTTTTCTTATTTCTGCTCTAAAATATAGATTGTGGGTACTCGTTAGAACTGCCTCGATGAGGCAGTTCTAAAGAGTACCCACAATCTATATTTTGAGCAGAAATAAGAAAAATATCACAATTTTTCATCATAAAATTTTCATTTTTTCGGCGAAAAAGGTGGCAATGTATTTGTATAGGCGTGTTTGCCTAATGATGTCAGCATTATTGTAAGTGTCAGAATCAGAATCAGAATTGTTATGGTGACTAATCAAATGACATTCATACACCAGGCTGCCCCATTCATTGTGGCTTGTAGAAATAAATGGGCTGCATGATGCTTCCACGCAGAGCTGAATCTGACCGCACACGAGTACTGGTAAACCACTTTCAGGATCTAAGCCTGCCTAGGCAAAGCAGTGCGAGCCGGACCGTCCATGCTTATAAACCCTATTGGTTTCATTGGGCAACAGTGTTTGAGATGTTATTTCATCTTAATGTCGGGTAAAAGTCCCACAAAATTGGAAGCAACGTCTCAAAAATGACCTTTATAGTGTTTACAGAGGATGTTAAACATCAAATCAAACAAAGCAAAATCAGACACCAGGGTCTGTGATATGGGAAGTTAGTCCCTAGCTCTAACCAAAGAGGTAAACTTAGCTACATTCAGCTTTCAAAATAATCAAATCGGGAAGGGCATTCCAATCTCTAATGGTTTGTGGGGAAGAACAATTCTTTATAAATGTCAGTTCTTGCAGTAAGGTCAGCGTCAACTAAATTCACAAGTTTTACTTTCAAGTTTAAACCCTTGTCCAGCTGAACGCAACAACCTCTCCCGTTGCAAACAGTGTAGATCCAGATTCTTAAGAAGCCATCTGATCAGAATCTACACTGTTTACTGAATCCCAAGAAGCCATCTGATCAGGATCTACACTGTTTGTCATTTTGATTTATTTTGTAATTTGAATGAATACATTATATCAAATAATTTGATTTGTTGATATTTAGGAAAAGGTGTGGCAAAATTAATTTAATCAGCAGGATAAGGGTTAAGCTCTCATATTTTCAAAGCCCATTGGTATATTTCGTTAAAACTTGGCATGATGATAGATATTTTTCAGCACTACCCCTACGCATACCTATGACCTTAAGGTCAAGGTCATGGACTTAGAATTTTATTTCTTAAGGAAAGTGTGCGAGTAGGCGAGCTGAACTGTCTGTCAACAGGTCTTGTATTAACTTAATCATAGTCCCATCAGCAATCAGTATTTATTATCATTTACAAATGTACGTATATACAAGGTCTTTTTTTTTAATTTCTCAACACCTATTTATATTAGCCATAATCAGTAGTATATAATGTACTTTCTTGATTTGTTTTTAACCCTTATCTTGCTGAATATTCATTTAAGCTACACCTATTCCTGTCTATCAACCAATCAAATTACTTGATGTAATTTTTTGCTACAAATTCATAAACTGAATGCCAAACAGTGTAGAACCTGATCAGATGGCTTCTTCAGAAGCCATCTGATCTGGATCTACTCTGTTTGCAAAGATGGGGATTGTCGTGAACAGCAAGATAAGGGTTAATTTGCTTATTTTCATCACTTAACCATTAACCCATTGTATGTGGGAAACCCCTAAAGGGGTACCTTGACAAACAGTGCAGGCCCAGATCAGATGCCGCATTCTCAGGGCCTGCACTATTTGCTTACAGGATTTTGCATCAAAAACAGAACAAATAAAAAAATAGGCCTGACAACCATTATATGACAAATGGACTTGTCCAACATATAGCAATGGAAGAGTCCACTAGTATACAATGGGTTAAGATGCCATGAAAAACTGCATCTGAAAATTTCTTCTGTTAATGTCATCTCCAGCCCCCGCCCATTGGGGCTAGAAAAAATAGATTGGGCTGCAGGGTGCTTCTAGACAGAGCTGAAATTGACCGGCTAGAAGGTCTAAGCCGGCCCAAGCACACTGATGTGAGTTTGACTGTTCATGCATACAAACACTTTTGGTTTCATTGGACAGCAGGTCTTGAGATATGTCATTTCATCTCAATGTTGGGTAAAAGTCCCACAAAACTGGAAGCAGCATCTCCAAAATGACCTCAATTAAAACATACAAAATTATGATATCTGCTGCTTCATTGTTGTCATTTTAAAACTATTTTTGCATATAGGCAAACTGTGGACCCAGATCAGAGTGCTCCTAGGCGAGCAGTCTGATCTGTGTCCACACTGTTTGCAAAAATGACATGTTAAGTAACCAGCACAGCAGATAACAGTTGTTGTGATTTGCATCTTTTAAGTATTAAGTTGAGCTGTGTCAATCAAAAATGACAGCCCATCCATGTTATGTACCACAACCTTTTTATAACACTATTTTTAGGGTTAAAAGCAGACCCAGCAGGCACTTGACGTAATTGTGACATCACATCAACGTCGGTACAACATCATGACCTTAATATGCAACGTCAAATCAATGTCGGTGCAACGTCATGACTTGCACCGACATTGATTTGGCGTTTCCCTAGTGATATGTGTCTGCTGAGAGAAACCATTACAGTTAATCACCCATGTTAAATACAAACAAAAATGTATAGATCATGTAGAATTAATACCTTTTGTAGTAATCTTTACACTTTTGGCAGTTTTATCCAACACAGTGTTATGGTGAATAGTGTTACAAAAAGGTTCATGTGGAAATGCTGCCTGCTGCCCACAAGTCATGAATGATAAAAATAAAATGCTGCCCACAAGTAATGAATATAAAAAAAATGGAAATAAAAAAAGAAAAAAAAATATACATTAATGCTGTATCTCCCTTAACCCCTAAAATGCCAATCACAACAATTGTCATCTGCACTGTTGTCAGCTGGTGACTTTGAAAGTCATTTTTGCTAACAGTGTGGACCCAGATCAGACTAAGATACCAATCACAACAATTCAATTGTTGTCTGCACTGTTGTCAGCTGGTGACTTTGAAGGTCATTTTTGCAGTGTGAACCCAGATCAGACTGCTCCTCTAGGAGCAGTCTGATCAGGGTCCAAACTGTTTGCCAGTATGCAAAAATATGTTGAAGAGATTGCAAGAAGGTGCAGCAGAAGACATAAACAGACAACACTTTCAGATGCAGTTTGTCATGGCATCTTAAGGATTAAAAAAATGTGGAAACTTGTCGCCTGTTGAGAGTATCAATTTCTGCAAACAAGAAATTTTTCAAAGGCCAACTGGCAACTCTGGTCATCCAAGTCCTTGGAATTATTTGCCCTTGATGCATCTGAAAGATGGTTCTTCATGCTTCTTTAACAGATTTTTATCAAACATTTTACACTATTTTTGCTGGGTGTGCATAGTAAAATTGCCACAAAACACCCTTGTGCTAAAATGACATTACATGTATTCATATTTCTAGAACCACAATTTTTCAGAGGATTTTTTTTTTTGGACACTATTTGTTATTTCTTGACTAAACATAGATTGTGGGTGCTCATTACAACAGCCTCATTGAAAAAATTCTAACGAATACCCACAAACTATGTTTTTCAGTGATTCTTGAAAAAATGACCCAATTATGAAACCAAAAAGGTAGAAAATGAACCTTATGGAATTTCGACTGATATGCTTTCTTTCGGTTTATTTCCACATTTTAACATTTGATCCAAACTTTTACCCACACCATTTCAATAGTTTTTGAGTTTTTGACAGTAAAACATGCTCGTTACGGAGGAGAGTTTATATTTGTAAGTCTATGTGTCTGTTTCATCCAACAGTCTATGCTAACCCAATGGGTATATTTATGAAGTTAAACTCATAGCTTTTACCAACAAACAACACTTCGTTGGGCTACTGATTGTCTGAATAAGTAACGCTCACTTCTAAAATTGCTCGCCTCCATAACATTATTACTCACCTCCGTAACATCTCTTCTGTAACGATAGATTTCTCCCCACAGTCTGTAGCTGAACCAAAATCCAATATTTTGCTTTAGTGATTTGATATTACTAGCACAAATAGCACTCGATGCACACAAAGATGTTCCGATACCTATATCGGCTTAGGTTTTTAGGTTACGGAGGAGAGAAGTTACGGAGGTGGAGGACAGTTTGTTTTTTATCAACCAAACGTTGTTGTTGTACCAATGGTCAATATTATGTTTTATATCAGTACACTCTTATGCAGAATATATGGCAATTAGCTTAAAGTGTTCCTTTCCACCCTTTGACCTTTTGAAAGCACCGTTACGGAGGCGAGGCTCTGAAAAGTGACAAATTAATTATCCACTTTCAGATTTCATATTATGTTTATTTCGAAAGAAGATCAAACACTTAATGGTTTATTTATCAGAACATTCCTTTGGTGGGATATATGACATAGTTATAAGCAGAGAATTATTCCTGTCTGCACACTTTGACCAGATATATATCCGTTACGGTAGGTGAGTGCTACTTTAGCGACACCCTATTTTTACGGCATTGTGTCCAGACACTGAATGCAATAAGTCTTTAAAATCTGCTAATTGTTTCCTAAGCATCGTATCGTTGAACCGCAATTGCAATCCCATTCCATCTAAATAATAAAAGGTTAGATATTTACACTTCAGTATGTAAACGTGCCTCGTGACATGGCAAAAACGCTTACCCCACTGGTATATTAATGGTGCTAACTCAGTAACCGTACCAGAAGGCATTGGTTTTAGAATTGGAAGTACGTTCCTGAATATGCCTCTTGGCTTAGATGGCTTATTTACACCCATAGACTGCGTTGTTTAGCCACCATGAAGGGACAAACATTAGCGACAGGGTATATTTAAAATTGGGTCATTTTTTCAAGAATCACTGTTTTGATCAAAAAAAGGAAAATAATCAACCCCGTTTTTTCTCTATAGAAAGTTGGGCTTATGGGGTGTTTATTACATAGATTTTTTTAATATGAGCTAAACTGGGCTTATTTAGTCATTGATGCATCTGAATACAGCACAACCTCTTTATAACGCGGTGGTGCAGTGGTAAAGCATCAGATTTGAGATTGAGATGTAGCCAGTTCGATTCCCGCCAGTGCCACGTGTTGTTTCCTTGAGCAAGAAACTTTATCCACATTGCCTAGTACTGGTTCCTACCCAGGAAAAGAGGGTAACATGGAAGATTAGTACTAGTACTTAATATGTTACCCCCTGTAAATAAGGTTGATTATTAGGGCCCCGCACTGAAAGTGTGGGTGCCCTATAGTAATCACTCTGTCCGTCCGTCTGTCTGTCTGTCTGTTCGTCTGTCCGTCCACAAATTTTCCTACTCCTCTGATAGCGCTGCCGGGGCCCTAGTCAGTTTCACTGACAGCTCTAGTTATTATTATTATTATTATTATAACACTATTATTGGGGTCCAAAACAGAAACCGTGTTACTTAAACAACCATATTATAGCCTAACAAAAACATGTAGGATCCATTTTGAAACCGTGTTTTATCCAAACTGTGTTATAATGAACCCTGTTATGATGAGGTTGTGGTGTAATTGTTTTGTAGTGTGATCAGGTTCACCACCTTATACTTAAATACACTATAATTCAGCGGTATGCATAGCACAAAATTAGAATTGTAAAATGTGGGGCTCTTTCAGTAACCATGTTTCTAGTTTGTCATAGAATTAGTTTATTAGAACAAAATTTTGATTGATTTGAAATATATTCAATGCAATGTAAATAATAATGTCCTGTATAGTTTTACAAAGAAAATAAACATATTTTCTGAGATTTACATTTTTTGTTAATTTCATTGATGACCATATCATCATGCAACAAGTTCGTGAAATGAACATCCCCTTAAACCCCACTTTATCCCTTATCTTGCTGAATACCGGTATTAATTTAGGCCACACCCATTTCTGTCTATCAACCAATCAAATTACTTGATGTAATTTATTATACCCCCACAAATGAAATTTGGGGGGTATATAGGAGTGAGCTTGTCGGTCGGTCAGTCGGTTGGTCGGTCGGTCTGTTGACTTGGTTTCCAGATGATAACTCAAAAAGCGCTTCACTGATTTTTATAATTTTTGGTACACTGATGTAACATCATAAAATACAGGTCAAGTTCGATTTCCACTACAATTCGTCAATTTTCGACATAGTTATGGCCCCTTTGGAGTGAAAAAATTGCAAAATGGCGCTGTTGTACTATCAAGGCACTTTTTGTGGGGGTATTCATCACCTTTTGTGATAGCTCTAGTTGCTACAAATTCATAAATTGAATGTCAAACAATCTAGATCCTGAACAGATGGCTTCTTCAGAAGCCATCTGATCTGGATATACACTGTTTCCAAAGATAAGGGTTGTCGTGAACAGGATTAGGGGTTGTCTTGAACAGCAAGATAAGGGTTACGTTTTAAGTCCCACCAACAGCTAAGGTCATACGGACACGGGACCTCGGTTTAAAGACTCCGAAAGTCTGGAGAAGCCTGGGATAGATCCTGCGATCCCTGGTTTACAAGGTGAGTAGCGTAAGCACTACACCATGGAGGCTTCTAAGGTCCTCATTAGAACTGCCTCAATGAGGCATGCAGTTCTATTTAGCACCCACAACCTATGTTTTAAGTATACAGTGAAATTCTGCTATACTAAGACTAATTGAGCCCCGCCAAGCGAATCTGTGTCTTCGAGCATTCCGTCATTACAAATTTTAACTGCGCATGCCCAGCCATTCAGAGGGGTCAGGGATATGGCTTTCTGTCTGAAGGTTCCTCTTGATTCACTGCTTGTATGAGCGAGCAGCGAAGGTTCTTGCGAGACTGTGCGGATGCGCAGGCTCGCCTGAACCTTTGCTGCTCGCATAGGCGATAAGTACCAAATCGCTTGACGGGGCCCAATTCTGCTTTAAAAGGCTTTTTAGAAGGGTGCAGTTATTCTTTCTGTGTATTTTCTGCACTCTGTGGCTGGTCAGGGACCACCTTTGGGACTATTCAAAAGTTGTCTTAAAGACCACTTTTGAACAGTCCCAAAGGTGGTCTTAACATAGTAATTTTACTGTACATGTAAATAAGAATAATATCACAATTTTTCAAAAGAAAATTGACTGTTTGGGAGATACAAAAGAATGTGCTATGATGCATGGATAATGTGGGGAGCTGGTTTTCTATTTGTTTCTGTTCATTTAAGTTTGTGTTTGTCAACATATGAATCAGATATTTAGGACATGAATAAAATCTCAGACAAGTTTAACCCTTGTCCTGCTGAATATTTAAATATGCCACACCCACAACTGATTATCAGCCAATCAGATTGTTTGATGCAAATTATTGCAACAAATTCATAAAGTGAATGACAAACAATGAAGATCCTGATCAGATGCACAAGTTAAATATCCTTGAATGCGAAAAATAGCAATATTTGATTTGGTTTCATGCAGAAATCTTTGTGTTGATTGGACCTTCATGTTACTGGCAGATATGTTAGAAAAATAGGCAGCTAGATCAGTTTCCATGTCAGTTATGTTCCCTTGAATGCCGGACCCTAATCACCAACATTCCTCAAGAATTCATAGGATCTTCATGAAACTTACAGAGATCTAGGACAGGCTTTTATTATTTTGCTTTGGATAGCCAACTGGCCATTTTGTGGGAAAGTAACTGTCCTTTTGGCTTTCCGCTAGTGATGTTTCCATTAGGGTCTAGTTGTTCTATGTTTGTGTTTCTTTCCCGTGGTGTCTCTGATGGGAGATGTGGGTTAAGTGTATCGATTCCTGATCATTGCCTTCACTTCTATTTTTTTTTATGCTCCCTCGATTCAAGTGAGTGAGTGAGTGTTTGAGTTTTACGTCCCACCCACAGCTAAGGTCATACAGAGACGGGACCTCGGTTTAAAGACTCATCCGAAAGTCTGGAGAAGCCCTGGATCGATCCTGCGATCCCTGGTTTACAAGGTGAGTAGCGTAACCACTACACCACGGAGGCTTCTCCCTCGATTCGAAGAATGGTGAAAAGGGCGTATAGTGTTACTCTTGTCCACCTGTGTCTGCTTCCATGGGTGAGATGGCATTAGCAATTTGTGTTAGTTTCTTTAATTGCATTACCAGGCATCTGTGTCCTTGGACATATTTCTAGTTTAAACTGGGTCTGATTTCAGGAACAAAATATCAGGCGCCAGTTGTTCAAAAACCTTGTTAGCTTAACGAGCTCATTAGTGGCCATATTAATTGATCTAGCAAGTACAATATCTAAAATTTTGGTATTTTTGCTGAAAAAATATGAGCAGAAGCTGCTCATTTTTTCAGCAAAAATATTAGCATATTTGCCAATTTAAATGATCAAAGTTTTAACAGTATGTTAACTAACAACGTCGTTAGTTTTGAACAACTGGCCCCAGATGGCTTCTGTCAGTTGTCAGTTTCTGGCCAAAGAATGTACTAGTTAACCTTTTACGTATAAGCCTGCTGGGAAAAGATAGGTAAACTGACTGACTCAGAGGTGACCTAAATAGTGTTGACTGGGCTGATAACTCAAATTTACAAACCAAACAAAACAGTTTGACATAGAGACCATGCAGAAACATTGTACTATCCAAGTAGCTGGCCCCTACCAAGATTGTTCAAATTATAGCCCTGGGGCCAAAATGCCCCCGCTCCAGGGCCTTTTGGTTTTACATCAGCGCTTTGAGAAATAGATTGGGCTGCATGTTTCAGGTTGTGCTGCATGATGTTTCAGGTTGTGCTGCATGATGTTTCAGGTTGTGGTTGTGCTGCATGATGTTTCCGGTTGTGGTTGTGCTGCATGATGTTTCAGGTTGTGCTGCATGATGTTTCAGGTTGTGCTGCATGATGTTTCAGGTTGTGGTTGTGCTGCATGATGTTTCAGGTTGTGGTTGTGCTGCATGATGTTTCAGGTTGTGCTGCATGATGTTTCAGGTTGTGCTGCATGATGTTTCAGGTTGTGCTGCATGATGCTTCAGGTTGTGCTGCATGATGCTTCCACGCAGAGTGGCAGCCGACCGCACATGAGTACATGTACTGGTAAACCACTTAGAAGGCCTAAGCCTGCGTAGCCAGTGGTGAGAGTAGGACCATCCCTTCATTTAAACCCTATCGATTTGTTTGGACTGTAGGGTTTGATATGTCATTTCATCTCAAAGTGGAGTAAAAGTCCCACAAAATTGGAAGCAATGTCTCCAAAATGACTTAAATAGTCTTGATGGGGAAGTAAAACCTCAATTAACCCATTGTATGCGGGGAAACCGCTAAAGGGGTACCTTGGGAAACTGCAGGTCAAGATCAGATGCCGCAGAATGCGGCGGCTGATCAGGGCCTGAACTGTTTGCTAACAGAATTTTCCGTCAAAAATGGAATAAAAATGAAAAAAAAAAAAAACAAACAAGAGGGCCATGATGGTCCTGGATCGCTCACCTGATCCATAGTGTAACAAGTGGGCCCCAGGGAGGGCCATTATTGGCCCCAGGGCTTTAATGTGCATAATGTTGAGGGAGGTCTTAAAGGTGAAACTTCATACCAAACATCAACAAAGGCTAAAATTTGAACAATCTTGGCAAAGGTCCACTAGATGAAGCTACACACCAAATATCAAAGACCTGGGCCTTGCGGTTTCAGAGAAGAAGGTATTCCCTACATAAGCCTATGCAAAACCAAATGGCCCCGGGGCTATATGAGTCAATGTAAAACCAAAGGGCCCTGGGGTGGGGGCATTTGTGGCCCAAGGGCTATAATTTGAACAATCTTGGTAGAGGTCCACTAGATGAAGCTTCATACCAAATATCAAAGACCTGGGTCTTGCAGTTTCAGAGAAGAAGATTTTTAAAGATTTCCCTTCATAAGTCTATGTAAAACCAAAGGGTCTCGGGGCGGGGACATTTTTTGCTTAAGGGCTATTATTTACACAATCTTGATAGAGGTCCACTAGATGAAATTTCACACCAAATATCAAAGACCTAGGCCTTGTGGTTTCACAGAAGAAGATTTTTTAAGATTTTCCCTATATTAAACCAAAGGGCTCCGGAGCGGGGGTATTTTTGGTTTCAGGGCTATAATTTGAACAATCTAGATAGAGGTCCACTAGATGAAGCTTCATACCAAATATCAAAGCCCTAGGCCTTGTGGTTTCAGAGAAGAAATTTTTTTAAGTTTTCAGTGAAAAAGATTTTCCCTATATTGGTCTATGTAAATTTGTTTGTTTGATTTGAGGCTTAACGTCCCCGTCAACACTGTAAAGGTCATTTTGGAGACGTTGCTTCCAATTTTGTGGGACTTTTACCCCCTACATTTGGATGAAATTACATCTCAAGCCCTGTCGCCCAATGAAACCAACAGGATTTATAAGCATGGACGGTCCGACGTGCACCGCTTTACCTGGGCAGGCTTAGATCCTCTAAGTAGTTTACCAGTACTCGTGTGCGGTCGGATTTCAGCTCTGCGTGGAAGCATCATGTAGCCAATCTATTTCTTCAAGCCCCGATGTAAAACCAAAGGGCCAAGGAGCGGGGACATTTTTTGCCCCAGGGCTATAATTTGAACAATCTTGGTAGAGGTCCACTAGATGAAGCTTCATACCAAAGACCTAGGCCTTGTGGCTTCAGAGAAGAAGATTTTTTAAGATTTTCCCTATGCAAGTCTATGTAAAACCAAAGGGCCCCAGAGCAAGACCATTTTTGGTCTCAGTGCTATAATTTAAACAATCTTGATAGAGGTCCACTAGATGAACTTCATACCAAATATCAAAGACCTAGGCCTTGTGGTTTCAGAGAAGAAGATTTTTAAAGATTTCCCCTATATAAGTCTATGTAAAACCAAAGGGCCACGGAGTGGGGGCATTTTTGGCTGAAGGGCTATAATTTGAACAATCTTGGTAGAGGTACATTAGATGAAGCTTCATACCAAATATCAGAGTCCTGGGCCTTGCGGTTTTAATGAAAAAGATTTTTAAAGATTTTCCCTATATAAGCCTATGTAAAACCAAAGGGCCCCGGGGCAGGGGCATTTTTTTGCCCCAGCACTATAATTTGAACAATCTTGGTAGGGGTCCTCTAGATGAAGCTTCATACGAAATATCAAAGACCTGGGCCTTGTGGTTTCCGAGAAGAAGATTTATTAAGTTTTCAGTGAAAAAAAAATCTATTTTTGGCTCCTGTGACCTAGATGTGCAACGGACCGGAACCATTTGAACAACTTTGAAAGGTAACCACCTAAGGATCATTCTTGTGAAGATTGGTCAAAATCCGATCAGTGGTTTAGGAGGAGATGTCGTTTGAAGAATTTGTTTACGGACGCACGGAAGGATGCACGCACGACGGACAAAAAGTGATCCCAAAAGCTCACCTCATCACTACGTGACGGTGAGCTAAAAAGGCCTGACACCCCTTATATGACATATGGACTTGTCCAACATACAGCATTGGAAGAGTCCACTAGTAAACAATGGGTTAAAACAAACAAAACTATCCAAGCAGCAAACACGAAGGTATTTTTTTTTTTTTTTTTTTTGGTTTTGGTTTTACGGCCCTTTCAAGATTATTTCACTCATATCGAGCAGATCGTTAATCAGAGATGGGCGAAAACCGGAGTACCCGACACGAAGGTACTGAAAAGACCGAGGATGTGCAGGCTGATCTGAAACTCTATGCTATGCAAATGTCTTTACCTTTTTTCACCTTGGAGCCTGTAAAAGGCACATTGGCAAAAAGTGCAGAACCCAGATAAGATGCCGCATTATGCGGCATCTGATCAGGCTCTACTCTGTTTGGAAACAGAATTTTCGTTAGAAATAGGATAAAAGAGGACCATGATGGACCAATATCGATCACCTTAACCGAGAGATTTATATACATTATATTGAAGTTTCCAAGAAATATTGTTTTCCTGACTGAATAGGTTCGGGGAATATAGCGAACAGCCAGGCGTCCGTACGTCTGTCCGACCGTCTGATTGTTCGTCCGTCCATCCATCCGTAGACACAACCTTGTGATGGCCATAACTCCAATACCCTTTAAGATTCATTGATGGTTCTTGGCACAATTGTTCACAAAGCTGACCTGGGGCATGGGCTGCATGACGCTTCTACGCAGAGCTGAAACTGACCGCACACTAGTAATGGTAAACTGCTTAGAGGATCTAAGCCTGCCCAGGCACAGCGGTGTGAGTCGGACCGTCCATGCTTATAAACCCTATTGGTTTCATTGGGTGACAGGTCTTGAGATGTCATTTCATCTCAATGTCGGATAAAAGTCCCACAAAATTGGAAGCAAAGTCTCCAAAATGACCTATACACTGTTGACGGGGACGTTAAACCTCAAACCAAACAACCTGTACCAAAGTACCATCAATATATCTCAAAGAGTATTGGAGATATCACCATCACAAGGCTGAGACGGCGTGTCATGCGCAAGAACTAGAACTCTGGCTGCCATAGTTTTTGAGTTATCTCCCCTTTTAATAAAATAGAATGACTACCTTGTGATGGCCATATCTCAAATACCGTTTGAGATATATTGATTGTACCTGGCACAATTGTTCACAAGGCTGAGATGGCGTGCCATCCGCAGAAACCACAACTCTGGCTGCAATGCTTTTTGAGTTATCTCTCCTTCCAATAAAATAGAGTGACTATCTTGTGATGACCATAACTCCAATAACGTTTTGAGATATATTGATGGTACCTGGCACAGTTGTTCACAAGGTTGAGATGGCGTGTCATGCACAAGAACCACAACTCTTGGTGCCAAGTTTTTTTGTTATCTCCCCTTCCAATAAAATAGAATCACTACCTTGTGATGGTGATATCTCCAATACTCTTTGAGATATATTGATGGTACTTTGGTACAGGTGTACTTGACGTTAAGCAGGCATGTCATGTACAAGAACCATGAGTCTGGGTGCCCTGTTTTTTTTTTTAATTATCTCCCCTGACGATATAACTGTGATGGCCATAACTCCAATACCCTTTGAGATATATTGCTGGTACTTGGCACAATTGTGGACAAGGTGGAGATGGCGTGCCACGTCTAAGAACCACAACTCTGGCTGCTAAGGCATAAGTTTAAGTTATCTCCCCTTCCAATATAATCATATGACCACCTTGGGATCAAACTCAAATACCCTTTGAGATATATATTGAAGAAACTTGGACACAATTGAATACAATGTATAGAAGGCATGTCATGCGCAAGAATCACAACTCTTGGTGCTGTGATATTTGAGACATATTGATGGTACTTGGTACAGGTATACATGAGGTTAAACAGGCGTGTCATGCACAAGAACCACAATTCTGAGTGTGTTGGTTTAAGAGTTATATACCCTGACAATATAATCTTGTGATGGCTATAACTCCAATACCTTTGAGATATATTGCTGGTACATCCCACAATTGTACATGTATATACAAGGATGAAAAGGCATTTCATGTGCAAGAAACACAACTCAGTATACGTGTACTTTGTGCATTGGAAATCTTGGATCTTCATCATGTTGAGAAGCGATCCTTTGTATCATTAGGTAAAGATAGTCTCAATAAACATTACATAATAATTACAAAATATGCTATGGGCTTACCAGTGTGTTTTAATTCTGGTGCACTTTCTATTTGTGAACAGTCTTCTGAAGGCCATATTGGCTTTTGGTCGGGGGATTTGCCATCTCCTCTGATGGCTATTTTTAGCTCACCTGTCACGTAGTGACAAGGTGAGCTTTTGGGATCACTTTTTGTCCGTCGTGCGTCCGTGCGTCCGTCCGTGCGTGCGTGCGTGCGTCCGTAAACTTTTCTTCAAACGACATCTCCTCCTAAACCACTGATCGTATTTTGACCAAACTTCACAGGAATGATCCTTAGGTGGTCCCCTTTCAAAGTTGTTCAAATGGTTCCGGTCCGTTGCACATATAGGTCACAGTAGCCAAAAATAGATTTTTTTCACCGCTAACTTAAAAAATCTTCTTCCCTGAAACCGCAAGGCCCAGGTCTTTGATATTTGGTATGAAGCTTCATCTAGTGATCCCCTACCAAGATTGTTCAAATTATAGTGCTGGGGCCAAAAATGCCCCCGCACGGGGGCCCTTTGGTTTTACATGGGCTTATATAGGGACAATCTTTAAAAATCTTCTTCTCTGAAACCACAAGGCCCAGGTCTTTGATATTTGGTATGAAGCTTCATCTAGTGGACCCCTACCAAGATTGTTCAAATTATAGTGCTGGAGCTAAAAATGCCCCCGCACGGGGGCCCTTTGGTTTTACATGGGCTTATATAGGGAAAATCTTGAAAAATCTTCTTCTCTGAAACCGCAAGGCCCAGGTCTTTGATATTTGGTATGAAGCTTCATCTAGTGGACCCCTACCAAGATTGTTCAAATTATAGTGCTGGGGCCTAAAATGCCCCCGCATGGGGGCCCTTTGGTTTTACATAGGCTTATATAGGGAAAATCTTTAAAAATCTTCTTCTCTGAAACCGCAAGGCCCAGGTCTTTGATATTTGGTATGAAGCTTTATTTAGTGGACCCCTACCAAGATTGTTCAAATTATAGTGCTGGATCTAAAAATGCCCCCGCACGGGGGCCCTTTGGTTTTACATGGGCTTATATAGGGAAAATCTTGAAAAATCTTCTTCTCTGAAATCGCAAGGCCCAGGTCTTTGATATTTGGTATGAAGCTTCATCTAGTTGACCCCTACCAAGATTGTTCAAATTATAGTGCTGGGGCCAAAAATGCCTCCGCACCAGGCCCTTTTGTTTTACATAGGCTTATATAGGGAAAATCTTAAAAAATCTTCTTCTCTGAAACCGCAAGGCCCAGGTCTTTGATATTTGGTATGAAGCTTCATCTAGTGGACCCCTACCAAGATTGTTCAAATTTTAGTGCTGGAGCTAAAAATGCCCCCCACACGGAGGCCCTTTGGTTTTACATGGGCTTATATAAGGAAAATCTTGAAAAATCTTCTTCTCTGAAACCGCAAGGCCCAGGTCTTTGATATTTGGTATGAAGCTCCATCTAGTGGACCCCTACCAAGATTGTTCAAATTTTAGTGCTGGAGCTAAAAATGCCCCCCACACGGAGGCCCTTTGGTTTTACATGGGCTTATATAGGGAAAATCTTGAAAAATCTTCTTCTCTGAAACCGCATGGCCCAGGTCTTTGATATTTGGTATGAAGCTTCATCTAGTGGACCCCTACCAAGATGATTCAAATTATAGTGCTGGGGCCAAAAATGTCCCCGCACCAGGGCCCTTTTGTTTTACATAGGCTTATATAGGGAAAATCTTGAAAAATCTTCTTCTCTGAAACTGCAAGGCCCAGGTCTTTGATATTTGGTTTGAAGCTTCATCTTGTGGACCTCTGCCAAGATTGTTCAAATTATAGCCCTGGGGCCAAAAATTTGTTCAAATTATAGCCCTGGGGCCAAAAATGCCCCCGCTCCGGGGCCCTTTGGTTTTACATAGACATATATAGGGAAAATCTTGAAAAATCTTCTTCTTTGAAACCACAAGGCTTAGGTCTTCGATATTTGTTATGAAGCTTCAGCTAGTGGACCTCTATAAAGATTGTTCAAATTATAGCCCTGAGACCAAAAATGCCTCCACCATGTGGCCCTTTGGTTTTACATAGACTTATATAGGGAAAATCTTTAAAAATCATCTTCTCTGAAACACAAGGCTTAGGTCTTTGATATTTGTTATGAAGCTTCAGCTAGTGGACCTCTACCAAGATTGTTCAAATTATAGCCCTGGGGCAAAAAATGCCCCTGCTCCGGGGCCCTTTGGTTTAACATAAACTTATATAGGGAAAATCTTGTTTTACATAGACTTCTATATGCAGGGTAAACCTTTAAAATCTTCTTCTCTGAAACCAGAAAGCCCAGGTCTTTCATATTCGATATGAAGCTTCATCTTGTGGACCTCTACCAAGATTGTTCAAATTATAGCCCTGGGGCCAAAATTGACCCTGCCCGGGGCCCACTTGTTATACATTGGATCAGGTGAGCGAACCAGGGCCCTCTGGGCCCTCTTGTTATATAATTCTATGTTCAAGAATTTAACCCTTTTAAGATGCCGAGAAAAACTACATCTGTAAATGTCGTCTGTTTATGTTGTCTGCTGAATCTTCTTTCAGACTTTTTAAAAATACTTTTGCATACAGGCAAACAGTGTGACCCAGATCAGACTGCTCCAAGAGGAGCAGTCTGATCTGGGTCCACACTGTTTGCAAAAACTAATTTTAAAGTACTTGGTAGATGACATAGCAGATGACAATTGTTGTGATTGGCATTTGATGGGTTGATAGCCCAAGGGCTATATAATTTGAAAAGAAATTTTTTTAACATTTTCTCTGTATGGGTCTACGTAAAACAAGAGGGACCAGGGATGGGGCCATTTTTCACCCTAGGGCTATAATTTGGACAATTTTGGTAGAATCCCACTAGACGAGGCAATGTTCCAAATATCAAAGACCTTGACCTTCTGGTTTCAGACAAGAATGTTTTTTAAAGGTTTATTCCCTTTATAAGTGTGGGCCTCTGGGCTGGGCCATTTTTGGCCCCAGTGCTATAATTTGAACAACCCTGGCAGAGGTCCACTAGCTGTGTTCCAAATATCAAAGGCCTGGGCCCTGATTTTGGACAAAAAAGTTTTAAAGGTTTCTCCTATATAAGTCAATTTAAAATGTTGGTCCCTCAGTAGGGCTATAATTTGAATAATCTTGGCAGAGGTCAAATAGACAAAGCTGTGTATCAAATGTTGAAGGCCTCGGCCTTCTGGTTTTGAACAAAAGACTTTTCAAAGGTTTTCCCTATATAGGTCTATGTAAAATGTGGGACCCTGGGTGGGGCCAATTGTGGCCCCAGAGATATAATTTGAACAACTTTGGCATAAGCACAATGTACACCAGACAATGCTGTGTACCAAATATCAAAGACCTGGACCTTCTGGTTTCAGGCAAGAAGACAAGACCTTAAGATTTTCCCTTTTATAATTCTATGTATAATGTGGCCAAAAATGGCCCTAGGGAAATAATTTTGGATAATCTTGGGCAGAGGTCCATTCAACGAATTCCATGTACCAAATATCAAAGGTCTGGGCCTTCTGGTTTTAGACGAGGATTTTTAAAGGTTTTCCCTACATGAGTCACTGTAAAACGTGGGCCCCTAAGCGGGGTCAATTTTGGCCCCAGGGCTATAATTTGAACAACCTTGACAGAGGTCGACTAGAAGCTGTGTACTAAATATCAAATGCCTGGGCCTTCTGGATTCATCCAAGAATTTTGTTTTAAATGTTTTCCCTATATAAGTCTATGTAAAATGGGGGACCACGCAACATTGGTAGAGGTCCACTAGACAAAGCTGTGTACCGTCAAATATCAAAGACCTTGGCCTTCTTGTTTCAGACAAGAAGTTTTTTAAAACTTTTCCCATTAAGTTAATGTCAACATGTTGGCCCCTGGGCAGGCTGTTTTTGGCCCCAGGGCAATAATTTGAACAATCTTGGCAGAGGTCCACTAGATGAAGCTGTGTTCCAAATATCAAAGGCCTGGGCTTTCTGGTAGTAGACAAGAGTTTTTAAATGTTTTCCCTGTACAAGTCTATGTAAAACAAGTGGTCTCCTTGGCAGGACACTTTTTGACCCCATGGCTATAGTTTGAACAATCTTGGCAGAGGTCGACTAGACGAAGCTGAGTAGCATATATCGAAGGCATCGAGTGTTTGAGTTTTACGTCCCACCAACATCTAAGGTCATACGGAGACGGGACATCGGTTTAAAGACGCATCCGAAAGTCTGGAGAAGCCCGGGATCGATCCTGTTCGAAGGCATCGAAGATTTTTAAAGGTTTTCCCTTTATTAGTCTAAGTAAAACATGTGGGCCCCTAGGCGGGGCCATTTTTGGCCCCATGGCTATATAATTTGATCTATCGTGGCAGAGGTCCACTAGACAAAGCTGTTTACCAAATATGAAAGGCCTATATGCATCTAAGTATGTAAAATGTGGGACCATGGGCTGAGCCAATTTTGGCCCAAGGGCTATAATTTGAACAAGTTTGGTAGAGGGCACTAGATAAAGCTGTGTACCAAATATCAATCTTGGACTTGGGGCATCTGGTTTCAAACAAGAAGATTTTAAAGGCTTTCCTTTATTAGTCGAAGTAAAACATGTGGGCCCCTGGACGGGGCCATTTTTAGCCCCATGGCTATAATCTGAACAATCTTGGCAGAGGCCTACTAGACAAAGCCGTGTACCAAATATCAAAGCCCTGTGCCTTCTGGTTTCAGAAATGTTTTCCCAATATAAGTCTATGTAAAGCCTGTGGGACCCTTGGCGGGGACAATTTTTTGCCTCAGGGCTATAATTTTAACAATTTTGGTAGAAGTCCACTAGACAAAGGTGCGAGGACCTGAACCTTCTAGTTTCAGACAAGAAGATTTTTAAAGCTTTTCCCTTTATAAGTCAATGTAAAACATGACGCCCCTGGGTGGGGCCATTTTTGATCCAAGAGCTATGATTTGAACAATCTTGGCAGAGGTTCCCTAGATACAGCTGTGTACCAAACATCAAAGGCCTTGGCTTTCGGGTTTCAGACAAGAAGATTTATAAAGGTTTTCTCTATACAAGTCTTATGTTAAACAAGTGGGCCCGGGCCATTTTTAGCCTCAGGGCTATAATTTGAATAACCTTGATAGAGGTCCACTAGATAACGCTTAATACCAAACATCAAAGATCTTGGCCTTCTAGTTTTAGACAAGAAGCTTTTTGAATGTTTTCTCTTATTTCCACCTTTTTGTTGCCGTGTAAACCAGAGTTCTGCATGGAATGCGATTCTTTGGAGGACGACACAAAGATCATTTCTGCCATGTTTGTTCAGAACCTGTTCAGTGGTTTAGGAGATGTCATTTTAAGAAATTGTGGACATATGGACGACAGACTGTGACTGATCACAATAGCTCCCACAGAGCAGTGCGATCCTGCAAAGTCTAGTTTTTTTGGTCACGTGATTTGAGAAGGAAAAACTTGTAAACAAGCTGTGGTCTTAAATATGTGATTTTTTCGTTATATTTGATGGAGATTTGGAATAAATTTAGCATGTAAGTGCAGCTTATAATACCAGCTACAAGGACATATGGCACTTATCAGCATTTGAAACTCAAAAATCAGTATTTTGAAAAGAAAAATTCAAATTTGAAGAGCGGGAGCTGTAATGCTTCTAAATATTATGTACGTTTGTGATGACATCGAAACGGAGAGTTAAGAAACGGCAGAGAAATAAATCATCTCCTCAGCAAGTGTCAATATCAAAGAAACATCGACAAACTGATATAGTTAAGACTGCAATCAGAGATTCTGGTAATACTGACACTTCTAAACATTTTGAAAACACAGATCACACAGACACTGAATCGGTGGGCGATCGGTCTGTGCTATCTGATATACGGTCAGTTACCGATTTGGAAACGGATTCTGTTGACAATCTTAACTCGATAGCACAGCCAGAACCAGATATGGCACAATCGATTGGTACAATGGGTACATCGGCTGACCTGGAGCAAGATGCTGTCCAAATGTCCCAGAGTATACTGCACAGCGATAGTGGAGTCCCAGCTTACTTGAACATGGACACAGGTCTTGTGACTCCCTCTGGACCTCAACCGATGAATCCTGCAAATAAGATAGGTCTAAGTCCTCAACAAATGTTTAACATGCAGGCTCATGTGCAACATCCACACATGGTTCCTCAGCCACGTCTCTCAGAAGATGATATTGTGCGCATTGCTACGAAAATGAAGCAGCTTCTCAAAGATGAGATAAATGAATTGCTAGAGCAAAAAGTTGCATTGCGAGTGGCACCTCTTCAAGATGAAGTTGACAGTCTGAAGAAGTCCCTGTCCAAGGTAGAACAAGAACTTAAACAAGTACTAGTTCGTAATGACGATCTTGAGCAGTATTCGAGGCGATCCTGTTTGCGAGTTTCCGGTATTACCGAAACGCAGAATGAAGACACTACTCAGATCATATTGGATATAGCAAAACGCTGTGGTGCTAAAATCGGCATTGATGATATTGATCGCTCACACAGAGTCGGACCCAGGAATCCATTCTCACAGGATCGTGATGGCCACGGTGATATCGCGGACGAGCCCCAGCAAACGAGCAAGAATCGCGAAATAATTGTGAAATTTCGGACACATGGTGCGAGACTTCAATTACTAAAGGGTAGGGCCTTCTTCCGTAATAAGAATGAGAAAATTTACATCAATGAAGACTTGTGTAAAACGCGCAAAACCATAGCATTCGTTTGCCGTCAGTTAAAAAAAGACAGGAAATCACCCATTATCAAAACCTGGGTGTACAATGGCAATGTGTATATTCAGGACCTCAGGGATAATAAAGTTGTCATAACAAGTCTTGAAGACCTTGATCCCTATAAACCGCCTGAGGTTTAGGATCTTTAGACAGTCTGTGCATCCATCACAAAAAAACGCCTATAGATTTCTGACCCCACTTTCATGTAATAAAACTGGGGTTTAATGGGGATACACATTACTTTTCTTTTTTCTGCTTTGAAGCGTAGATTGTGGGTACTCGTCGGAGCCGTCTCGTGTTGCGGTTCTGGTGGATACCCGGGATCTGTGTTTCGGAGAGATATGAAAAATATCATTTTTCCTCTCTTCCCTCTTATTTTGTAGGTAAAATCTTAAATATGCAGTGTTGTTCCTCTATCAAGACCACCTTTTGGACTGTTACAAAGTGTTCTATAAGACCACCTTCGAGCGATCACTAAGGTTGCTCTTATGATGAGACACTATGTAGAAAGCACAAAGAAAATGTACTTGGGACCTTCTAAATGTGCTTTTAAAACATAATTTGGCTTAAATTTAGGTGATCTTGATGGCGAAATGTCACTGTATCTGAACAGGCAAGTTTTTTTGGTGATGCAAGAAAACAAAACGATTAATTGACGTCGATACGATGTCTGTTACATGTAACTATAGCTAGGAGTAAGTCCTTTCGGAAGGAAAATTAATATAACTTAAATATAATCAAAGTGCTTAGCCACTCTTGCTATCAAAATAAGGGGAGTGGCTGTGCAAATGGATTGATAATATACACAAACATTACATCTATTCCTGATTTGTGTGTAATAATGCATACTATTAATTTCATGACATGCATTGAAAAATGATGAAGTTTACTCTTGTTTGTTGCTACATTTTATATTCTGTTTGCTTGTTCATCTTGGTCAATATTACAAATGTTTAACGTGTTAAACTGAACATTTTGTGCTACAAATTTGTGCTGGTCTTAAAAAAATGTATTACTTATTTTGAATAGTATAGCTAGCTTTACGGCCAAAATCCTTTAAAATGTTTACAGCAAATTATCCATGCCTAAATAAGCTCAAAGTCGACCCCAGAGTTGCGCCATTGCATGCTAAAGGTGCCTTATCTGAATTAATCTCTGAAAAGAAGTCGACACTGGAACGTGATTTTCTTCGTTAAAATCTTTATGTTCATGTCGAATCAATCAGATAAAACCGGCAGACCTTGCTCCGGGTCTACATGGAGAAGATTGTGCCTTATAATGGTCTAGCAAAACAAACGTTAGTCCAACATTGTTTGTACTACTTTCATTTCATTCCATTTTTAAGGCATGGGTTGTGGGTGTTCATTTGGGTCGCCTCAATGAGGCGGTCCTAGCGGGCGCCCACGGCCTGTGTTTAGAATATGAAAAGGGACAAACACCAAAAATACCCGCGAAATATAACCATTTTGGTGAAAGGAAATAATGCACTATGCCGCACGGCTCAGGTGGAACTCCGCATTGAGGTATGGATCTGCGCGATACGGCATAAGTCCGATCTTCTCTTGATATGGCTCACATTAAAACCACCGAATGAATGAAATGTATTTACGATTCATGCGTATTTATTGTTGGATGGATCTTTACTGTTAGCTGTATTTTGATAGAAACCAACAGTTTGGGCTGTTGCTCGCTTCAATGCTTATAACTGTATTATTTGTAGTGCTCTAGGCCTCTGTTCTCCCTTTTGTAACTTTCGATTTCGTCACAAGGGAGAACAGGCGGGGCTCGGCCATACAATGACTGACGCATCAAATATTAAGGCATTTCTCTAGTTTCCTTGCGTTGTTTTGTCAAGGAGATTGGAGAAATGGTGCTATCTGTTTTGTGGTCCTGAACTAGGTGACGTTTTGCTGTCCGTCAGTGTATCTATTAATATTAAGCATTGAAGGTTTGATGGTTTGATGAGGCTTTATTAGCCGAAACTACGTAGTATGACCCATCTTCTTGCTTATGAATGTTTTCATTGCTTTTAAAGGAACTCATTTTTTTATTTTTAATTGTACTATCTAATGTCATGTCAATGTTCGGTCTCAAACTTCGTCTTTACAGAAAGTTTACTTTGTATATAGCTAATTAGTAAACTAAGGTTATCACACACACACACACACGCACACGCACACGCACACACACACACACACACACACACACACACTATACGTACCAATGCAAACAGATAATTAGATACTATTTGCAAAAAAATGTTGTAAACCTGTGCAAATGCTCTTGAAGAATAATGTCGGAAAGATCACAGGCGCTTGAAGTTTAAATGCTTAAACATTTCAAATTTGTTTGAAAGACCATAACGAAATTGAATATTGACTACGTCAATATTAACATTCCTGTTTAAGTTTTTTTTTTTTTTTTTTTTTTTTTTTTGGGGTGGGGGGGGGGGGGTGGTTACGGCCCTTTTAAGATTATTTCACTCATATCGAGCCGATCGTTAATCAGAGGTGGGCGAAAACCGGAGTACCCGGAGAAAAACCACCTGACCTTCCGTTGCAGAACTTGGCGTTTCACATGTGACCCGAGCGGGGCTCGAACCACAGCGGTGAGAGACCTAATGATCAAGAGTCAGCGCTCTTAACCACTAGGCCACGGAGGCCCGTTGTTTAGGTTTTGAGCTCAGAACTTCAAGCACATGTGCAGAGACGAATATTTCTCAACAAATGCCATGACAAACAGTAGGGTTGATCAGCAGACTTTACGAAAACGTGCCTATTAAAATAAATTGAAAATTTAACCCTAAAAACAATCAAAGCACTGAGAGTACTAGTGGGTCGATTGTCTCGGGGTGTAGTTAGGAAAAATGGGCCTGAGCGTGGACTGTTTCGTTTAACCCTTAAACTCCTTTACTGAAAGCAAACCGTTTAGACCATGATCAGACGCTGCGTTTTTCTGCGCCTGACCCTTAAATTCCTATACTCTACGCAAACAGCGAAGACCCTGATCAGACGCCGCGTTCTGTGGCGTCTGATCTGGGTCTACACTGTTTGCCTAGCCCAACCCATGATTCCAGCCCAGATTTTACAGTTAACCTTTTCACGTAAACACGCTGACCACACTGCGATAAAATTCTATAAATAATCTGCGTGGATTTCTACAAATCAGTGACAGTCACGTGGACTCCAGCACTAATAGAGGTTCTGTCCTTTATATCTTTGGTTTAAACTTTATTTTTTTGTATAATACATACATCTTTTAAACAAATAATGTTGACAAAGAATACAAGTATCATACAAAGGGATTCAGAAAAAAAGTCAAATGACTTATTCAAATCTGTATCCCTCGATTACAATATCAATGTACTAATTATAATTGTGATTGTCACATTTGCTCGAATTTGCATGTTATTGTGAAGATATTGTAAGTGAATTTCATTTTGGTTACAAAATGAATAGTCATTTTGGTTACAAAATGAAAAGTAGTGAAATAAAGCATATGGCTCCACGGGGAATGGATTTTAAGGTAATTAGCACTGAAGAATCAAGTCTTGTGATTTTGGGCTGTCTCAAGAGAAACAATACATTACAGAAACTCAGTATCGCTCTTCGAATCGTAATGTGAGACAAAGACTGATGATCGGTTGGATTTGACGCTGTAGCTGTTTAATTTTGGCTCGAGTTAGTAGATGTGTTTCACAACCTTTTTTTTTATATGAACGTGCGTGTATATATTTATGTATATATGTGCGCCCGTGTAGAAAAACTACACATATTTGTACATCTGAGATAAGTACCAGCAAGGCATTTGAAATCTGTGATTATAAGTTTGAAGTACAAAATCGTTTAGACTTAATAATAAAATCTTGTACTGCTAAGAATATTTGTATGTTATCATTCACAGAGAGATCAGTACTGCCGTATAGAAGGATGTTTAAAGCAGGTTGGCAAATAGCTGAGACAATGTTTACCATGTCCTGTCTTATGTCCGTGTACTGTGCACAGGCCATGAGGTAGTGATTCGTGTCCTCAACCGCTCCACAAGCACATAATGAGTTATTTAGAATATTTTTTGAAAGAGATGGTCATGTAACGAGCTGCAATTAAGTCTTAGTCTGGCATGATGTACTTGCCCAAATCTTTTACCTGCACAAAAATATAACGGTGGTTTCCTTTCGTTAGACTGTAGTTTATGCTTGAAAGCTGCTAATGAGGGTGCATTTTTCTTGTCATCTGGCAAGTCGTTCCAGTTGCGAGTCGCCGACGGGAGAAAGGATGTATAATAAAGTTGCGAGTGGGCTCTGACAGTCTGTAGATTGGCATTGTTTCGCAATTCGTAAACTGTGCTACTGCCTACCGTGAGTGGTACTAGTGAAGATAGGTATTCGGGTGTGAGAAAATTCTGCATTTTGTAATAGAGTACAAGTTTGTGTTTTTGCCTCCGAGCTTCCAGAGTTTCCCATCCAAGATCATAGAGAAGAGAGTTGATTGATACAAGTTTTGTTGCTCCAGTAACGATTCGTGCGGCTTCATTTTGAACTTTTTCTAATTCGTTCGCCTCGTATCGGGTGCAATTGTCCCAGACAACATCGGCATATTCAAGAAGTGGCCTTATAAAAGAAGTATATATTGTTTGTAGGGATTTTCTATCGAGTGTGAATTTTAGTTTGCGCATTATATTAATCCGGAACCATGCTTTCGTTTTGATGTTGTCTATATGGTCGTGCCAGGTGCAATCGGTCGAAAAAGTTAGGCCTAAATGCTTGTGTGAATGTACTTCGTTAATGTGTTGCTGGTTCATTGATATGGGAGGGTGATAGGGTTTATTTATTTTTCGCGAAAAAATCATTGACTCGGATTTCGAAGGATTGAAAGAAACAAGCCATTTCATTGCCCATGAGTTTATCTTAGCCAGGTCAGAGTTAATCTGGGCTGCCGCTTGCATGGGGTTCTCCACCACTATGTACAGACTAGTATCATCTGCAAAGAGCCTGATAGAAGAATGTATGTCTACAACTATGTCATTAATATATATCAGAAACAGAAGCGGGCCAAGGATGGAGCCTTGTGGGACTCCTGCCTTGATAACAGACCAAGACGATGCAGCTCCAGGTAGTACTACTCTTTGTTGTCTATTATTCAAGTAATCTGTAAACCATTGCAGTAGCGAACCAGAAATACCAATACTGTGTAGTTTGAATAGAAGGCCTTTATGCCATACTCTGTCAAAGGCTTTACTAATGTCGCAAAAGACCGCACGAACTTCTTTACCTTCGTCGAGCGCTTTGCAAAATGTATTGTAGATATGAACTAATTGATTAACAGTTGAGTCTCCAGGAATAAATCCTGACTGAAGAGATGTTAGTATATTATGCGATAAACAATCGACCAAAAAATGAAAAATTTCAGAAAAAAAAATATCTGATACTTTTTATATTTCTGCTCAAAAATAGATTGTGTGAACGCGCGGTTCTAACAAGTATGCCCAGAATCTGTGTATATGGGCAGAAATATGAAAAATAAGGTTTACCCCTGTAAACCCCGGTTTCACTATATAAAAGTGGGGTTCAAGGGGGTCAAAATTATATAGGCGTGTTTTCGTGAAGAGCTCCTTTTCCGACTACCCAAAATTCCTAAGCAGAAAAGCTCTTCAGTCCACGTGACAATCACAGACTTGTCCGAATTACTTTTTTTTATTGAAAACAGCCGCAGTGACTGAGGTCAGAGTGTTGTGTAAGAGGGTTATCTTGGAATCATAGATTGGGCATGGCAAACAGTGAAGACCCTGACCAGACGCCACAGAATGCGGCGTCTGATCAAGATTTGCACTATATACTTAAAAATCGAATTTCAAGGGTAAATTAAGCAGTTTAAATCACAGTCCAGGACTTTTTCCGACCTATAGTCAGCGACGACAGACCCACCAGTACTCTTAGTGCTTTGATTTTGCGTTTGTTATGTGTGCGCAAGTGCATATTTAAGTAAAGGAGGTATAAATGGTTAACGCTGAACAGAAATCGACCGTACATGAGTAGTGGTAAACCGCTTAGTGGTTCTTAGCCTGCCCAGGCAAATTGGTGCGAGTTGGACCGTCCGTGCATATGACATTTTATCTCAATGTCGGGTAAAAGTCCCACAATATTGAAAGCAGCGTCTCCAAAATGACCCAAATAGTGTTGACGGGAACGTTAAACCTCCCTCAAACAAACAAACATAACCACATAACTGTACCGACATGTTAAGATAGTTTATCAGTTGTCTATGTTGATATTAGAACAGACTTTTTGTCATTCCTAACGGGGATTCACTGGGCAGTGTCTTGACATGTCCCGTGCTTAGCTGTATTTGAAACAAAAGTCACCTATCAGCTTTAATATGGTTTCTAATAAGTTGTTTGGAATTGTGGGTATACAAATGCTCACGGTTGGTCAATGTCAGTATGGTCGTCGTGATTTCCTCACCAGATGCAGTTTTGCAGCCAGTGTCGGACCCTGGATAACACAACGCAGAACTGTTCAAGACCGCTGTATCCTATAACTTGTCTACGGAAGGCTTTCTAAGATTTTTTAAAAAGCTACACGTGTATATTTAAACGAAATTTAGTAATCGCCATAATATGATTTAATAGAGAAGAAGAAGAAGAAGATGAAGAAGAAGAAGAAGAAGAAGACAGTATAGATGAGTTTAGGCTGATTAATTTCCTTGGTAACGCTGCGCATGCGCAGTCTTGTGTGGCAAAAATTAATCAGTCAAGCGTGCGTTTGTACAGTAAACTAAGGAAAAATAAGATTTTTTAAGGAATAGTGTTTGTCATTTCATCCACAACATTCATAGACTTTTATACTGCAGTTCAGTGCCCACCCCCTGCCCCGCCCCGCCCATCAGGGCTTGAAGAAATACATGGGCTGCATGATGCTTCCGCGCAGAGCTGAAACCGACCCGCACACGACTACTGGTAAACCGCTTAGAGGATCTAAGCCTGCCCAGGCAACGCGGCGCGAGTCGGCCCGTCCATGCTTATAAACCATATTGGTTTCATTGGGCGGCAGGGCTTGAGATGTCATTTAATCTCATTGTCGGTTAAAAGTCCCATGAAATTGGAAGCAACGTCTCCAAAATGACCTTTACAGTGTTGACGGGGCGTTAAACCTAAAATCAAACTTCACAATCTTTTGAATCACAACAGTACTTGGCAGATATGTCCGAATTTCCGAATTCTCTTTTTACTATTCCATTATACATGTACATGCTATTTGTTGTTCACCGCCGCTGCCTTTTGCTGTATGTTTTAAATGGTTGCTTGTTTAATGCTCATACTCTGAGTAACGGGGCCCTGAATAAACCTTTGACCTGATTTGCCAGAAAAAAAGAGCAGTTAAGGCAGAGTTTTCGAAGCGATACTTTGAAAAATCTGAACATGAAAGTCACATAACCAGACTGGATAGAACTTAGGTTTTCGGGACGAATCTCATTAGGCAGGGGGTGGGGGATGTAAAAGGTCGAAGATGTGGCCCGGTATCTCAGTCGGTAGAGTGTTTCTACTGTATACGAGAGGTCCTGGGTTCGCAGAGCTAAAACTGACCGCACATGAGTCCTGGTAAAACCGCTATAAATTCTCGCCCCCGCCCATAGGGACTTGGAGAAATAGATTGGGCTGCATGGTGCGTCCACGCAGAGCTGAAACTGACCACACATGAGTACTGGTAAACCGCTTAGAAGGACTAAGCCTGCCCAGGTAAAGCGGTGTGAGTCAGACCGCCTACTGCATATAAGACTATTGGTTTCATTGGGGGCAGGGTTTGAGATGTCATTTCATCTCAATGTCGGGTAAAAGTCCAACAAAATTGGAAGCAACGTCTCCAAAATGACCTAAATAGTGTTGACGGGGACGTGAAACCTCAGTTCAAACAAAACCGCTATAAACATGATAAACTACATTTTTTATTTGGTGGCAGGGCTTGAGATGTTATTTAATCTCAATGTGGGTATAGGAAGCAACGTCTAAAAATGACGCAAATGGTGTTGGCGGGGACGGTAATTCGTTTGTTGTTTCTTTGTTTTAGTTGAGATTTAAAGTCCCCGTCACTATATAGGTCATTTTGGAGACGTTGCTGGCTTAGATCCTCTAACTGGTTTACCAGGTTTACCAGTACTCGTGTGCGTTGGTTTCAGCTATGCGTGGAAGCATCATGTAGCCCATCTATTTCTTCAAGCCTCGATGGGCGGGGGTCGCGGGGCGGGTGAATTTCCATATTCAAACAACCCGGTTACTGGTCGTAAACGATTGATCTTTTTCATCCACATGTTGAACCCGTCTGGGTGGTAATCCTTCCTTGCGATTAGCACAATATGACGCGACCATTGTCAGTCAATTATTCGATTATTAATTGTTTTGGGTTTAACGACACGTCAACCCCTGTGGGTAATTTTGTCTCATCTCCCAGAGAAAGAAAGAAAAAATTAGAAGAGATCGTAGGTTAAAGTAATAACAGAGGATAAAGAGGAAAATGAATGGAGTGTACAAACAGAAAGAATAAGAACACTCCCCTCTACTCTTACCTGCTGCAAGGATAGCAGGTCTTACCCAACTGTCAGCCAATATCAGGTGGACGCCCCAGTGACGCAAGACATACGTCACCTTTACCTTACGCTATATTTAAAATTGTCATATTCAAAGAAATTAATGACTGCTATCGGAGCAGTCTGAACAATTGTTATATTTTTTGCCACACAAAACTGCGCATGCGCAAAAATACGGAACCTTGGGATAGTATTTCCTTAGCGACCGGTTTCGTCCTAAACTCATCTATACCTTGCCACACACCTGCGTCACTGTCACCACCAACACTTCCAATATGTCTAGGAATGGCTTTGTTGAACCGTAAATTTCTCATTTCCTAAATTTCCACCCAAATTTACATATGGTCAATTTCGAAAAATTTTGATGTCTGAATTTTCTGACTTGTAAAGAATTAGTAAGTATTCGTCACACCTGTTAAAAACTAGTGCGACTTTTTATAGGGTGTGAAGAATTGGTATCAATTCCCCACACGTGAAGATTTCGTTGACAATGTCTGACGTGTAAAGAAATGGTAAGTAATCGTCACACCCGTGACCTGTGTTTATGGGGTGTGGAGAATTTGTACCAATTACTATTACACCTGTCTTACATGTATCGAACTGGTACCGATTCCTCACACATGAGAAGAACCGGTACCAATTTCTCACACAAGAGTGTATTTGATACCAATACTTCACACATGTGAGGAATCGGTACCAAATCCACACAGACGCCTCCGTGGTGTAGTGGTTACGCTACTCGCCTTGTAAACTAGGGGTCGCAGGATCGATCCCTGGCTTCTCCGGACATTCGGATGAGTCTTTAAACCGAGGTTCCGTCTCCATTATGACCTTAGTTGTTGGTGGGACGTAAAACTCAAACACTCACTCACCAAATCCACACACCTGTGAAGAATCTCAATTAGTTGCCTACCAACTTTCACTGGCTGTAATAGTTTCTGAAAAATTAATTATTTTAATTTTTCCTATAGAAAAGGACAGGTTGTAAAATTTGACCGTGTCTGGAGATAAGTTCGGGATAATCCTAAGATCATCATTTTAACAAATTATGATGTGCTGGAGTCCTATCTGTTACATACAAAGTTTCTTGACTGGTCCTAGAGAAGCGTTTCAATGGTTTAACCATATATGGGTGTGATAGCCATCTTGGTCATGTGACCCAGATGTCGCGAACAAACCAGCGTTCACCTACCCAAAGAGGTTCAAAACATGTTGGATTTGATTTGCCAATCGGTTTTCAGACATTACGAGAACACGTATGGGGCACCGTTTTACTATTTAATCCGTATTTATAGATATCCATAAATCGAATTATGGATATCCATAATTCGATTTATGGATATCCATAAATCAGCGGAATAATGGATATCCATAATTCGATTTATGGATATCCATAATTCAGATCGATTTATGGATATCCATAATTCGAATTATGGATATCCACAAATCACCGCCAAAGCTTTTGGTGCAATGATTTCTCCCTAAAACACGTGATTGTTTATTGTAAAAATCTTCAAAATCTTCAAGGCCTTCATCATCGCTGGAAGATGATGGCCGGTCAAAGGGACCTATCTGCCGTGCAGCCTTTTCAGCCCGTAAGGCTCCCAAAGCAACGGACGGCATACGCTGAACGCCCGCCATGTGTGCAGTTAAATATCGGAACCAGCCGTAAGATCTGGAAATTCCGGTCAACGCATCCGTTCCCTCTGGAATCACCTCGTTGAGGACTGCGCACCTAATCGGACGAAAGATTATAATGATCCAAACAGGCAATCCGCGCATGCTTTCTGGAGAAAAATGCACACGGTCGTTATATATAGTATTAACATATATCCATATAACACTCTTTTTGATGGCCCCTGCCCATCGGGGCTTGAAGAAATAGATGGGCTGCATGATGCTTCCACGCAGAGCTGAAACCGACCCGCACACGAGTACTGGTAAACCGCTTAGAGGCTCTAAGCCTGCCCAGGCAAAGCGGTACGAGTCGGTCCGTCCATGTTAATAAACCCTATTGGTTTATTTGGGCGACAGGGCTTGAGATGTCATTTCATCTCAAGGTCGGGTAAAAGTCCCACAAAATTGGAAGCAACGTCTCCAAAATGACATTTACAGAGTTTACGGGGACGTTAAACCTCAAATCAAACAAGCAAATCCTCTTCTTGAGATGCATGGAGTACCAAGCAGATTCAGATATATCTCCTGGCCCCCGCCCATTGGGGCTTGGAGAAATAGATTTGGCTGCATGAGCTGAGAGTACTGGTAAATCGTTTAGAAGGTCTAAGTCTGTCCAATGGGCGACAGGGATTGAGATGTTTGTTTGTTTGTTTGTATTTGAATTTAACAGCACAGTCAACACTAATTTAGGTCATTTTTGAGCCGGTCAGTTTACCTATCTACACTTTTCCTGGGCAGGCTTATACGTAAGTAGTTAACCAGTACAGTGCACATTCTTTCGCCAGAAACTGACAACTGAACTGCCCTGCTTGAATCAGCGGAAGGGAGAGAATGACTATAGAAAATATTTCATGATCAATCTCCACGAAAGAATGTTGCCGACCCCGGCAGGTATTGAACCCGCTTCCTCCTGATCACCAGTCAGACGCGCATCCGACTGAGCTACCGAAGCCGGCGGGATTGAGATGTCATTTAATCCCAATGAAGGCTTAATGACCAACATAACTTGAAGCAACGTCTCCAAAATGCCCTAAATAACATTGAAGGGGACGTTAAACCTCAAATCAAACAAAACATATCTCTCACACACCATAGGCCACCACTAAGCCTACCCGACATTACCTCCCCCTCCATCCCGGCTTTTATTACACAACTAAATCGGAAATCTGACGCGAATAGTCGAGATTTTTTTTTTTTTTTTTTTTTTTTGCAAAGGGAGCAGTCATTATTCATTAGGTTTATATGCAGAGGAGAATTATGGATATCCATAATTCGATTTATGGACATCCATAAATCAGCCGAATAATGGATATCTATAATTCGAATTAAGGATATCCATAATTCGATTAATGGATATCCATATTTCGATCTAAATTAATGATATCCATAAAATGATTTATGGATATCCATAATTCGATTTATGGATATCCATAATTTGATTTATGGATATCCATAAATCAGCCGAATAATGGATATCCATAATTTGGATATCAATAAATCGAATAATGGATATCCATTATTCGATTTATGTATACATTAATTCACATCGATTTGTGGATATCCATAATTCGAATTATGGATATCCATAAATAATTATTAATATCCATAAATACGGAATAAATAGTAAAACGGCGCCCCATAAACACGCCTTTCAATATGAAACTTTTCGCACTGAATTTTGCTTATTTCTGCTCTAAACATAGATTGAGGCCACTCGTTAGAATAGCCTCGAAGAGGCGGTTCTAACGAATACCCACAATCTGTTTTTGCTGAAATTAGAAAAATAATATATACGCCTGTAAACCCCAGTGTAACTATATAAAAGTGGGGTTTACGGGGGTCAATATTACATAGGCGTGTTTTCGTGATGGATGAGATGTTTGCAGAATGTGAACGGACGACGACGGATGCCGGGGCATGAGTATACTCACTTGCTGAGCTTGCGGCTAGGTGAGCTAAAAACCTAATGACCAATCTCATTGTTGACGGGCCTCCATGGCCTAGTGGTTAAGAGCGTTGACTCGTTAAGAGCGTTGACTCTTGATCATTAGGTCTCTCACCGCTGTGGTTCGAGCCTCGCTCGGGTCACAAGTGAGATGCCAAATTCTGCAACGGAAGGTCAGGTGGTTTTTCCTCGGGTACTCAGGTTTTCGCCCACAAAGTTGGAAGAAACGTCTCCAAAATGACCTTTACAGTCTTGACGGGGACGTTAAACCTCAAATCAAACAAACAAAACAAAGCAACGGTAGTTTATTATCAATCAGCCATTTCAATCAAACAAACAAAGCCTGACGAAGAATGCAAAAGTATTTCATTGTTTAACTGGGGTTAATTTCCAGTAAATCTGTCCCTTATACTCTCGTTGAATCATCGACATCCGTACCCAGTAACGTCGACAACTGTACCCCGCAAATTTTCACTTCATCGACAGCCGTATCGATGAAACTATAAACAGTTCCACAGATGCATATAAAGACATGTTGACACACAAATAAAAGGTTATCGCGTATGTTAATGATGTATCTGCATCATTTCGTCCTCGATATTCCATGACACTGAATAAGAGCCACGCATTTCCCCGGAAGTACTTATTTTATATATTTTCCCGTTTAATTCCGCTAAGCGTCAAAACAGGCTATCAGTCAGACTTCCAAAACACTTGAAACAACAGCAAACTATTCACAAACGATTTGACACCACAAAAAATGGACAGACATACACAAAAATAATACATTTACAGCGAATTTATCGACTACCCTCCTCTGTCGACATCCGTACTGCTCGGTCGACAACCGTATTTCTCGGTCGACAGCAGCTTTACACAGTACCGGCTCGGTCGACAACACAGGTATAGAAAATGGTATTACCCCCGTGAGTAACGACACTCAGAGACGATACTGTCGCCATGTATGTGTAAAGTGACAGATTTATTTTTAGAACAGAAATTCCGAACACATGTTCAGAGCGAAGGGTAAACACGAATGAAAACGACCATTTTCACAAAGTTCTGAAGCTGTATTTGGCTCCAAAAGTGTACACATGACAAAGGAGTAAGCATTGAAGATAGAAACCAGAAAAAAATGAGACCCGGTAGCTCAATAATGCACCTTTAAACAAGATATGACTATGATCTACCGATTATAAAGTCTCCCAAACGAATCCCCATGCTCAAATAAGCGCCCATGTGGACACTGTGTCTGAAATATTAGGCCTTTTATGAAGTGGATGCGGTTGGTATCACTGAATGCGTCTTATCATAAGAAACAAGTTGGCTGCTTTCAAAAAGCATCCAATAGGTTTGGTCTTCTCAGTCTACATTCTGATTTGAGCCAGCTGATATCATTATCCCACTTTGTGTATTTTTTAATACAAAAAATAAACTTTAATACAAAACGTGTATATAAAATTTCGAAGTCTGTGACCTTGGTATCAGAAAGGGTAGGTAGTGATGAGTATTCTGTGGTAAATTGTTTAACGCCATGACAAGTACATGTATAAACTAAATATAACTTACATATGGTTTGCACATGTATAGCACAAAACTTAACCAAACGAAAATGTAAACCGAATTTTTCAAAGGGTCATAACTCTGTTAATATTTGGTGGCATATCTTCACATCTTAGCCTTACTACATACACATTTTAGGCTTGATCGGATGAAAACTGTATAGTAGGTTTTATACGGAAACGAAAAAAAGTTTACGAACGGACGGACGGACACCAACCCCGTAACTTAATACGACCGTTTTTTTTTTTTTTTTTTTTTTTTTTGTTATTGTTGTTTTTCAAACGGGCATATGAAAAGATTTTTCCTAAGTCATCAGGCCTTCTGTAGGGCCTTGGTTATCTATTTCATTTGTTGTTAACGTCCCTGTAAACACTGTATGGGTCTTTTTGAGACATTGCTTCAAATGTTGTGGGACTTTTACTCAGTACTGAGATAAAACGGGCAGATAAAACTCCTTCTCAAGCCCTGTCACCCAATGAAACTAAATGGTTGAAATGCATGAACGGTCCGACTCGAGCCACTTTTCCTGGGCAGGCTTAGACTTTCTAGGCGATTTATTACTACTCATGTGCGGCCGGTATCAGCTCTGCGTGGAAGCATCATGCAGCCCAATCTATTTCTTCAATCCTCAATGGACGGGGGCCGATCAGACCTTGGGGCAATATATTGGACTGATTGAGCTGAAACCGACCGAACTTTGAAGTATTGCTGAACCGCCTAGGAAGATCTAAGCCTGCCCAGACAAAGTGCTGCGAATCAGACTGTATCTTAAACCTCGGCAGTTTCTTTGAGCGGTACCTCCGCAAAAACCTGAAATTTGCTATCCTTTTGTATATCTTTCTGGATCACAATTTAATTGTAAAAGAAACTGATTAGTAACACGTCAAGTATTGAGTGGAAATAAAGAACACCACTCTCGGCTTATCAGATACAATAGCTCCCATCGAATGCGCCAACAAGTCTTTTAACAACTCAGTCTGTAACTGGGGGCAGGTCACTTAGTAGTCATGAAGTTTTTGAAAAGAAACTATTGCTATCTGTGCTGGGCTCAAGAACAATAAACAGCGACCCATCAAACGTTATGACTTTGTTTCGCTCCCTAAGTATTTTATATATTTGGAAGAGTTAGAACCTTCGACCTTGGCACTGACGTTAATTCTAGTAGCAAAGACATGAAATTGTTTTTACACACCCAGCGATCTTTTTATGTTTGGTTTTACGATCCTTTCAAGATTATTTATCACATCAAGCCGATCGTTAATCGGAGGTGAGTGAAAACTACAGTACCCGATGAAAAACCTCTTGACCTTCCGTTGCAGAACTTCTCATTATGTGACCTGAGCCATGCTCAAACATACACCGTTGAGAGACCTAATGATTAAGAGTCAGCACTCTTATCCACTAGGCCACGGAGGCCCGTTACACCCAGCGATCTTTATAAATGAGGAAAAATAACGTTCTGTCTTTCCAACATTTACATATACTTATTATTAGAGCGTACCGAAAGATGTTCAGAATATATAAATCTGTTCCTATCTGTGTGAAGTAAACTTTGCAAGTTTTGTTTATTTGTATTTAACGGCCCAGTCAACACTGATTTTGGGTCTTTTTTGAGCATGTCAGTGTACCTATCCACGGTTTTTCTGAGCAGGCTTATCCGTAGGCGGTTTACCAGTTCAGTGTACATTCTGTCGCCAAAAACTGACCCCTGTCCTTCCTGAATCAGCGGAAGGGAGAGGATGACCATAGAAAAGATTTCATAATCTCCACGAAAGAATGTTGCCGACCCCGGTAGGTATCGAACCCGAGTCTTCCTTATCGCCAGTCAGACTGCATCCGACTGAGCTTCCATAGCCAGCCACACTTTGTGAGTAGTAGTAGTAATGTTCTGTTGTTTTTCGCTTCCATGGCCCCATGGACTTACTCCATAATGGCATTGCAAGACGTAAAATTTGCGAAAATGACTGCTACTCCTGCAAAAGTACTTTCTCTTTGGATATGTCTAAAGGGTATACTCTTAAAGGAAAGAATTTGCTCATGGGGAGCAAATTCTCCCCTTTTAGAGTAGACCCCTTGAGAAGCAAATTCTTCCCCTTTTAGAGTAGACCCCTTTTTCAGTTGGACAGAGCCAACAAAGTAGCAACTATAAGGTCATTAAAATTGTATTTCCATCACGAAATCATGCCTATAGAACTGTGATCCCCTTTAATATGTTCTATAAAAGGGTTATCCTTTGGAAGCAAAGAATACACCACAGAACTGAAAAATATGGTGTGCACATGTTTTCTGAGCCAGACTAGCTAGTTTCGGCCAATTAGGCCTCAACAGTGACCCTAAGATATTTTCCAAATTCCACAATGGAATCAATAATCACAAAGGACAAGAAAATATAATCTACACTATGATGTAGGGCAGGGAGACGTTTT
Source organism: Lucinisca nassula (assembly GCA_963580285.1). Lineage (NCBI taxonomy): Eukaryota > Metazoa > Mollusca > Bivalvia > Lucinida > Lucinidae > Lucinisca > Lucinisca nassula. The sequence continues at coordinate 91,602,873 of OY757010.1, read as the reverse complement.
ACCGCCGCCACACATTCCCACACACCAGTTGTAGTGAAGTAAAATACGGTAGGTGACCAATTAATTGGAACACCCTAGCAGTTCGAACACCAAAAATTATTTCGAATTTGTGGCTGAAAACTTTCTCATTTAATTCGAACTCCCAAATTTTTCAGAAATCAGAATTTTTAATACTTCGAACACACAAAAAAATGCCGAAAAATGCATCCAGAACAAGCATTTCGGACCGTTCCCGAGTTTATCATTACAACACCGTACTGGTCGTATATGAGCTAGCGCACGAAAAAAAGAAAAATTAGCATGAAATGTGTGCGACTTCCAAAGACTCGGATTAACATGCACTCTGTAAGGCAAATGGTTTTCGCTTCTCTCACTTTCGATAGCCCTGTGGTAGTGGAAGGTTCATACCCTCACCAAATACTGATTAGACTGCGAGAAACGCAGGCTGCAAGTGCTTAGATCAACCTTGATGAGCCACAGGAGTTTCGCTTATTTATGTTGTGAAAATCCCATCGTCTGCATCAGGCTCATGCGATCAGCGAAGACTCTAATCGGATTGCATGAATGAGTACGCTAAGATGTGTCTTCGCTGGTTTCTCAACGACCTGCAAACACTGAACATGCGCATCCACAACCGGTATGCAAGGCAAAGGGTTTCACTTAGCCTTGTGACTTCGTAAGATTTAAGGGTTCAGTAAATACTTATCACATTGCATCGATGTTCAGGCTGATTCTAGTCGGTGATGTAGCATTGTGGCCTACAAAGGCTTGGATCACCATGCATATGCAAGTGTTTTCGCTTTGCTCTCAGACTTGGAGCGTAGCTTCAGCTTTCATTATTATTTGTGTGACAGTGTTACCCTTTTTCCATGTGCTGTGGCATTGATTCAATGCCTCTTTGATAGCAGAAGCGCCCCTTTAATATTAATTGAGAGTTTCCCGCCTTTTTCCACAGAACGTCTTTTAGCACATGCGAGTGAAATTCATGGTTGTTGCATGCAAAAAGGTAGTTTAATTCAGGTTACCTGGTTGGGCTACCCTGGTTTTCTGAGGAGCAAGTGAAGATGCCCATTTATTTCACGGTGACAAGGTTTTATTGGAAGTAATTTCGGGGAACATGATTAAGAAAATAAGTCATATTCGGTGTGGGGGGTCGGCCCCCGCCCATAGGGGCTTGAAGAAATATATGGGCTGCATGGTGCTTCCACGCAGAGCTGAATCCGGCCCACACACTAGTACTGGTAAACCGCTTAGAGGATCTAAGCCTATCCAGGAACCGCGGTGCGAGACGGACCGTCCGTGCTAATAAACCCTATGTGTTTCATTGGGCGACAGGGCTTGAGATGTCATTTCATCTCAATGTCGGGTAAAAGTCCCACAAAATTGGAAGCAACGTCTCCAAAATGACTTTACAGTGTTGACGGAGCGTTAAACCTCAAATCAATCAATCAATCGGTGTGGTGGGAAGACTCAGGTCAGCCTGCACATTCATGCAGTCTGAATAGTCTTCGTTGTTCGTATGTGCCTACCATGGCCTCTGTGCTAATCAAAGAACAACAGGTGAAATCTATGGCCACATTGGCTAGATGCGCAGGCCAATCTGGTTCTTCGTTTGAAACCTTTTTTTTCGCCGTGCGCCGGCTTAAAACGACGGCGTGTACATTTGACCGGCCCAATCTGCTTGCGACGTTACAAACACATCCTAAGCTACCAAGTGCAAGGATCAGTCTGTTCAGATCTCCTATCTCGAGTAAAATACTTATTGCGCATGTGCGTACAGAAAAGACTGATAAGTCTGCACAGTTGTGCAATCGGGATTGTGTCTTCAATGTTCAAGAGGTTTGAAATATTTCATCGCGCATAAAGTGAAGATCAAATTTGTGTATGATGTCCGCATTTTCTTTTTCTTGTTACTTGCCTATCTAAATAACATGATGGTTTTGCATCCGCACAGTCTAATCAGTCTTCACCGGACTACTTCGATGGGCATTGAATTGCTACATTCCCCCGGCTCTCGCTGATTTGAGACTGCTTATTAGTAAACAGAGAATACACAAACAAGGCTGCGCAGTCTCGCCTGAGGCTTCACTATGCGCTTAAACAATATAGGTGGGGGTGGGGGTGGGGTGTGTGAAGTATCTATGCGCCTAGCTCCACTGGGTAGCTGCACGTGCGGGTTTCAACATCCCATCCCATATATACATGTAGCTGGACTTTGTCTGCTGCATCCTCTTTTTCCTAGATATGGGCTACTCTTAAGAAAAGAATTTGCTCCAAACAAATCAATTTTTGTTATTCCTGAGATCACAAATTGACTCGCCCATTTTAAAGGGAATAGTGATAGTTCAATAGGTGTAAATGTCATTAATGACAATGCGTATCGCATTCAAAGACCCCCTGCACACACTGACTTATTTATAGATCAAACTTTTCTGCACTGCATAAGTGATATTTATAACTTCTAATCACGTGCGGATTGAGTATAGTATTGCATCATCGTTTAAGCTGATTGGTTGATCGCGTCACGTGCCCCTCCATGGAACAGCTACAATCTGGCCATTATACCCGGTTTGCCCGCCTCATGGCGACCAAACCAACAAGAATATGTGTTGGTTAGAGGTTGTGATCTGAATGAGGTTTTGTTTGTTTGATTTGAGGTTTAACGTCCCCGTCAACACTGTAAAGGTCATTTTGGAGGCGCATCTATTTCTTCAAGCCCCGATGGGCGGTGGTCGCTCTGAATGAGGTCTTTAAAGCAGTGGAGGGGTGGGGCATGGCCCCGGGGGGGATCCCAGGAAGATTGGTGTTACTGTATGTGTCTCATCATAATGACCAATAATACAAACGGTTTAGGGGTGAGAATCTGAACGGTTTCTGGGATATGAGGCCTTACCATAAGGAACAAGAATATATTTGGTTTATGTGGGGGAAATTTGGCCCCTTTATGAAATGGAGGGGTGGGGCATGGCCACCGTGAGCGCACCCTGGGGGAACCCCAGGTTGTCGTCTCTGCGTCTTATCATAAGAAACAATATATGTTTAGGGGTGGGGATCTGAACGGTTTCTGAGGTATATGGCCTTTAATCGAGTAAAGGGGCGGGGCATGGCCCCGGCACGACCAGGGGGGGGGGGGGGGGTCAAGGTTGATACCACTAAATGTGTCTTATAAACTGTCCTTATGGCCTTCCTTTGTTTATGTTTCCATTATGGTCTGGTCGCTTCATGTTTGTGTTTCTTTCTCTTTGGTATCTTTGATGGGTGGAGTAAGTTTATTGTATCGATTCCTGATCTTTGTTTTACTTCTACTTTGTAATAAGGAACACGAATATATGTGGTTTAGTAGTGGGGATCTAAAAGGTTTCTGAGATATTAAGGCTTTTATGAAGTTGAGGGGATGGGTATGGCCCCGGCGCACCGGAGGGGACCCCCGGTTTTGTGTCACGGAATACCACTTATCTTAAGGAAAAAGATAGTTTGGTGGTGGGGATCTAAATGGTTTCTGAGATGTTAGGCCTTTTATAATGTGGAGGGATGGGCATGGCCCCGGCGCACCCTTGGGGACCCCAGGTTGTCGTCTCTGAATGCGTCTTATCATAAAACAAGAATACATATAGTGTAGGGTTGGGGATATGAAAGGTTTCCGAGATATAAGGCCTTTTATGAAGTGAAGGCGGTGGGGCAGAGCCCCGGCGCACCCCGGGGGCGCTTTCAAACCCTTTTGCAAAACTTCATATTGGTATCTATCATATCAGCCAAACTTCAGAAAAATCTATCGAGCGGTTACTGAGAACTCATCCGGACAAAATTTGGGCGTTTTGCCTGCCTCCGGGGGACGTTTTGGGTTCGCGGTTTTGAATTTTGGAACCCTCTTATCCATATCTATCATATCTCAAAATTTCAGAACAATCCGTCCAGTGATTACTGAGAACTCGTCCGGAATAAATTTGGTCGGGAAGAAGAAGAAAAAAAATAAGAATAAGGAAAAAAAAAAAACAAAAAAAAAAAAAAAACACAAAAAACATTCGTTTGGGGGACATAACCCTTCTCTTGCTGAATATTCATTTTAGCCACACCCATCTCTGACTTTGAACCAATCAGATTACTTGATGTAATTTATTCCTACAGATCAATAAACTGAATGTCAAACAGTGTAGATCCTGATCAGATTCAGAAGCCATCTGATCTGGATCTACACTATTTCCAAAGATAGGGGTTGTCGTGAACAGCAGGATAAGAGTTAATAAAACCATCAGCTACAAGCAAACCTACCATCTAATAGAATAATATATCGCTTTTTGTTGTTTTGCAAAGAAACGTATGATACAACGCAAAATGATGTAATTTCTTCATTTTGAAATTTTTACTTCATTATGCGTTGGCATAGTCGATGCAAAATGAAATAAAATGTAGTTTTTACTTCATTATGCGCCGATACTAAGAGGTTTGCGCAAAATGAAAGAATTATTTCATTTTGCGGTGATAGGTGGTATACTTATTTTTACTTCATTATGCGTCAACAGTTTGTTTGTTTGATTTGAGGTTTACCGTCACCGTCAACACTATTTAGGTCATTTTGGAGACGTTGCTTCCAATTTTGTTGGACTTTTACCCGACATTGAGATTAAATGACATCTCAATCCCTGCCGTCCAATTAAACCCAAAAGGGTTTATATGCATGGATAGGCCGACTCGCAGCAGTTTTCCTGGGCAGGCTTAGACCTTCTAAGCAGATAACCAGTTCTCATGTGCGGTCGGTATCAGCTCTGCGTGGAAGCATCGTGCAGCCCATCTATTTCTTCAAGCCCCGATGGGCGGGGGCGAATATGCGTCGACAGTATGAGGTCGGTTCTAAATGAAAAAAAAATGCACATGTATTTTGCTTTGAGAGATGGCACACTTTTTTCAAGCATCACAGTAACAAAAGTAACCCAAATATTGAAGGCTAAAACATGCATGTGGAGACTTTTAGAAGTAGAATGACGGTGCATTATCAACAGAAAAGGAGCGAGGAAGGTCGAAAACATGTGGTGAGAAGTTTATATAAAAGTATGCAGTTCAAGAAGCCAGTCGTTATGACGTAGGCCAAGATGAGCTCTTGCGTAGGCCTACTGCGGCCTACGTATTTTTTGTTGCTACTTTGTATGACCTTAGCTGTTGGTGGGACGGAAACTGAAACACACTCGCACTCCTTTTAAGATGCATAGATGGACAAACAACTGGGCTATGGACTGGTCCAAGCCAATATGGTCCCCCACCCCAACTATTGTGTGCACTACATGATCATGTGTTGAGCCTTAAAACACAAATGAGGGAAAAACATCAGACATGAGACGAAAATACCGTAAGGCGTTCAGTTTTAACTCTACTAACATAATCAAATACACTGAAATTCCGCTTTTAAGACCACCTAAAATACAGACAAATTTTGTTTTTAAAGCATATTTTGAAGGTTAAAGTTACATTTTCTTTATGATTGCGACATTCAGTGTGCTCTTGTGGAAGACCATCTTTGGGACTGTTCAAATGTGGTCTTAAAGACCACTTTTGAACTGTCTCAATGTGGTCTTTATATTGGAATTTACATGTATTGCTTCCTAAGTCTTTGGTCTCCTTTCGTAGACAGCTATGTTCTTTTGCGTCGATATGGTGCATATCAACGCGAAATGAAATAATTTTTTTACTTCATTTCGCGTCGACTACGCCAACGCATAATGAAATAAAAAAATCAAAATCAAGAAATTACTACATTACTTCATTATGCATTTCTTATGGCGGGATGTGAAACAAACGCAATTGTAAACGAAAGAATTATTTCTTTTTTTATCTTTAGACAACAAACAGATGTAACATAAAATGGCATAGCCCAAATAGCGCAGCTGAATGACTTTATTTGGAAATCCCTAAAGGGGTGCCTTGGCAAACAGTGCAGGCCCAGATCAGACGCCGCATAACGCGGCGTCTGATCAGGCCCTACACTATTTGCGCAAAGTTAAGCCATTTTACAAATGAATTTTGAAGAAAACACAACCTAACACCCCTAAATTTCGAAATGGACTCCTGCTATATATAAGGAGGAAGATTCCATTTGGTACAAAAAGGGTTAATGCCAATCGTTTAATTTTCACAATTCTGACAGGATGTCTGTCGACTACTGGTGACATTTTGAGTGATTCCTTTAAGGCTCTGTCTGTCGTCACCCGCAGATTTCAAGCATTTCTCCATTAAAACGCATGGACAGATTGTAACAAAATCTCCATGTTCGTTAGGTTTTGGTCACATCTAACGGGTATTCGACTACCTGGAACGCAGACGGACACCAAAAAGGCCGACTGTTTACTTTCGATTTGAAAGAGGGTGAGTCGATAAAATCCTGTTTTTTGCAACCCTATTAAAACAATCTGTTTTGCTGCTTTCTTCTGGAACTGTCACAGCTGTTTCGTAATGGTGTGTTACAACGCATAATGTAGTAATGTACTACATTATGAAATTTTTACTACATTATGCGTTGGCATAGTCGACGCGAAATGAAATAAAATGTCGTTTTTACTACATTATGCGTCGATACTAAGAGGTTTGAGCAAAATGAAAGAATTATTACATTTTGCGGCGATGGGTGGCATACTTAATTTTACTTCATTATGCGTCAACAGTTTGTTTGTTTGATTTGAGGTTTAACGTTCCCGTCAAGACTATTTAGGTCATTTTGGAGACATTGCTTCAAATTTTATGGGACTTTTACCCGATATTGAGATGAAATGACATCTCAATCGCTGCCGTCCAATTAAAAGCAATAGGGTTTATATGCATGGATGGGCCGACTCGCAGCAGTTTTCCTGGACAGGCTTAGACCTTCTAAGCAGATTACGAGGACTCATGTACGGGCGGTATCAGCTCTGCGTGGAAGCATCGTGCAGCCCATCTATTTATACCCCCGGCATACGAAGTATGCAAGGGGGTATATAGTTTTTGTCCATTCTGTCTGTCTGTCTGTCTGTCTGTCTGTCTGCCTGTCTGTCTTTTGTTTGATTTGTTTCTAAAGAAATTAGCGTAATTACCAGAAATTCGACTGATTTATCCAAAGATGTCATTGTAGC
>OY757010.1:91573087-91595579 GCA_963580285.1 Lucinisca nassula | reverse complement strand
CGCACGGGGGCCCTTTGGTTTTACATGGGCTTATATAGGGAAAATTTTTAAAAATCTTCTTCTCTGAAACCGCTAGGCCCAGATCTTTGATATTTGGTATGAAGCTTCATCTAGTGGACCCCTACCAAGATTGTTCAAATTATAGTGCTGGAGCTAAAAATGCCCCCGCACGGGGGCCCTTTGGTTTTACATGGGCTTATATAGGGAAAATCTTGAAAAATCTTCTTCTCTGAAACCGCAAGGCCCAGGTCTTTGATATTTGGTATGAAGCTTCATCTAGTGGACCCCTACCAAGATTGTTCAAGTTATAGTGCTGGGGCCAAAAATGCCCCCGCAGGGGGGCCCTTTGGTTTTACAAGGGCTTATATAGGGAAAATCTTTAAAAATCTTCTTCTCTGAAACCGCAAGGCCCAGGTCTTTAATATTAGGTATGAAGCTTTATCTAGTGGACCCCTACCAAGATTGTTCAAATCATAGTGCTGGAGCTAAAAATGCCCCCGCACGGGGGCCCTTTGGTTTTACATGGGCTTATATAGGGAAAATCTTGAAAAATCTTCTTCTCTGAAACCGCTAGGCCCAGGTCTTTGATATTTGGTATGAAGGTTCATCTAGTGGACCCCTACCAAGATTGTTCAAATTATAGTGCTGGGGCCAAAAATGCCCCCGCACAAGGGCCCTTTTGTTTTACATAGGCTTATATAGGGAAAATCTTTAAAAATCTTCTTCTCTGAAACTGCAAGGCCCAGATCTTTGATATTTGGTATGAAGCTTCATCTAGTGGACCCCTACCAAGATTGTTCAAATTATAGTGCTGGAGCTAAAAATGCCCCCTGCACGGGGGCCCTTTGGTTTTACATGGGCTTATATAGGGAAAATCTTGAAAAATCTTCTTCTCTGAAACCACAAGGCTTAGGTCTTCGATATTTGTTATGACGCTTCAGCTAGTGGACCTCTATAAAGATTGTTCAAATTATAGTGCTGGGGCCAAAAATGCCCCCGCACCAGGGCCCTTTTGTTTTACATAGGCTTATATTGGGAAAATCTTGAAAAATCTTCTTCTCTGAAACTGCAAGGCCCAGGTCTTTGATATTTGGTATGAAGCTTCATCTTGTGGACCTCTACCAAGATTGTTCAAATTATAGCCCTGGTGCCAAAAATGCCCCCGCTCCGGGGCCCTTTGGTTTTACATAGACTTATATAGGGAAAATCTTGAAAAATCTTCTTCTCTGAAACCACAAGGCTTAGGTCTTCGATATTTGTTATGACGCTTCAGCTAGTGGACCTCTATAAAGATTGTTCAAATTATAGCCCTGAGACCAAAAATGCCCCCGCCATTTGGCCCTTTGGTTTTACATAGACTTATTTAGGGAAAATCTTTAAAAATCATCTTCTCTGAAACACAAGGCTTAGGTCTTTGATATTTGTTATGAAGCTTCAGCTAGTGGACCTCTACCAAGATTGTTCAAATTATAGCCCGTGGGCCAAAAATGCCCCCGCTCCGGGGCCCTTTGGTTTAACATAGACTTATATAGGGAAAATCTTGTTTTACATAGACTTCTATATGCAGGGTAAACCTTTAAAATCTTCTTCTCTGAAACCAGAAAGCCCAGGTCTTTCATATTAGATATGAAGCTTCATCTTGTGGACCTCTACCAAGATTGTTCAAATTTTAGCCCTAGGGCCAAAATTGACCCTGCCCGGGGCCCACTTGTTATGCTTTGGATCAGGTGAGCGAACCAGGGCCCTCTGGGCCCTCTTGTTTTGGTTTTACTGCCCTTTCAAGATTATTTCACTCATATGGAGCCGATCGTTAATCAGAGGTGGGCGAAAACCGGAGTACCCGGAGAAAAACCACCTGACCCTCCGTTGCAGAACTTGGCGTCTCACATATGACCCGAGCGAGGCTCGATCCACAGCGGTGAGAGACTTAATGATCAAGAGTCAGCGCTCTTAACCACTAGGCCACGGAGGCCCGTAAACCATTAAACATAATAATAATAATAATAATGATAATAACTTTATTTTACGAGGATAACACAATTAGTACAATAACTAATCTCCCTTGTGGCCCTCAGTTTTGTTCTTTGTTTAGTGCTGAGGTTGATACTTGCGGTGTTGACGTCAGTGCTCAAGTACTGATTTAAATAACTATATTATATCTTTAATTTCTGCAGCATAAAATTCTAATTTTTCTAAAACTAAGACTGACTTGTCAGGTGAGACATGTATCTTAGCTGATTTGGTTTACACTTTTTGTTATATTTTAAATTTTGCAAGTCTCGCTACTTTTGACATCTTCCTGATGCCCCGGACTTCCGTGGAGTTTGGGTCATGTTTGCTGATGTTGGCTCAGTGGGGGACGCCTATAAGTCCGCGGGTAGGCTCTCTTGCCTGATGTCTGCAGCTGACCTGTCTCATAGGCTACGTCGGTCGGTGTGTGCTCAGAGGGGGATGTGCTGTGTTTGCCGGGTCTTATCCATCATCCGTTTCGGTTTCAAAACTTTGGGGTGGAGACACACTGATGAAGATTAAATATCAGAAAAGCCTCTGTGTCACTAAATTTGGTATAGTTACGCCTTAATTATTTCCAAAGGCAACCTTTTAGCTTTTTATTTTACCCCACTGCAGCTGATTTTAAGTGCCATGTGATGGCCGTAAAAAGTCTCCTCATGCTTCATCATAGTGCAGATTAAAATTTTCTTTTCCTTTGGGATCATTGAGTCCATTCTGTTAACTTTGAAAATCAAATATCACGTAAGCCAGTGCTAGGAGGCGAATGCAGCCTTGCAAACTATATTGCTGTGTATGAAGAGACTCAATAAAACCGAGTCTCCGATTTTCGTTCTTTTATGTGTTAACCCTTGAATTCTAGTTTTTAAGCAGAAAGTGTAGACCTTGAACAAATCAGTGAAAATCACATGGATTTCAGCATTGAAAAGCTTACTGGGCTTTATAACTTCGGGTTGATGACCCAAAAACAATATTCTCAAATATCTCCAATTTAATCCGCGCCATCTTGAGCTAGAGATTTGCTCCATTGAAACTGTCTTTATGTAACAAGATTTGTCATTACATTGAATGTATGCTGATTTAGTTTAACCCTTATCCTGCTGTTCACAACATTTATCTTTGCAAACAGTATAGATCCAGATCAGATGTCTTCTGCAGAAGCCATCTGATCAGGATCTACACTGTTTGGCTTCTGAAGAAGCCATCTGATCAGGATCTACACTGTTTGACATGCAGTTTGTGAACTGAATGAATATAATGCATCAAGTAATCTGATTGTCTGATAACTTTTAATGGTTGTGGCGGCAATTAATGTATTCAGCAGGATAAGGGTTGAAGAGAGTTGACGTCCCATGAATATCACAAACAAAATCAGTGTCATTAGCATTGGATCATGCACATTTTATGCCTCTGCCAGGATAAGTTTCTGGCATGGAGACATGAAGACTGGTCAGATTTCTCATAAAGTACAATTTGTGGATAATTCTGCTGGTTTTGTTTGCTATATTGATCAGAGAAACTCTTGTAATCTGAATGTATTACTGTAGAATTTAGAATTTTGCCATGGCAACATTGTTTATTTGCCTTGTTTTCATCTCAAATGCAGTAATTATTTTATGACTGGAATAATCCAAAATGACTTTTTAACCCTTATCTTGCTGTTGATGACAACCCCTATCTTTGAAAACAGTGTAGATCCAGATCAGATGGCTTCTGAAGAAGCCATCTGATCAGGATCTACACTGTTTGGCATTTAGTTTATGAATTTGTAGCAATAAATTACATCAAGTCATTTGATTGGTTGATGGACAGAAATGGGTGTGGCTTAAATGAATATTCAGCAAGAGAAGGGTTAATAGAGAAACAGAAAAATCAAAACTCTGTTTAACCAGACATTTTTTTGTATCAAAATTTTGCTCCAATAAACTTTCTTGAGCATATTTGCATCATGTGTGTTTGAGTTTCAAATCCCACAAACAACTTAGGTGATACGGAAACATGCTGTGCATGCTTGGTTATGTTTTTTCAGCAGATAACATTTTGAAATATTTCTTATATTTTGTAGGAAACTTAATTTGACATTTCGATGGAGACAATTTGCTTGAGATGTCTAACCCTGTTTTCTGAGAAAGTTGGAAAAAAAAAATTGTCGTCTGAAGAATTAAACCAGAGAGTGGTAAAAATTTAAGTTTGAAGACTGACATTGTGAGGCAGTTCTAACGAGTACCCACAGTCTATGTTTTTGAGCAGAAATAAGAAAATCAGTGTATACCCTGCAGGGCTTGAAGAAATAGATGGGCTGCATGATGCTTCCACCCAGAGCTGAAACCGACCGGCACATGAGTACTGGTAAACCGCTTAGAGGATTCAAGCCTGTCTAGGCAAAGCAGTGCGAGTCGGACCGTCCATGCTTATAAACCCTATGTGTTTCATTGGGCGATAGGGCTTGAGAGTCATTTCATCTCATTGTCGGGTAAAAATCCCACAAAATTGGAGGCAATGTCTCCAAAATGACCCATACAGTGTTGACGGGGACGTTAAACCTCAAATCAAACAAACAAACATAAACATTTTTGTTTCTCTTTTTATTCCAGGCAAACCCTTGAAGTTTGATCCAAAGTTTCGAGGTCCAGTATCAAGAAGGTGAGTAATTATATTACATGAATTACAAAATTTATGTCTTGCCGATCATTAGGATAATACACCTACCGTATTCGACCAATTTACCGCACCATGCGCTTAGTTTTTTCAAAATTGTATGAAAATATTGTGGTGAAAAATCTACCTATTAAGCGCACACTCAATACGAAAAAAAAAAAAAATACGACAAAAAGCTTCCGATATGATTACTTTATAGAGTTGAATTTCAGCATAGGGGTTCAACACATATACATATGATTGTCCGGGTCAAAGATGCAGCAAGAGTTGACCCCTATTGACATGGGAGACAAAAACACTTTTGCAAGAGTTGCCTCCCCTGGAGGTGTTCCCATTCCCCTTAAAAGCATATTTATATGGCTTCAGCTGTTATTTCTCAGTGTTTTCTACACTAAGTGTCCTTTAGTTAGGGACCACCCTTGGAACTGTTCAAAAGTGGTCTTAAAACCCACTTTTGAACAGTCCCAAAGGTGGTCTTATATTTAAGGAATTTTACTGTATATGTAAGGATCACCTCAATGTGGCGATTCTAACGACATATCATGTTTCTGTGGACATCCCAAAATTATCCTGGTTACTCCTCTTTATCTTCCAATTATCATCATTATCATAATTGTCATGGTCTTTGCTATCATCATCATCATTGTCATTGTCTTTATCCCCCGTAAACCCCTGTTTTCTCTATACAAAATGGGGTTTAGTGGGGTGTTCATTTCACGAACTTATTCATGTGATGATCATTTGAAGCCTTTGCAATAAAATGGACCCCTCATCCAAGCGTTGTGTGCAGGATGAGGGGCATTATTGGAATAATGGCCGGAGGCCGAGCTTCTCTCTATATAGCAATTTACCCCTGCGGTGTAAACCCGATCGCACTTTTAAGCACGTACTGTATAAAAACAAAATCGATATACCACGTGACCCGCCTTACCATATCGGAAGATAGACAGAGTCACCTCAGGTTTTAAAGATGTTAATTTGCCATTTTGTTGAAACATCAAAAATCGGGAGGGATACAAACCAAAAACCCAACAAGTGGTGGGAAGGCAGAAGCTCGGCCTCCGGCCATTATTCCAATAATGCCCCTCATCCTGCACACAACGCTTGGATGAGGGGTCCATTATTTTCATAATGGCCTTTGGCCTTCGCTTCTCTCTATATAGCATCTTTAAAGACCAACAAAATGGCAAAAATAGTAAGTTAAACCATAGCATTAAACCATAACACATTTATTAATGATGACCACTCAAGACAGCTTCAGCAAAACCAATATTCTTATCAGGCTGTGCATTACGTAAGTAAAATTTATAGAAATTCCTGACAGATGACCAATCACCAGTCTTGAGAATTTGCTGAACAGAACATCCTTTACAAAAAGCAGCCGAAGCAACTGCTCCTCTAAAGGAATGCGCTTTAAACATGGAAACGTCAATGCCTGCTAAATGCAGAACACATTTCAACCATCTAGCAATTGTACTAGTACTGACAGCCCTATAAGAACAGAAGGAGACAAATAGTTTATTAGATTTCCGTAAACTTCTTGTCTTTTCTATATAGAATAAAACAGTGTGCATAACACATAACTGTTCCTCTTCAAAATGCTGTAATTCTAGATCAAAAGACCTACCTGGTCTAGAAGTCTTAAGCAAACATTCAAACGCAAAAACAATCTTATTGTCATAAATTTTTAACAAATCTAAATCTAATGACACAAGAGTCTGAGCTCGAGGGGCCACTGCTAATGCCACCAAAGTAACTGTTTTAAGCGTTAGCATTTTTAAGCTTAAACTATTCAATGGGTATAAAGTGCGAAGGAACTGAATCACTGTATCAACACTCCAAACAACACGGTAACGTGGAACAGGGGGAATTTTATTAAAAATTCCCTTCATAAATCTTTTCACGAAAGAAGGGTAATCACACCAACTATTATCTAACAATTTAAGGGTTTGAATAATCATTGATTTATGTGAGTTTATAACAGAATAAGACTTACCCCCTTCTAAGAGAAAAAGAAGATAAGACAATACCGTTACTTCAGACGCTTGAAATGGATTTCCTTCCCTCTGAATACACCAAAGACACCACTTTTTCCATGCTGCACTGTATTGTTTCTCTGTCCCCGTTCGCCATGACGCACAGATAGTCTGGACAACTCCTTTTGGAAAACCTCTATTTTTGAAGTGTCTCCTGAGACAACAACTCCAACTAGGCACAACGAAGTTCCCATTGGGTGAAATTGACCATTGTGTGGCAGGGTCAGAAGATCTCTGTGTCTTGGCAACCTGATCGGAAAATCAGACAAAAGAGATAGAAGTAAAGGGAACCAAGTCTGGCTAGGCCAGTTTGGTACAACTAACAAAGCCTTGAAAACTTTATCTTCAACAATCTTGTTCAAGACCTTCCCGATAATGTTAAACGGTGCAAAAATATAAGGCGAATAGCCTGACCAACAGAAAGAAAAGGCATCAGTCTTAAAAGCGCCGGGTTGTGGAAACCAGGTAACAAATTTCTGCACCTGAAAATTTAGACGGGAAGCAAACAAGTCAATATCTGGTATAAAACATTGATGGCGGAGTCTGAGAAAGATATCTCTTTTCAGCCGCCACTCCGTGGCATCTGAAAAATATCGCGAACAGTAATCGGCGTGAGAATTCCAGATCCCTGGGATAAAAGAAGCCGAAACAAAAATATCTCTCTCTAAACACCAATGCCATATTTCTTTGGATAAAACATCCATATCGCTGGATGCCATTCCTCCCATATCATTAACATATGCAATGGCACAAGTATTGTCTGACTGAATACTGATATGAACAGATCTATACTCAGAACAAAAAACCTGTAAGGCATAAAATATAGCTAACAGCTCGAGGAAATTTATATGATGCTGACTTTCAGCTTCAGACCACCTACCACCCGCTGACTTATTCGAGCCTGCATCAAAGGCTCCCCATCCTAGGCATGAAGCATCTGACTGGAGAAAGACAGTAGGTTTTGGAGGTCTTATTGCTTTCCCATTTTTTAACTTAACGTTAACGATCCACCACCTTAGATCAGACAGGCTATCAGCAGATAACTTGACGGACCTATCAAAATCGTAACTGTTGTCAAGGCCTCTAACCTTGTCTTTTTCCAGAGCCCTATAGTGCAAAGGAGCTTCAAGTACAGCATAAAAAGCATGGACAAGCAAACCAATTAATGATGCTAGATTGCGAATAACAACAGTGGATTTTCGTAGCAAACTTTTAGCTAGCTCAATGATTTTTTCCAGTTTATCCTCAGGTAAAAATACCTTAAATAAGACAGAATCCAATATGAAGCCAAAAAATACAATTCTCTGTGTAGGTAAAAAGATAGACTTTTCTTTATTAATTGTAAAACCCAATGATTTTAAGGTGTCTGCCATAATGATCACATTTTTCCTACAAACAATTTCCTCACTGCTCATATTCAGAGAATCGTCAATGTAGTACGAACAGCGAAAACCCTGCTGTCTAAACCATTTATAAATGGGCTTTAACACCTTTGTATAAACCCGGGGCGCACAGCTTAACCCGAATGGCAAGCAAACAAATTTGAACAGCTGTCCCTGCCAGAAAAACTTCAAAAATCGTTGAAACAATGGGTGGATAGCTATGCTAAAATAAGCATCTGATAAGTCCAACTTCGTGAAAAAATCATTTTTCTGGACCATGTCTAAAACAACTGTAAAAGTTTCTTGTTTAAAGTGCTCATAGGTAACAAAATAATTGAGCTCTCTTAGATTAATAACAGGACGAAACTTCCCATTGGGTTTAGGGACAATAAATATATTGGAAATAAACTGACCGCTTTCCTCATTAGATGGAACAATAGCTCCTTTTTCCAATAAACATTGTATTTCTTTTGAAACTAAACCTTTTTGGCTCTCAGAAAATGGTATTTCTTTCGGAACAGACCACTGTACTGGACAAGAGTCAAACTCTATATGATAACCTGCAACTGTTTGCAAAATCCATGGGTCATTAGTGTAAAGTTTCCAAGTACCAATATGAAACCTGATCTTACCCGTAATGCCACTCACCTTACTTATGATGCCATGTCCTCCGGACTGGTCACTGTGGCCGTTTTCCTGGACTTTTTTGGAAACTGATACTGAGCAGGGAAACGATACTGAGAAAAATGCTGTTGCGGTCTACCATATGGCTGATAACGATTGTAACCTCTAGTAGCGTTAAAGTTGCCATAACCATATCCATAACCTCTATGCGAGGAAGTTCTACCCCTGACACGTCCTCTCATACGTTGAGGGCCGAAGAAACTATACTGTTCCTTTGCAACAGACATACTGGTATCACATTTCTTTATTTCCTTTTGAACATCATCTCCAAACAAGAAAGTTGAAATGGGTGTATTAATATTACACAAATTGGCATACTTTTTCTTTAAATAAGGGCGTATCATATATCTACGTCTCAAAGAAAGGTTGAACTGAGCTTGTCCAAGCAAAGTAATAGAGTCAGAAATTAATGTTCTTGCCTTTGAATTTGCTTCAATTTGACTCTTAAGAACACTGAGCAGCTCCAAAATTGGAGAAACCCCAGATGCAATGAGAGATTGGATATCTCTAAAAGCCTTATCGTAAGTCTGGGCTTTTTTGTGAATTTCACTCCAAATTTCACCATTTACTAATGGAGGTGCTAACTTGTCACAATTTGACGGCAATTTATATTTATTAATAATGTCCTCAGTTTCACACTGTGAGGTACATGCAACGTTAATGAGAGACGCCAATGATGACGAAATAGGCTGACCTTTCTGAGGTATCTTCAATTTTGGTAACTGCCATGTAAAACCGTCTTCACCAGTCACAACTTCGTTGTGAACAACCGTAGAGCTCTGGGTACTCCCAGACTCAAACAATGCACTATTGATCTCATTTTCAATGGCTCTCAAAGGCCGTTTAGGGCATGGCCTAGGGGGAATATTTTCTAAAGTTGAAAAAACCTCAACATCACTGTCGGGCCCATCGTTCTCAAATTCTACGTGCACTTCAGGCAAATTATTCAGGGAATCCCCAAAAACATACTGAATGTCTTCCTCATCCGCCATTTCATGGCTACTCTCAAGACCGATAATCTGTCTCAACTTCATAATGTCATTATGAGATAAATTGTCTAAGTCAAGCATATTTTGCTTATTTTTTGGAGGGGGGGTAACTTTTGACGACTTTTTGTTAACAGTTTGTTTTGCTTTGGCCGAACCTGCCGGGGCCGAACGTGAAAACTTCACACTCTTATTCAAAGACGACACTGCCGGAGATCTGCTGTTTTTCAAACAAGCCTTCCCTTTCTTTTTAACTAGTTTATTGGGTTCGACTGTCCCGACTACGTCGGAATTATTTGATGTACCCACTTTCGGTACCGTGTCGCCATTTTGTAAGGGTTCAAAACCAGAAAAGTCAGATTCTTCCTCCGAATCTAATGACAGGACGTCGTCCTTGTCCAAATTTTCTTCAGCCATGAATAGAACTGAATTAAGAATAACCCCCGTTGTTGAAATGAATTTCAAAATGTCACAAATACCTGCGCTCAGGCGCTGACACGTCTACACGACACGTCTACATAAGAACACCGCAAAAGTAAAACTGAGGTGACTCTGTCTATCTTCCGATATGGTAAGGCGGGTCACGTGGTATATCGATTTTGTTTTTATACAGTACGTGCTTAAAAGTGCGATCGGGTTTACACCGCAGGGGTAAATTGCTATATAGAGAGAAGCGAAGGCCAAAGGCCATTATGAAAATAATGTCGCCATTCTTGTCCACAGGTCATGTACAGATGTGATATTTTGTCTCGTATTCCTAGTGTTCATTGTTGGGATGGTGGTTGTTGCCTATTTGGGTAAGTTTTCTTTTTTATGCCCCCCCATCGGAGATGCCGGGGGCAGATTGTTTTTTGGTTTTCCGTTTGTGCTTCTGTGGGTATGCGTGTACGTGCATATGAATGTATGTCCATCTGTATGAATGTGTGTACATACATACTTAATCCTGTTAGTCTCGGGTTAAGGTATTTGTACCAGGTAGAATCTGAACTTATATTTTCCAAACCATGTGTTGTATTTGGTTCATATTTGGAATGATGATAGATATAGGGACAGAGTTTTATTCAGCTGTACCCCCACCCATACCAACAACCCCAAGGTCAAGGTCAGGGACTTCAAATATTTTAATGTTAACGGCTCAGGTTAAGGTATTTGTACCAGGTAGAAGCTTATTATTTAAGAGCTCATATCTTCCAAACCATTTGATGGCTTTGGTTCATATTTGATATAGTGCTAGACATAGGTCAAAAGTTTTATTCAGCAATACCCCCTCCCATACCTATGGCCTCAAGATCAAGGTCACAGACTCTGAAATTTTTAATGTTAAAGACTCAGGTTAAGGTATTTGTACCAGATAGAACCTGACTTTGGTTCATGTTTGGCTTCATGATAGATATAGGTCCAAAGTTTTGTTCAGCTATACCCCCGCCCCACCCCCTGTGCCCATGACCTCAAGGTCAAAGTCTTATGATCTCAAAGTCAAGGTTGTAGACTTAGAAATTTTTAATGTTAAAATTTTTAAGAACTCATATTTTCTAAACAATTTGATGGATTGAGTTGATATTTGATATGGTTATAGTTATTTTTTTAACAGTTAAATCGGCAATACCCCCAGTTAAGCCAATGACCTTAAGGACACTTTTTCACATGAGTTATGCAGTCTGATGACAGCTGTTGTTGCAGCATATTTTTTGGGGGGGGGGGGATGGGGGGGGATGTGGGCCCCTTGGTGGGCGCATCCATGTTGTATTGACACATTTCTAGTTTATGCAAATGTTTTTCATAGATGCATCTTTAAAAGCATTTTTCAAAATATATGACCCTGAATTGCACCAGGCAGGGGTTGAAAAAGTCCATGGCTACTTTGATTTGATCTATACTTAATTTTCATTCAAAGAATTTTTTGGGAGAAAATTAGGCTTGACATTACAAAAGGATTGTCTGCCTGGAAGCCATCTGCTTGTTTTGATTACAACTTGATGGACCAGTTAAAATATATACATTTTTCTTATTTCTGCTCCAAGCTATAGATTGTGGGTACTCGTTAGAACCGCCTCATCGAGGCGGTTCTAACGAGTCCCACAGTCTATATTTGGAGCAGAAATAAGAAAAAATATCAATATTTCGTCATAAAATTTTTGTTTTTTTTCGGCGGTAAAGTTTATAATGTATTTGTATAGGCATGTTTTCGTAACTGAAAATGTCGTCTGCTAGTCATGATTAGTAGTCAGTTGACTAATATTCATGCACCTGGTGTCCATTCATTTGGAAAACACTCAATGTGAAACACTGTTCTCTATCATTTCAATTTCTTAGACTTCTTTTACTTCTTCTAACTTATATTCCAAACATAGATTATGGGTGTTCATATGAACCATAATGCCAAATATAGATTAGGTGCTTGGTAAAAGCCCTTTGCTCGGGTGTTTATTATTTGTACCCACAACGTATGTTTTGGAACAGCAATAAAATGAACACTCTTCGTTAACTACCGGCCCCGATAGCTCAGTTGGTAGAGTGTCCGCTCCGGGGAACGGGAGGTCTCGGGTTCGATCCCGGGCCGCCACATACCAAAGTCGTTAAAAATGGTACTAGCATGCTCCTCGCTTGGCACTCAGATTTACGGGGTAGAGCTAGGACTGGTCGATCCAGTGTCAGGATAATGTGACTGGGTGTGGTATCATGTAATGTGTCTGGGACATGATACTTCAGTGAGGCAGCACTATAAACGTGAGCATTGAGCTCCCTGTCGCAACCAGACACCGTTGTGATATGACTGAAAAATTGTTGAAAGCGACGTTAAACCCGAATTCACACACACACACACACACTCTTCGTTAACTCGCAACATTTCACTTTATGAAAATGATGCTTATCGTGTCTGGGCAGTCTTGCTTGAGCCAATGCTGCTTGCAGACACATAGGGAAACCTTGAGGTTGATTCATGCAAGAAGTTGTGCTACGCATAGATATTTAACGCTCTGCATGCTGGTTTTTTTTTTCAGCAGACATTTTGAAACATTTTTATTTATTTTTCCCAGAAATTAGGACTTGACATCTCATGCAAATTGTCTATGAGATTTCATGTCCTGTTTTCTGGGAGAGACAATAAAAAATGTAGAAACATTGTCATCTGCTGAATTAGCTCAAAGAGTGAATGTAAAACTAAGTGGAGACCTTGAGGTCACAGTGTACATTACGAAAACATGCCTATACAAATGCATTGTAAACTTTACCGCCAAAAAAAAACCCCGAAAATTTTAAGATGAAAAATTGTGATATTTTTCTTATTTCTGCACACAATCTATATTTTGAGCAGAAATAAGAAAAATAAGGTATACTCCTTTAAACCCCAGTTTCAAAATATAAAAGTGGGGTTCAAGTGGGTCAAAATTATAGAGGTGTGTTTTCGTGATGATGCTTATTAAACACTATGCATGCTGGGTAATTTTTTCAGCAAGTGACATTTTGAAATATTTTTCTTATCTTTTACTGAAATGACATGCCATCTCATGAAAATTGTCTCTGGAGACTATTTGCATGAGATGTCAAGTCCTGTTTTCTGGGAAAAATAAGAAAAATATTTAGAAATGTCATATCTGCTGAATTAGCCCAGAATGTGGTAAAGGTTGAAGAACAGAAATTAGAGAATGGTATGGGCACTTAACTGATGTGTCAGCACATGTAATGTGGGCAGGTGGCCCTGCCAAAACAGGACAGTGAGATTGTAAAATTGTTGGTTCTGTTTTAGGCTTCAAGTTTGGCAACCCAAGCCTGTTATTGTACCCAATGAACTCCAACAAAGAGCTATGTGGGTTTGGATCACAAAAGTAAGTATAGAGCAAGTAGGCATTAACCCTTTACCACTCAGGGATTTTGTGAATTTTGCTGATTTTCACAGTGTTGCACCTGACAGCAACTTCAACTGTCCATTGTTTCATAATGGATGGTCTGTTTTACACCAAACTCGGTATGAATGTTCATTGGGCAGTAGCCTTTCAAATGCAACCTTTCATGACTTGATCATTGTTGTCATGGTAAAGAGGGGGCATCTCAAAGTTGGCAAAAAGTGTGTTTTCACATGAATTTTTGACCACATTTTAATCTTCACACAGCTGTCAAGGCAACAATTAAGGTGTTTGGCACTGGCCATTTTCACTGTTTGCAGCAAGTTTTATCAGCATCAATTTTCAGGCATTTTTGACCCAAGACACCCTCAGATATAAATTTTAGCGGCCGGTTGGGCCCTACACCCAAAATTTTTCGGGATATGAGGGGGGCGTTACCCCCTTCAATCTCCCCCAGAATATTTTTAGTGGGCAGGCGCGCGAAAAAACAGGTCACTTTTTTGCCCAACAAATCCTCAAGCAAAGATAACTATCCAGGGGTAGAAATGCAGATTTTAGGTGCTTCTGGGGCTTAAAAGGGGTGGGGGGGGGTACCGACACGTAAAAACACGTATCTGAGTGGTAAAGGGTTAAATCATTAACTTGAAGGCAATGTTGTATCAGTGTTGGTTTGTACAATGTCCTGCAGGTGACGGGGATGTTTGTCAGTGTCAATGCCACAGTGATATGACATTCAAGCAGGAAAGCTGCATCATTTGGAGAATGCTGTAAATCAGTGAAAGGGAGAAAATGACCGGAGAAAAGATTTCATGATCAGTCTCCATGAAAGAATGTTGGCGAGTCGGCAGCTTACAATTTGACTCAGTCTCTACACTTACCAAAGTACTGTACACTTAAACCTATTTATAACTTTGCTGTTTGCATCAAAACCAGAAAGCGTGTTAGTTTAACAACCATGTTTTAAAACAAACTTCTAACACAGCGTGCCTGTGTAGGCAATGGGAAGAAATTGTGATCTATTATGCAACAAAACACTAGTCAAAAGAGCGTGACAAGTGACATCATTAAATGCCATGTTTTTAGCTCACCTGAGCCGAAGGCTCATGTGAGGTATTAGTATACCACGAGCCAGGGTCCGTCGTCCGTCGTCGTCGTCCGTCGTCCACACTTTCAAAGAAGTATATCTACGGAACCAGTGGGCCAATCTTGATCAAATTTCATGTGAAGCATTATCAGGTAGGGGGAAAGGCTGCATACTGTTTTCGGGCAGATCGGATTGGAACTCTGGTTGCCATGGCAACAAATAGCTCCCATAGACTTAACATAGGAAAAAGTTTGTCATCACTCTAGCTCCGTCAATTTTTTTCTGATTGTCTTCATTCTTGCAGATAACGAGAACAGGCATGAAATCTCGATCAAGTTCGATTTTGGGCTGAATCGGATTATTCACTCAGGAGTTACGTGCCCTTGAGCGTTGAAAAAATTGCCTATTGACTTAACATGGGGAGAATGTTGTCATCACCGTAGCTGCTTCATTTATTTTCAGATTGGCTTTATTCTTGCAGATAACCAGCACAGCCATGAAATCTCGGTCAAGTTCGATGACTGGCAGAATCGGATCATTCACTTAGGAGTTACCTGCCCTTGTGTGTTTTTGCATTAGGGTTAATGGGAATTAGGAAAAAGCTTGTCATCACTCTAGCTCCGTCAATTTTTAGCTCACCTGAGCCGAAGGCTCATGTGAGGTATTAGTATACCACGAGCTGGCGTCCGTCGTCCGTCGACCACACTTTCAACGAAGTATATCTCTGGAACCAGTGGGCCGGCCTTGATCAAATTTCCTATGAACCATCATCAGGTAGGGGGAAAGGCTGTATTAGGTTTTCATGCAGATCGGATGAGAACTCTGGTTGCCACAGCAACAAAGAGCTCCCATAGGCTTAACATAGGAAAAAGCTTGTCATCACTCTAGCTCCGTCAATTTTTTTCTGATCGACTTCATTCTTGCAGATAACAAGAACATGCATGAAATCTCGATCAAGTTCGATTTTGGGCTGAATCGGATTATTCACTCAGGAGTTACGTGCCCTTGAGCGTTGAAAAAATTGCCTTTTGACTTAACATGGGGAGAATGTTGTCATCACCGTAGCTGCTTCAATTATTTTCAGATTGGCTTTATTCTTGCAGATAACCAGCACAGCCATGAAATCTTGGTCAAGTTCGATGACTGGCAGAATCGGATCATTCACTTAGGAGTTACCTGCCCTTGTGTGTTTTTGCATTAGGGTTAATGGGAATTAGGAAAAAGCTTGTCATCACTCTAGCTCCGTCAATTTTTAGCTCACCTGAGCCGAAGGCTCATGTGAGGTATTAGTATACCACGAGCCGGCGTCCGTCGTCCGTCGACCACACTTTCAACGAAGTATATCTCTGGAACCAGTGGGCCGGCCTTGATCAAATTTCCTATGAACCATCATCAGGTAGGGGGGAAGGCTGTATTAGGTTTTCGTGCAGATCGGATGAGAACTCTGGTTGCCACAGCAACAAAGAGCTCCCATAGGCTTAACATAGGAAAAAGCTTGTCATCACTCTAGCTCCGTCAATTTTTTTCTGATCGACTTCATTCTTGCAGATAACGAGAACAGGCATGAAATCTCGATCAAGTTCGATTTTGGGCTGAATCGGATTATTCACTCAGGAGTTATGTGCCCTTGAGCGTTCTTAACATAGGAAAAAGCTTGTCATCACTCTAGCTCCGTCAATTTTTTTCTGATCGACTTCATTCTTGCAGATAACGAGGACAGGCATGAAATCTCGATCAAGTTCGATTTTGGGCTGAATCGGATTATTCACTCAGGAGTTACGTGCCCTTGAGCGTTGAAAAAATTGCCTATTGACTTAACATGGGGAGAATGCTGTCATCACCGTAGCTGCTTCAATTATTTTCAGATTGGCTTTATTCTTGCAGATAACCAGCACAGCCATGAAATCTCGGTCAAGTTCGATAACTGGCAGAATCAGATCATTCACTTAGGAGTTACCTGCCCTTGTGTGTTTTTGCATTAGGGTTAATGGGCATTTCAAAAATGTATATCTTAAAGACTGCTTGGCCAACTTTGATCAAATTTCATGTGTCGCATTATTGGGCAAGTGGAAAGGCTTCATTAGGTTTTCAGGCAGATCTGAGTGGAACTCTGGTTGCCATGGCAACATCTAGCTCCCATAGACTTCACATAGGAAAAAGCTTGTCATCACTCTAGCTCCGTCAATTTTTTTCTGATCGACTTCATTCTTGCAGATATCCAGTACAGGCATAAAATCTCGGTCAAGTTCGATTTTGGGCCGAATCGGATTATTTGCCTTGGAGTTACCTGCCCTCGAGCATAAAAAAATACGTTGTGACCACAATAGCAACTTTATTTTTATTCAGATCAGCTTCAAACTTGCAGGTAACGTGGACAGGCATAAAATCTCAGTTAAGTTCGAATTGGAATATTGACCTCGGAGTTACATGACCTTGAGCGACAAAAAATTTGCCCATAGACTTTACATAGGGAAAATGTTGTGACTACGATAGCGACTTGAATTTTTTTCAGATCAGCTTCAAACTTGCAGGTAACGAGGACAGACATAAAATCTCGGTTAAGTTCGATTTTGGGCCGAATCGGATTATTTGCCTTAGAGTTACCTGCCCTTGAGCATAAAAAAATACGTTGTGACCACAATAGCAACTTTATTTTTATTCAGATCAGCTTCAAACTTGCAGGTAACGTGGACAGGCATAAAATCTCAGTTAAGTTCGAATCGGAATATTGACCTCGGAGTTACATGACCTTGAGCGACAAAAAAATTTGCCCATAGACTTAACGTAGGGAAAATGTTGTGACAGAAATAGCGACTTGAATTTTTAGCTCACCTGAGCCAAAGGCTCCAGTGAGCTGATAGTATACCAAGGCTCCGGAGTCCGTCGTCTGTCGTCCGTCCATCCGTCGTCCACACTTTCAATGAAGCATATCTCAGAAGGCAGTCGACCAATCTTGTTTAAATTTTATGTGTAGCACCATTGGGCAAGGGGAAAGGCTGCATTAGGTTTTGGAGCTAGTCTGGTTCATTTGTTCCTTCATTCTTCTTTCTCTCCATATAGAGATAATAGACCAATGTTAAATTTTTAATCAAAGATTTCTCAGGAACTATAAATACTAGAAGCATGAAATTTGGTATTCAATAGAATAATGATGACTTATTTTGTGTAAGAGACATTGGGCTTTCTCAGCTTATTTGTTCATCTGTTCTTTCATTCTTCTTTCTCTCCATTTTGACCAATGTTAAATTTTCGTCAAAGATTTCTCAGGAACTATAGAAGCTAGAAGTCTCAAACTTGGAATGCAATGCAATAATGATGACTTATATCCTGTAAGGGTCAATGGGCTGGATTCTATTAGCAGATTTAGTAGTCAAGTCTGTGAATTGTTAAAACTTAAGTTCCTCAGGTGAGCGGTTTAGGCTCATTGAGCCTCTTGTTTTTTTACATCACTCGTAGATTCCTTGACTTGAGACGGTAAAACGTCAATGGAATCATTGATCCCAAAGGCCAAGAAACTATAAACTACACTATGATTACACTATGATGAAGGGCAGGGAAACCTTTTACATATTCCTTAATACCAGCTGTAGTGATGTTAAAATATGTTATATGAAAGGGTTATCCTTTGGAAGCAAGGAAGGAATACACCACAGAACTGCAAAGTAGAAATACACCACAGAACTGAAAAGTATGGAGTGTACAAGTTTTTCTAGGCCAGACTGTATATACATGTATATAGTTTCAGCCAGTTAGGCTCATCAATGACCCTCAAGGTTGTGCGTTTGAATCCGGGCACCGGTATCGAGGTGTCTCCTTGGGCATGGCTGTAATGACACTGCCCCACTCCACCCAGGTGTTAATGGGTAGCAGTGGTGTAAAAGCCACTGCCTCTCTCTCGAGTGTTCGAGAGCGATTCAATAAGCTTGAAGCTTTCATTGCAATTGAACTAAAACAAATTGGTATAAACTAATGACCCTCAAATATTTTCAAAATTCCAAAATGGATCAATGATCCAAAAGGACAAGAAAATGTAAACTAGACTGCCAAGTGTTTTTCCCTTTAGCAAGACAGTTTATCCAATTTGCTTACTTTCCGTTCTCGGCCAGAAATCGCTGCCTGAAGTGCCCATGAGGGCATGGGCAGTATCCATTGATAGATTAAAAGAATGTCACAAATCACATTAGAAACACAGGAATGAAAGGGTTATCCCATAAGATGCCAAGAAAACCTGTCTGTTTATGTCGTCTGCTGCATCTTCCAAACTTTTTAAAAAAATATTTTTTTCATATAGGCAAACAGAGTGGACCCTGATCAGACTGCTCCTTCAGGAGTAGTCTGATCTGGGTCCACACTGTTTGCATATACATGTATGTCTTTTGCAGTAACTAGCAGACAACAAAGCCGACGACTATTATTGTGATTGGCATCTTAATGGCTAAGCATTAATTACACTGATTGATTAGGATGTCTATCACAATATCCAATTAGACATCTCTAGCTTTTAAGTTATTCCAGACCTCACTGGTGTGACAATTACTGTCAAAATGAGGGACAATGTAGATTTGTATGTTTTCTATATAAAAATCACCCTAGTCCTGCGGAGATAAATTATCATGGCTCTGCTAAGGACATTCTTATTGCTTATATTTTATAGCTTGAAATTAGCGAAAAAAAAGGGGGGAAGGGCCGTAACTAATGTTGTGAGAACTTGTGGCTTGACCCCTTGGCTTCATTTCAAGGACATTCTTATGCCACTGAAATCAGTTACCAGTTTCTGCATTCCTGCCTAGCCCAGCCCAACCCTGCCCTGACTGCCCTCCCTACATAAATTCCTTGAGCAGACAACAGACTGATTTTTGGGTTGATCGTTTACGATCTACCCAAATTTACTAAATGGCAAAACAGAATTCATGCAGTTGTCCACGTTACCATCGCTGATTTGGGAAAACCAATATTAATAGAACTTGAAATGTTGCGCTATTTTTATTGATGCAACATATGGGTCAGAGCTATCTATAGATTCTTGACAGAAATCGTCTGCTGGTATTGACGAATATTGAATACCTAAAATGTGGCCTCTGCTCAGTAGGTTGCACAGGGACTACACTGTTTTCTTAAGGGTTAAACGAAATGGTATAAGAATGCCAGGCTGCTAAAGTAATAAAAGAAAAACAATGCACGCTGTCACATGACGTCTTTCGTAACACTGTTACACAAATGTATGCTAAGTTGAGTAAAAATAGACTTTTCGCACTTCGGTTTTTTAAGAGCAAAAATGAGTAGGCAAGACTTAAAAGGTGGTACTGTTATTAGACATACAGCGTAGACCCAGATTGGATAGATAGTACATTGTTTCTGATCAGGGTCGGCACTGTTCGCCACATGTATGTAGCAACATGTTTTGAACATGATTCAGGCCCGTAAGGGATGGGTTGGGGGTGCGAATTTCAGCTATTTTGCAGAGGGTGAAAACTGCATGAATCTGAGATAATTGCCAAAAGGGGAGAGGGGGGCGGCATTTGCACCCTCCCAACTGTGTGCAGGCTTGCATCAACAGGTAAAATGAACTTTTTTGTTTAAACATATCACTGAAGGGGCTCTGTTACAGATCACTGTTATTCAGGAGCTGGGATGCAGTGGTGGGACTGAGGGAGGAGAAAAGAGAGAGGAGAAACTATGACAAACATTGTAGATGCTGATCAGAAGCCATCGATGGATCTACACTGTTTGCAGCTGAAACATGTAATGTTTTTCAGCACAGTTTGTGTTGCATATGAGGTTAAGCACAATCAATGAAATACTCTAAATTCAGAAAGATGAATCTATATATGCTTGTACAGAAGTGAAATAATTAAACACATTAACAAATGACAAGTAAACAATTTGACGGAAAATGCTACAATATTTTTTTTTTTTTCAGACAAAAATTTGACTAAATACTTTTCTTATGATGAAGCGTTTTAAATAATGGGTACCCACAGTCTACATTATAAAGCAGAGAATCTGTTGTTTGCTATTGTCCGCATGACTATTACTGACCATCTGACTGCCACTGACCTTGAACAAAATCCAATTACTGGTTGTTTATAGCATCCCTAAGATGTCAGAGCGCAGCGTAAGAAGAAAATTCTGAACTGTGCTTGTTTGTTTGTTTTATTTGAGGTTTATCGTCCTCGACAACAGTGTATATGTCTTTTAGAGACGTTACTTCCAATTTTATGGAACTTTTACCTGACCCCGAGATGAAATGACATCTCAAGCCCTGTCGCCCAATGAAACCAATAGGGTTTATGAGCATGACGGTCTGACTCGCACCGCTTTGCCTGGGCAGGCTAAGGTCCTCTAAGTGGTTTACCAGTACTCTTGTGCGGTCGGTTTCAGCTCTGCGTGGAAGCATCACGCAGCCCATTTATTTATTCAAGACCCGTTTGGTGGGGGCGGGTGGACTGTGCTAGTGCACTTGGGCACTGGCAAACAGAATCTACATAATCAGATGCCACATAACGCAATGTCTGATCAGATCTACTGTGCTTGCTTAAAGTTAAATGAACAGTTCGATTTTCAGTTCAGGACTATTTTCCCAACCTTCACTCAGAGACGATCGACCCACCAGTACTCTCAGTGCTTTGATTATACACCAGTTTTGAAAAAAAAATGTATTGGCGTCTGTCCATCCATTAGAATGTCTGTCCCTAACCTTTTTCATTTCCGGATAACTCCTCCTACAGTTTTCGTCGAATCAAGCCTAAACTTTGTAGATACCAAGATTATGATTTGGAGTCGGGTAGCCCGTAAAGTTTCGATGTTAACCGTCCACAAAATATTAACAGACTTATGCCCCTTTGAAAATTTCTGTAGACATTTTTATTCCTGGATAACTCCTCTGCAGTTTTTCATCAGATCTAGCTGAAACTTGGAAGATAATTAGACTATGATCTATGTTGTTGAGTAGCATATAAAGTTTCGAGGTTAACTTTTTCACCAAATATGAACAGATTTATGCTCCTTTGAAGATTTCTGTAAACATTTTGTTTCCGGCAAACTCCTTCTGCAATTAACATTTGATCAAGCTGAAACTCGATATATAATTGGACCATGATGTGGAGCAGTGCATATTGTTTCGAGGTTATGGTCCACCAAATAAAAACAGTTATGCCATTTCTGTAAACAATTTGTTCCAGCTAACTTTGTCTACAGTTTAGATCTGGGCCCAGTTGTTCAAAGCATCATTAGCTTAACGAGCTCGTTAGTGGTCATATTGTTAACTGTTCTGGCAAGTACAATATCGAAAATTTTAGTATTTTTGCTCAAAAAATGTCAGCAGCTTTTACATTTTTCAGCAAAAATATTAGCATATTTGCCATATTTAATGATCAAAGTTTTAACCACACGTTAACTAACAGCATCGTTAGTTTTGAACAACTGGCCCCTGGTCATAATGTGGAGCAGTGACTTTTGTTTCGAGGTTGTACGCCTTTGAAAATTTGCGTGAACTTTTTGTTTCTGGCTTACTCATCTTACAGTTAACAGTCGATCATGCTGAAACTTGATATATGCATTCAGTTTGATCACAATGTGGAGCAGCGGATATTGTTTCAAGGTTATATACAATAGAACTTCGATGGCTCGAACACCGATGGCTCGTTTACCTTGGCTGAGTCGAACTCGCTCTTGAACCCCTAGGGAAATCCTCAAGATAAGAAATGGTGGGGGATGATTAAGGAGATTTTAGTCTTTTATCTTGCAAATGTATGCTGTGTGTACTCATTAGAATCGCCTCGGTGAGGAGATTCTAATGAGTGCACAC